>JAQAHW010000011.1:15400000-16000000 GCA_027580185.1 Tuta absoluta | reverse complement strand
CATGGTGGCGTAAACATATTGCAAACACGTGTAGTTTCCACTTTTGTTTTTATTTGGAGGGTGTATAGCCTTGACATGAAAAAGGAATTTGACGTAGTATATTATTGCTAAAAAGCCTCCGTGGTCTTTTAGTCTGAGCGTGGTCTCAGGATCCCGAGGTTTCTGGTTCGATTCTCAGGAGACTCCTTAAGTTTGTTCGCCATTTTTTTCGCCTTTATAACACGTGAAATCGTAAACATTCATTTTGATGACAATCCTATACAAGGTGTAAGGGACAGCCCTCCGAATATTTATAGGGTGCATTCAAACCATGAAACTGAACAACTTCCCATTAAAAAATATCCCAGGAAACGCAAATTGCCTTCCCATTGTAATTGCAGTCAGCTGATCTTGATTTTGTATGGGAGGTTATTTTGTCGTTTCCTGACATATGTTCCTACACCCTGTATAGAATTGTCAACAAAATGAATGTTTGCAATTTTACGCGCTATAAAGGCGAAAAAAAGGGGAAATTTGTTCAGTTTCATGGTCTGCATGCACCCTATCAGTATTTGAAGGGCTGTCCCTTACACTCCGTATATAGGGTGAAATTTTACTAGTGACTTATAACAACTGACAACTTTCTTGAAGGACCACCTATGTTCCTTCGGGAAAGTTGTTCCTTATGACCAGCCTGTCTTGAGTTTTCGCTATCGGTCACTAGCAAAATTTCAAGACGGGCTGGTGATAAGGAATAACTTTCCCCAAGGAATATAGGTGGTCCTTGGAGTAAGTTGTACCCTATCACCAGCCCGTCTGGAAATTTTACCCTATATTACTACTACTATCCTTTTCTCTTATATTTAACTAAAAATTACATAGATAATTTCTAATTGTCGTCCTGTCACTTCGTAACTTGTAACGCGAATCGAGTCGAGTCTATTGATTTATTATATTACTTGTGAATCTTAATTTCTAGGTAATGAATGAACAGTGTGTATCATAGTGTAAATGACTAGATAATTTATCTATAACACAGAAAGATAATTTATCAAAATAAACAATGACACCTAACAGAACTTGCAAGTGCTAAATAGGGTATTCCCTTAATTTTAACCTGACTGCCTCAGAAGGAGGGTAATGTTTTTCGAGAGTATGTATGTATGTACGTAGGTAATAGCATAGTGTATTGTATTGCTTTTTAAACCTTGTGTAATTTCATGGTAACATGTATATTTTTGAGAACTTGCATATTTTCACAAACCTCGCGGTAGCCTAATCGGAAGAGGCATATTCGGTAGTATTACATACATACATACATAAATCACGCCTATATTCCTTACGGGGAAGGCAGAGCGTTAACGGCCGTTCAACGGATATTAACACCACGTCTGACAAAAGTTTGAGGGTCAATCAGATAACTGTGTATCACTATAGTGACAGGTTGTCAGCCCGTCGCCTAAAATTGCAATACACACCTTCGATTCCCTTAGTCGCCTCTTACGACACCCATGGGTAAGAAATGGGGTGATGCTATTCTAAGCCGGCATCACACGGTAGTATTGCCTCCCAAAAGTCGCAGGTTGAACTCTGCGGTGCAGTTTTGCAAATTGTCAAAAATAAAAATGATTCATGTAGGATGTTTCATGAAAGCGTACCTAGTTATAAATTACACATTTATATAAAAATATATAACGAGTATTTATGTAGGTAGTTAGAACAAAAATCAATATTCAATGACATTGGCATTGAAACATTATTACCCAAGTCCAAGGGAATTCGCACATGTCTATATTAACCACTTAACCCACGTTCACATACTATGTCTTAATGGGCAGAGAAATATACTACTCGTCATGCCGCTGCCATTCCTGTGCTCCCGCGAGTGTCGGCTTTTCGTGCGCGAGTCAAAGGCACGACAGCACGAGCGAGAGTGGAATGTATTGCTACAACTTCCCGTGCTCCCGCGAGTGTCGGCTTCTCGTGCGCGAGTCAAAGGCACGACAGCACGAGCGAGAGTGGAATGTATTGCTACAACTTCCCGTGCTCCCGCGAGTGTCGGCTTCTCGTGCGCGAGTCAAAGGAACGGCAGCACGAGCGAGAGTGGAATGTATTGCTACAACTTCCCGTGCTCCCGCGAGTGTCGGCTTTTCGTGCGCGAGTCAAAGGAACGGTAGCACGAGCGAGAGTGGAATGTATTGCTACAACTTCCCGTGCTCCCGCGAGTGTCGGCTTCTCGTGCGCGAGTCAAAGGCACGACAGCACGAGCGAGAGTGGAATGTATTGCTACAACTTCCCGTGCTCCCGCGAGTGTCGGCTTCTCGTGCGCGAGTCAAAGGAACGGCAGCACGAGCGAGAGTGGAATGTATTGCTACAACTTCCCGTGCTCCCGCGAGTGTCGGCTTTTCGTGCGCGAGTCAAAGGAACGGTAGCACGAGCGAGAGTGGAATGTATTGCTACAACTTCCCGTGCTCCCGCGAGTATCGGCTTTTCGTGCGCGAGTCAAAAGAACGGCGGAGCAATGTATTGCTCTCGCTCAATCGTATTAGTGTGAGAAGACTATTACGGCAGTGTGTAAACACTCACTCGCGTTGATACTTCAGTGGAAGTATTTCGAGCAATAGTCACGGCAACGGCAGGAGCAGGAGCATAGTGTGAACGTAGTATTAGACACAGCAGAAGCCAACTAGGAGGAGGAACTAACTAGCAGGGTAAAAGTAAATAATTAAAGACAAAACCTGGAAAATGGGAACTAACTATCTGACAGTTCTCGAACTTTTTTATAATGTCATACCAGATGGCCTTGTGCTAAGTTGAAATTTAGACATTTGAGTGAAAATACATTTCATCTGTTTACAAACGTTGTAATAAATACTACCCTGGCCTCTTGAAAAATACTTTTAAAATAGCGACATCTAGTAGAGAACTAAATTCAATATATGAGAATCAGTTCAATGCGTTCGATCAGATTCACTAGTAGTTTAGGATAATGTCGATAGATGGCATCAATCTAAAAGGTTCATCAAATTAACAAGAGATGGCACTCACAGTAAAATATAATTTCAAATGTTAAAGGCACAATTTAGGTGTTTATATACGCATTTTATGTTTGAAATAATTTCTTTTATTTATAATTAAATAATTTTCTTTTATTTATAAACTGGTTTAGGTTATGTGTAGTAAAAATAATTTAAATAAATTATGTTTCGAGAATATTCTAATTGCGACAGAAGCAACGCCTGGTGTTGAGTAGCTAAACTAAGATATGTTTACTATTTAGGGATCCATTTAAGGGTGGAATATAAAAACCTTTAAATAATAAGTAAACATTTTAAATTATCTGAGAACAACAACATTATTTGTCGCAGTGGACTACTGTTGGACTTGGTTTTCTCTTTTGGGGAAAATATTTACATTATTTTAAAATAATGGGTTAGAAATATATGGGTTACCAGCAAATCTAAGTCACATACAAAAACATCGGTGTCTCGCATGAATAAAAGAAGAAGATAAAGAATACACTACTAAGTCTGTTTGTTCAGCATATTCGCCAATCAACTTTAAATATTATATCATTGAATATTAGTTGAACGTAAAATAACCTACTAAAACATCAGTGATTAATGGGAAACACTCATACTAGAACAATCTTGATGCAATAACAAAGTCTGAGTTTATTAAAGGAAACTAGATTCTATGATTTTCATAATTTAAACTTACTACAATACTTGGAAAAGTAATAATTTTATTTTGTACGGAACCCACAATCAAATATGGATCTAAGATCGAATAGTCGAGATCATTCCAGTTCGCTAGCTGGTGTCGAGGAGCGGAATAAGCCGTGGTGCCGGAAGTGAAGCGGGTGATTCTGGATGGAGATTTTTCGAGAAGATGTATCTGGTCTTTTCGTTTGGAGGGATATATAAGGCCTGGTGTGTCGGTGAAAGGGGAAGTCTGATTTTAATCGGTGAAGTATGCGGATCTAAGAAGAAAAGTAGTAAAAGTGGAAGAAAAAGAGGAATGCAGTGTGAAAGTCCTGACCCTGAGGTGCTGCTGGATTGGTGTCACACCACTTCATGTGGAAGGTGGATCTTATCCCGTGGTCGCTGCGTCTCTGCTCTGGAAAGTGGCTGCTGTATGTTGGAGTGTGGAGATACATGTTTGGAGCTGTGTTCGTGTCTTCTGTGGATATCACCTGACTGCGAGTTGAGTTGATGACCTTGGAGTGCTGTGGGCTGGCCTACTATCTACCTAAACCCAGATAAGTGTAGTTTTGCTATCCTAATTCTTGTTAGATTGATAGTAAGAAAACATTACAAATTAGGTACAAAATTATTGCCAAGCGGTTAGGTTTGCTAATGATTTATAATATTTAGTAGGTAGGGGTCAGGTAGGAAATCCTTTTACTGATTCCATATCTACATAGCCTGGCACATCGCCGCAAGGTTGCCTGCTTGTCGGTATTTTATAGATTGTACTTCGGAGAGTGTGCTCAAGAGCTTCACGACCTTGTTCCACCAGCTCCCTTCTACCATCGGACATCCAGACGCACCGCCGGATACCATCAGTACCTGGTAGCCATTCCACCAATTCGGACTAAGCGCTTCCAGTCATCATTTATAATGCGCACTGCTAAAGAGTGGAACTCACTTCCTGCGTCTGTGTTTCCAAAAGCATACAACCCTAATCTCTTCAAAGTAAGAGTGAACAGGCTTCTTCTGGGTGAGCTCGCTCCATCTTAGACTCTGTCTCTGTCCTATGACCTAGACTAGAGTCAAGAGCAAACCCATCATTAATAAAAAAAAAAAAAAATCCTATCTCTATTTATCTACCACACCATATAAGTATCAGATTGGACTAGTTATTTCCTAAGTTTTGTCTGCACTTTGTTTCAACAAAAACTATTTATCATGGAAAACCTTTTGTTGCTAAGGCGACTATGGAATTTATTTATATGTTCCTGTGTTTTATACATAATTGGAATATGTCCAGCAGTGAAACAACATTATTTATACTTACCAATAATTTGTTTAGCTTTGCAAACAAATTACTTATATCTCAGTATTGAGAATGGCGGTGTCCATCAGTGGATTAAATATCTACTAATAAATAAACCTTTTGTTGCTAAGGCGACTATGGAATTAATTTATATGTTCCTGTGTTTTATACATAATTGGAATATGTCCAGCAGTGAAACAACATTATTTATACTTACCAATAATTTGATTTGCTTTGCAAACAAATTACTTATATCTCAGTATTGAGAATGGCGGTGTCCATCAGTGGATTAAATATCTACTAATAAATAAACCTTTTGTTGCTAAGGCGACTATGGAATATTTATATGTTCCTGTGTTTTTACATAACTGGAATTTGTCCAGCAGTGAAACAACATTATTTATACTTGCCAATAATTTGATTTGCTTTGCAATCAAATTACTTACATCTCAATAATGAGAATGGCGGTGTTCATCAGTAGATTAAATATCCACTTATAAATTGTACTTGCTATTTTATAGTAGTACTTTCATCAGATTATATGGTGGGTAGATAATATACTCCCATCCTAATATCCTACCCTGAAATGGGTTCAGATGTTTAATTTTATTACATCTACATACTTTGTTCGAGAAACCTATCATGACTGGCAGAATGATGCCAATGTGGATCTGTGAATACAGAATACTTGCCTATAGACAAATGATTGTCATTAAAATGTCATGTGACAGCTATTATCTTCCATCATCAAACCATACGATACTTTTGCGTTCAATATTTCTGTACCAGCATTATGATCTAAGACCAATTATTTGACCACAGGCGGTTATTATGAGATTCATTTTTGCAATAGCCTTTCTCTACTATATGGGTTCTGCTGATAGCATTCCCAAACACTCATCTGGCTCGCGATATGAAGCTCATAAGTACTAAAGGGTCTAGCATAAACTGCATTCCCTAACTAACCTCCGTATGGATCATATTAATTGTAGACAAATGTCTTGTGCAGATTATATCTGAACGTTGGTCAAAGGACCACTACTGAAATTTTACCAAAGATACTAGTTGGAATCATGTCATTTGACTGAGAACCTAACTTATCATACTTACTTCATCAACCAGACACAATGGTGTCAATTCGGCTGGTCATGAGATTGGCTGTACTTATACAAATATTAAATATGTTGTTCTATGAACATCTGAATCTATTACATTCCTAAATACTTCTCCGTGGTGTCTAGTACATCACAGCACCTGTCTGTTGGTGCGATCTGTTTAACCCTGGGTGTCAAAACCCACTATCCAGTTCAGGGAGAACCAAATTAACACAGAATTCAGTTGTGATGTCTGCTCTATTGGTCGGGTTTGCACAATTGATAGTTGTGCAAGGACGACTAAGGGAAAATGGATATCAATTCTGAATATCTGTAAGGGGTGAGGGTTCTACTTCTCAGGGGCAAAGAGGGGGCCCCGTGAGGCTCATATACCTTTCCCGATCCTGTCCAACCCTTACTCTTGTCAGGAAATCCATGTACCTTTTTAAAGAACTGGGGTTACTTATTTTCTATATTAAACACAACGTAATGGGTCCTACTAACTAACTAGACGATCATACTAATAATTTACATCACGAGCCATTTCAGTATATTGTTTTGGGACATTGTTTGAGGTCTGATACTCCTTCAAGAACTTGAACAAGCCTCATCATCCATTTGATAACTCATAGGCGACTTAGTGGGGTTCGTTACAACGTTTCTATAGAAATGAACTTTTTAAACTTAGCTCAGCGCCATCTAGAGGTAAGTACACTCGAGGATAGACTAGAAAATTTCATATTCAGCCTTCAACCACCGCCCGCCAACACATAATTTGTGTTTAAGGCGGGTGTAGTCGTCAACGACCTCGACAGTGATGAGGCCATTCACGACTACACTCGCCTTAATGAAAAGGTGACTTCAGGACGTAACTAGCGCCCTCATCAGTTAAGTAATAATAACACAATGAAAACGTAATTTATCAAATATCCGATTATGTCGGATATAAGTACATACTTAATTACTTGCCGTGTGATGCCGGCTTAGAATAGCATCACCCCATTTCTTGCCCGTGGGAGTCGTTAGAGGCGACTAAGGGACTCGAGGGTGTGTATTGCAATTTCAGGCGATGGGCTGACAACCTGTCACTATGGCGATACATAATTCTCTGGATGACCCTCAAATGTTTGTCAGAAGTGGCGTATATAACCGTTTTATGCGGCCGTTTATGCTCTACCTACCCCGCAAGGGATTATAGGCGTGATATGTGTGTATGTATGTGTTAATTACATGAGTTAGCTGTTAGACTCTTCTCGGAGTATGTATGTAATAGCAAGCTTCCCAATTATCTGCTAGTAAGTGTCTTATATTAACATGGTATTATATTAACAGTCCACTGCTGGACATGGGCCTCCCCCTATTGGGTAGTATTTCAATCTCACCACGCTCAGCGGGCGGATTAGCAAGCGCAATGCAACATGAAGCATTCACAGGTAACGCTGCTGCCCATTCCCTGGATGATTATTCCTTAGTCTGTTTTCACGATACCCATGTGTAGAATTGGGGTAATGCTATTCTAAGCCGGCATCACACGGTTTCTAGTATACATACACATACACACATATCACGCCTATTATCCCTTGCGAGCGTAAACGGCCGCAAAAACGGACATTTACGCCACGTCTGACTTATATACTGGAAGGTCATTCGGAAAATTGTGGATCGCCATAGTGACAGGTTGTCAGCCCATAGCCTAAAATTGCAATACGCACCCTCAAGTCCCTTAGTCGCCTCTTACGACACCCACGGGAAAGAAATGGGATGATGGTATTCTAAGCCGGCATCACACGGCACTTAAATTTAAATATCCTGGACAATTCACATAGCGCCATCTAGCCTCAAACTAATATAAGCTTTTACTATGGGAACTAAAAAGCTGATATTAATACTTGTATCCTTTTTTGTAAATAAATATTTAATATACAAAGAAGACATCCAGACTAAACACAAATAAGCTATTCATCAATGATCAAAGCAAGCTTCCATTTTGCTAGTAAGTGTCTTATGGTATAAACTATTCAAATTATGTTTGTTTGTCCGCAGCGACCCGTACGTGCGTGTTGAGCTGCAGAAGATAGAGGGAGACGTCACTATAGAGACATTTCTCACCAAGACCAAGAAAAAGGTACGTTGTTTTTTGTTACATTAATAAAAAAACCTAAAGGACGGTTTTTTTTTCATTATTATGTACATTATACTATACTTTTGACTATGTAAATTTCTTACTATTAAATAAATGATAATTGATGATATGTTCAGCGGTAGACGTCGCATGGCTGTGAATGAATACGTTCACAAAACTTGCTTCATCCATACGTTCCGCCACCTAAGTTTTCCTGGCGTGGCAAAACCTAATTCACACAAATTTGTAAATTATATAGGATGAAATTTTACTAGTGACCGATAGCGAAAACTCAAGACGGGTTGGTGATAAGGAACAACTTACCTCAAGAAATATCGCGTCAAAATACGAAAAAAAATATCTTAAACGAAATCGTCGATCAGCTGATTTATCAACCGATGTGGCGCAGTGGTAGTGCGACTGCCTGTGACGCAAAGGTTCCGGGTTCGATTCTCGGTGGGACACTCACAACAGTTGATATTTTTCTCTTTGTGAATTTGTTCCCGGTCTGGTTAGGACATTGCAGGGTGAACCAACTGATTGTCCGAAAACAAATGGTTCCGTGCTTCGGAGGGCACGTTAAGCCGTCGGTCCCGGTTGCTGTCTATGATTACTTAGACGGCGGTCGTAACACAACCATGTCAGAGGTCTACTAGTGGTAGTAGGTGGTTGAAAAAACTTTGACACCAGGGTTCATCGGGTCCTTGAACGACTCGGTGTCCCACACGAAAAGAGAGAAGAGCTGATTTAAGTTACTATGGAAACTCAAAATATTTTTGACATATTTCGACCTATGTTCCTTGGGGAATGTTGTTCCTTATCACCAGCCCGTTTTGAGATTACGCTATCGGTCACTAGTTAAATTTCACCCTATACGAGGTGTAAGGGCAGCCCTCCTAATACTGATAGGGTCCATGCAGACCATGAAACTCAACAACTTTCCCCTAGAAACATATGTCAGGAAACGACAAAAAAAATCGTTTTCCCATACAAAATCACAATCAGCTGTCTGCATTTACTATGGGAAGTCAAAAACTTTTTGTTGTTTCCTGAAATATTTATTTCTGGGAAGTTGTACAGTTTCATGGTCTGAATGCGCCCTTTAAGTATTCGGAGGGCATTCCCTTACACCGCGTATAAGTAATTCGCCAAATAAACACTTGAAAGAAATTCTACCTCAGTACGTCTTTTTATTAATAAGTGTCCTTTTTTACTTTCAGACATTAAATCCAGTATGGAATCAGGAGTTTGTATTTCGGGTAAGTATAGTTTATTAGCCTCTTGAATATAGGTTTTTAGGGGACCGTAAATGAGCACAACTTTAAAATTGAGGCTAGTACATAGTTCAAGTGACGTATCATATAGGACTTGATGTGCAAGTTATGTATGCAACCTACCCTGGGTAGGCGAGTCCAACTCGCACTTAGCCGGTTTATTTTTCTCCGAGAAACTTCTTTCAGTGGTGCCAATGGAAAGGAAAACTCAAATCCCATTGCAGATGGCAGAGGTGACTGTGCCTTAACGCACCAATAAGAAGTGACTATACTTTGACATAGACGCAATTTCGACTAAAGTACCGCCGTTCCAATAAGTCGTATTTGACAGCTGTCAGATTCGTGATAATACGATGGCGGAAGGTCCGTTCTCCTTTGTTGACATCTATTTTAGTATGGAGATGACAGCTGTCAAATACGATTGGAACGGCGGCGGTACTTTAATAACAGAAATAAGGAACAGTCGAGAGTGGCGCCATTAGTTCCCCAGTTTGCCACCTCATACGGCGTATGTACCTACATTCCTATATGTGGAAGCTTGTAATAGGCACTTGTTTATATACAGGGTGTAAGGGACGGTGTACCGAAAACTTTGCAGGCATGATCAGACCATGAAACTGAACAACTTTTACTATGGAGCCTATGTTGGGAAACGAATTTTTTTTTTTCGAGTTTCCATAGAAAGTCAGTCAGCTGATCGGGAATTTTGTATGGGAGGTCGAAAAAAAAAACTCGTTTACCAACATAGCTTCCATAGAAAAAGTTGTTCAGTTTCATGGTCTGATCATGCCTGCAAAGTTTTCGGTACACCGTCCCTTACACCCCGTATTATGTTATGTATGTTTTTTAAGGCTGTAAGCTCCCCAAATAAAATAAAATATAATGTTATGAATCTGTGTTTCCAGGTGAAGCCAGCCGAGCACAAGCTACTAATCCAGGTGTTCGACGAAAACCGCCTCACCCGCGACGACTTCCTCGGAATGGTGGAGATCCCTTTGGCGGGCGTGCCGGCGGAAAGTGCGGCCAATGCGCGCCCTCTACCGGTCAAATACCCGCTGCGGCCGCGAAGGTCTGTGTAAGTGTTATTTGCTGCTTATTATGATCATTTTTTAACCTGGTTTCTTTTCTGTTTATGCGGTGGTGTTTTTTGATGGTGTTGTTCCTATTTCGGGTTATTTTTTGTAGACTTCAAAATCACTGTTATGTAATATGCGGCATCTAAAAAATGCACGATTGACACTAACCAGACACTTCTTTCGTTGTCTATCTATCCCCGTTCTTGTAAATCTTGCTATTCTATCGAAAATTAAGCGTTTTGTTGATTTTTATTACCTTTATTTTTTATATGCTCGTTTTTTTATTGGTTTCGCGCTGTCAGTGGTGTTTTAGTGTTGTAATTAGGTTGGTAGTTTTGTTTTCCATCTATTAGTCACTTCCTCGGAATAGTGGAGATTCCTTTGGCGGGCGTGCCGGCGGAAAGTGCGGCCAATGCGCGCCCTCTAGCGGTCAAATACCCGCTGCGGCCGCGAAGGTCTGTGTAAGTGTTATTTGCTGCTTATTTTTTTCATTTTTTAATCTAGTTTCTTTTCTGTTTATGCGGTGGTGTTTTTTTAATGGTGTTGTTCCTATTTCGAGTCATTTTTGTAAAGTTTTAATCGACTTCTAAATCATTGTTGTGTCATATGCGGCATTTTAAAAATGCATGATTGACACTAACCAGACACTTCTTTCGTTGTCTATCTATCCCCGTTCTTGTAAATCTTGCTATTCTTTCAAAAACTAAGCGTTTTGCAGATTTTTATTACCTTTATTTTGTATATGCTCGTTTTTTATTGGTTTCGCGCTGTCAATGGTGTTGTGATTAGGTTGGTAGTTTTGTTTTCCACCTATTAGTCACTTCCTCGGAATGGTGGAGATTCCTTTGGCGGGCGTGCCGGCGGAAAGTGCGGCCAATGCGCGCCCTCTAGCGGTCAAATACCCGCTGCGGCCGCGAAGGTCTGTGTAAGTGTTTTTTGCTGCTTATTATTTTCATTTTTTTAACCTGGTTTCTTTTCTGTTTTTGCGGTGGTGTTTTTTGATGGTTTTGTAATTCTTTTGTTCGTTGTATCGACTTCTAAATCACTGTTGTGTTATATGCGGTATCTAAAAGATGTGTGATGTAGGCTTACCATAGCATCACCCGATTTCTTTCCTGTCGGTGTCGTAAAAGGCGACTAAGGGTTGCATGTTTATTGCAATTTTAAGCGATGGACTGACAACCTGCGTAAATGTTCGTTTTTACGTCCGTTTGCGCTATACCTACCCCGCACAGGATATAGGCGTGATATATGCATGTATGTGAAAGATTCACGATTGTCACTTACTGGATACTTCTTTCGTTGTCTTTCTATCCCCGTTCTTGTAAATCTTGCTATTCTATCGAAAATTAAGTGTTTTGTTGATTTTTATTACCTTTATTTTGTATATGCTCGTTTTTTATTGGTTTCGCGCTGTCAATGGTGTTGTAATTAGGTTGGTAGTTTTGTTTTCCATCTGTTAGTCACTTCCTCGGAATGGTGGAGATTCCTTTGGCGGGCGTGCCGGCGGAAAGTGCGGCCAACGCGCGCCCTCTAGCGGTCAAATAAACGCTGCGTCTGCGAAGGTCTGTGTAAGTGTTATTTGCTGCTTATTATTTTCATTTTTTAACCTGGTTTCTTTTCTGTTTTTGCGGTGGTGTTTTTTGATGGTTTTGTAGTTTCTTTTGTTCGTTGTGTCGACTTCTAAATCACTGTTGTGTTATATGCGGTATCTAAAAGATGTGTGATGTAGGCTTACCATAGCATCACCCGATTTCTTTCCTGTCGGCGTCGTAAAAGGCGACTAAGGGACTCGAGGGTTGCATGTTTATTGCAATTTTAGGCGATGGACTGACAACCTGCGTAAATGTTCGTTTTTACGTCCGTTTACGCTCTATTTACCCCGCACAGGATATAGGCGTGATGTATGCATGTATGTGAAAGATTCACGATTGTCACTTACTGGATACTTCTTTCGTTGTCAATCTATCCCCGTTGTTGTAAATCTTGCTATTCTTTGAAAAATTAAGCGTTTTGCAGACTTTTATTACCTTTATTTAGTATATGCTCGTTTTTTTATTGGTTTCGCGCTGTCGATGGTGTTTTGGTGTTGTGATTAGGTTGGTAGTTTTGTTTTCCACCTATTAGTCACTTCTTCGGAATGGTGGAGATTCCTTTGGCGGGCGTGCCGGCGGAATGTGCGGCCAATGCGCGCCCTCTAGCGGTCAAATACCCGCTGCGGCCGCGAAGGTCTGTGTAAGTGTTTTTTACTGCTTATTATTTTCATTTTTTAATCTAGTTTTCTTTTCTGTTTTTGCGGTGGTGTTTTTTGATGTTTGTGTAGTTCGTTTTGTTCCTATTTCGAGTCATTTTTGTTGAGTTTTATTCGACTTCTAAATCACTGTTGTGTCATATGCGGCATCAAAAATTGCGCGATTGACACTAACCAGATACTTATTTCGATGTCTTTTTCATTTTTTAACCTAGTTTTCTTTTCTGTTTATGCGGTGGTGTTGTTTGATGTATAATGTTTAAGTAGTTCGTTTTGTTCCTGTTTCGAGTCATTTTTGTAGAGTTTTAATCGACTTCTAAATCATTGTTGTGTCATATGCGACATCTAAAAAATGCACGATTGACACTAACCAGACACTTCTTTCGTTGTCTATCTATCCCCGTTCTTGTAAATCTTGTTATTCTTTCAAAAATTAAGCGTTTTGTTGATTTTTATTACCTTTTTTTTAATGTGCTCGTTTTTTTATTGGTTTTGCGCTGTCAGTGGTGTTTTGGTGTTGTTATTAGGTTGGTAGTTTTGTTTTCCACCTATTAGTCACTTCCTCGGAATGGTGGAGATTCCTTTGGCGGGCGTGCCGGCGGAAAGTGCGGCCAATGCGCGCCCTCTTGCGGTCAAATACCCGCTGCGGCCGCGAAGGTCTGTGTAAGTGTTTTTTGCTGCTTATTATTTTCATTTTTTTTAACCTAGTTTCTTTTCTGTTTTTGCGGTGGTGTTGTTTGATGGTTTTGTAGTTCGTTTTGTTCCTATTTCGAGTCATTTTTGTTGAGTTTTATTCGACTTCTAAATCACTGTTGTGTCATATGCGGCATCAAAAATTGCGCGATTGACACTAACCAGATACTTATTTCGATGTCTTTTTCATTTTTTAACCTAGTTTTCTTTTCTGTTTTTGCGGTGGTGTGTTTGATGGTTTTGTAGTTCGTTTCGTTCCTATTTCAAGTAATTTTTTGTAGACTTCTAATCGACTCTTAAATCACTGTTGTGTCATATGCGGCATTTTAAAAATGCATGATTGACACTGTCTAATTCCAAGATAAACTCCCGCAGTGGAAGCGATTTACACAGGTAAATTTCGAGCAAAATACCAGGAGTTCAACTGAAGGTAGACAATGGCCGCGTTACGCAGCGCTAAATAGCATACGCTGCACAATATAGCAGCGCATACTATGAATTAAACGTGAACCTAAATCTATTTAACTTAATTAACTAAGTTGAGTGAAATTGGCAAATGATGTGTTCTGACCTTTACATAACTCAAGTCGGTAGTAAATACCGTCTGCCGATCTGGCGTTACGTCACACGTATTAGCACTAGATTATAAGTAAGTACCTCCAAATTATATCACCCCACGAATTCCGCAATTCGTACTAAGGAGTCACAATGATATGGTACAACAAATATGACTAAAGGGAACACACCATTAACACGAATAAACAGTTTTATACTAAACAACCTGGTTTAACTTACAGTCAACGTGCCGGTCCAAATGCATAAAATACCCAACGGAGAAAGGAAGTACAGGGAATGGATCAAAGAGGAATTCCGTGGGTACTTACAGGGCTGGGTGGAAAAGATATCGACACCCAGCATTCCACTACAGCCTTGGCGCGTTATTCACTTCAAACCACTCACAGCTTCTGTTCGTATTTCACTTTGATATTAGTCATTACGCGTGACCCAACCCGAATTTGGGTCGTACAAACGCGAGCCGATATGGCCACTTGATGCCTATTCAACGCGACGCTCACGTGGAAGACGTCGAGACATCCAACAATCACTAAGCCTGGTATTCTAGTATAACCCAGGAGAACCGCAATAATACGATGCATCAACACGCGCGATCTCAAATTGAATCGTCCATTACACGCGGCATCACAAAACGCGTGGCGGGAAATCCGTACAAAACACAATACATTCTCGTCCGAACGGTTTTGAGTGACTGAGTGCGGTGCAGAAATCACCGCGTGGCGCCGTCAGGCGGTCTGCGCGCACGTCGCCAGTCTCGCCCTGCGAGTGAGAAAGGGACAACACACGCCCAGAGCGACGCGTGCGATCGAGCACCGCGCCGCATTCATAGACCGTCATTAATACCTAACTCACCCCAGCATAACAACGCTAAATATTAAACATTCACCCGCCCTAGGCCGAATCCCTTAGGCCTATTCACTACTGGGGAGACGAGATAGCGTTGCTATTGCTCGCTTAAGAACTGAATCCCCTACCTGAACTGTCGCGACTCGAGGAGTGCCATCACTACCTGGGAACAAGTTGAGAATGCGCCCTCTGCGCCATCGCAGTGGCGGCAGGTTGGCATCCTTAACCAGAACGAGATCTCCGATGCGAGGGGGTTCAGTTCTGTCCGTCCACTTAAGGCGTTGCTGCAGAATGTGCAAATACTCAAGCGACCATCGCTTCCAAAAATTCTGAGACATTTGCTGCAGCAACTCATAACGCGTCAAACGATTGCTACTGACCTCTGTGTAGGGGTATTCTGGCAAGGCGTTAAGTGGTCGGCCAATTAAGAAATGCCCTGGTGTCAGGGCCTCCAGATCATTTGGATCTGAGCTAAGCGGACACAAAGGACGTGAATTGAGAACGGCCTCAATTTTACAAAACACGGTCGCTAGCTCCTCAAAGGTTAATATCGTTAAACCTATAACGCGCATCAAATGCGTCTTAGCGGACTTTACAACCGCTTCAAATATACCACCCCAGTGGGGGCATCCTGGTGGATCGAACACCCAGTTAATGCCCTGACGGGAGAGGCTCGTGCCGATAGCTTCCTCGTTTTCCGATAGAAACGTTATAATTTCTTTCATACATCGATCAGCGCCCTTAAAGTTGGTACCACAGTCCGACCTGATCAGCGCTGGTCGCCCTCTTCGCGACACAAATCTATCTAAAGCTGCTAAGAAAGCCTCCGTAGTGAGGTCGGCCACGAGTTCCAAGTGGACGGCCTTGGTTGCTAGGCACACAAACACGCACAAATACGCCTTGATTGACTTCGCGTTGCGAAGGCGTGATGCCTTTACCATTAAAGGCCCCGCAAAGTCCGTTCCCACACCCGCAAACGTCCAGGCTTCCGTCACCCGGTCCGGTGGGAGGTCTCCCATCTGAGGTTGCATTGTGGCTGCCTTCAACCGATAGCAAGGCAAGCACCGAAACACAATGCTCCGTACCGTACGTCGTCCAGACAAGATCCAAAACTCGCGCTGCAGAATAGCCAAAAGTGCATTGCAGCCCGCATGCGAGTTTTTCTGGTGACGATCCCTAACTATAAGTTCTACCAAAGGTCCCTTCTTTGGGAGTAACAGCGGATGCCGTGCTGAAAAGGGCAGGTTAGCGTTCCGAAGTCTACCTCCAACCCGGAGCATTCCATGCTCGTCCACGAACGGGTTGAGGCGCACAAGACCTCCCTTCAGCTTTCCACGGCCATCCCTGAGCAGCCTGGCCTCTTCCTCAAAATGTTCCGCCTGGACGACCCTAACCAATAAACTTAGAGCCGCATTCCGCTCCGCAGGCGAGAGGACAGGTGCCAAGTTCCGTTCTGCTTGAGGTTTTCTACAGTTGTTCACGAACCGTTTGATCCAACCTGTCACCCCTAGAAGTTTGTCGAGGGAGCTGTATCGTTCCAGCAAGAAAGCCGCACTAGGCTTAGGTACGATCTGCCCTACGTTCACTCGCAAACCTCGATCAGGTGGCCCAAGCGGCGACCCGCACTCATTGTATGGCCATCTCTCAGGTGACTCAGTCAGCCACTGAGGTCCCCACCACAGTGAGTGACCTACCAAATCAGGGGCCCTACATCCCCGTGAGGCGCAGTCCGCTGGGTTCTGTTCTCCCGGTACGTGTCTCCATACCAACGGAGTTTCCGATCCTTTAATCTGTGACACCCGATTTGCCACGAAAACCTCAAGAGTATGTACCGACGTCTGTAACCAGCACAGAACTATCCTACTGTCGGTCCATGCGTACACCGTTTCATCCAAAGTGATGGTACCGCGTAGATTACTAGCGACATGATGTAGCAAGCGCGTGAGAAGCGCTGCTCCCGCCAATTCCAACTTTGGAATGGTCCATCTTGTCCTAACCGGAGCCACCTTACTCTTGGCCATAACTAGACGCACGTCTACAGTTCCCGTTGAACTGACTGTCCGCAAATAGACAGCTGCCGCGTACCCTCGCTCCGAGGCATCACAAAACCCATGTAGGGTAGCCTTACATCCCACCGATGGGATCAATTTGCGAGGTATGGCGATGCGTACGATCCCTGGTAAGGTGGTCACAAACTTGGTCCAATCATTCAACAGCTCTCCGGAGAGCTGGTCGTCCCAACCCAAGTTTGCTATCCACAACCTTTGCAAGAAGCACTTCGCCATGAACGTCACCGGTGCGATCCACCCGTTAGGATCGAAAGTTCTGGCGATCGTCGATAATACCGAACGCTTCGTCCAAGTCTTCTGCAAAAGGTCTGGCTCGATCTTATACGTAAAGACATCATGCGTTGGCCTATATTGCACCCCTAGGATGCTCAACGTATTTGGATTGTCCGGGTTCTCGAAAAGGTGCGGGTCCTGCTGGAACTCACCTGGCAACCCGGCCAGGAGCTCTGGACAGCTGGACAGCCATTTCCGCAACTCATAACCTCCTGATTCCATGATCGCGATCAGCTCGTCTCGTAGTAGCAGTGCTTGTTGCACGCTATCTGCACCCGTGCAGATGTCATCCACGTAGACGTCGCGATCCAGTACTGCTGCGGCTCGAGGGAATCTTACCCTTTCCTGTGCGGCCAACTCTCGCAGCGTGCGTACTGCCAAAAACGGACTTGGCTTCAGACCATACGTTACCGTGTTAAGCTCATAAGTGACCATCGGCTCGTCAGGGCTCTCACGCCACAAAATCAGCTGGTACCGACGGTCATCCGGGTGTATAATTGTTTGGCGAAACATCATTTTGACGTCTGCGACGAACGCTACTTGGTGCAACCGAAAATCTGTGAGGATGTCCACAATGTCCCGGTTCAACTTGGGACCCGCGTGCAGACACTGGTTCACAGACACACCATTCGATGTAGGAGCAGAACCGTCAAACACTACCCGTATCTTCGCCTCCGGTGACTTCAAAACAGCCAGGTGTGGTATGTAGTAATGCTCGACACACCTCCAATCTATGCTGGACACCGACATGTGGCCTAACTCTAGGTACTCCCTCATGAATTCGATATACTTCTGCCGAAGTGCTGCATCTCGCTTCATCTTTCTCTCCATAGCCAGTAGTCTCCGTTCCGCGATCTGTCGCGAACTACCTAAGGAGGGGCGGTTTGGGAGAAATGGCAGCCTGGTAACAAACCTACCTGACGAACTTCGTGCAGTGTTGTACTGATAGAACAGCTCGCACTCGTCATCCTCTGGCTTCCGTCTATCCGCTGTGGGTGGCTCCTCAGACTCCCAAAACCTCTGCAGCACCTCCGACAACACACTACCATAGAGAACCGTATCGCCCTCTGGTAGGTCCTGAGGTCTCCAAACTGGGCCAAAAATAACATACCCCCCTGTGGTATCAACGGCCACTAAACCAGTTTGCTGAAGTACCCGTTTTCTGCCACACCAGAATCTCCCGAGGACGTCTGACCCGAGGAGAACGTCCACCGTACCAGGAGTATCAAATTCAGGATCAGCTAACTCTAAGCCTGTGGTTAACCCTCGTACCGTTGACGGTAACCGAACCTGAGGAAGTTTCCCTACCACTTCATCCAGCACCACTGCTGAGGCATGATAGCTGACCCCTGTACCTGTATTACCTAATGTGAACTCGAAGTTCACCTGACCCCGAACGTCAGGCACATCTACACCTCCAATACCTACAGCCCCATCCGTTGTGGGCCTTATATTTAAGCGTAGCCTACTCACCAGCTTACTAGACACAATACAACCCTGAGCCCCTGTATCTAACAAGGCTCTTACCTGTATGCTGCGGCCACCGTATCCCCATACCCAAATCATTGCCGTAGGCAACAATACCGTAATTGGCCGGGGGGCCGAAGCTGGCGTGTAGGCGGCGATTACCTAGCAGGAATCTAAGCGCGGAGTGTCCGCGTCCTGCGGGGGGGTCCCCCCTCTCCGTACACCTTCGAGTGGGTCCCACTCCTGCTGATAGGGACCTGCAGAGGCTCGCTGGAGGTCACTGGGTGAACTATTAAAACACTTCAATATCGTAACACTGAATACTTTATTACTAGAACCTTAACGCTTATATACTACTTAACTACGTGACCTAAAATAGGAGAGAGAAACCTATCTTCACCTCATATCAAAACGTGATGATATACAACTCGGCATATCACACCTCCCCTGAAAAGGATAGGCGTCCCTCCCCTGAAAAGAATTCCCCCATATAAAAACACATTTAAATATTAACTAAATATGAAAATATAAAATAGCATTTAACAGTAAACATTTACCTATTAAATTTTTTAGTTCTATTCTTATGCACTAAATAATCTTTATTATTCTTAACTACTTTTACATTTTCACCTAAATCTTTGATTACAACATATGGACCTAAATATAAATCATTTAATTTATTATAATTTTCATTTTTAATTAAAATCAAATCTCCTTTACAATAATTTATCTTATTTAATTCCTTATCATAACTAATTTTCCTAATTTCTTTTGACTTTAACAAATTATCTCTAGCGTCTTTCTGTGCTTTCTGTAATCTATATTTTAATTCTAAAGGATAATTATCATAAACATATAACGGTTCTACTGTCTTTAATAAATTATTCGGCAAATTACAGGTCTTACCAAAAACTAACTCATATGGAGAATATTTGGTACTCGTGTGAACTGACGTGTTATAAGCGAAACACCAATACGGTATCCAAGAACTCCAGTTTGATGACTGCTTGGTTTGAATTCTTAGATAATAACCTAAATGTTTATGCCAATTTTCCAAAGACCCTATACTTTCATGATGATATGGTGTTGAATTAATTTTCTTAATAGACAACAATTTACAAACATCTTCTAAAACGGAATTTATAAATTCTGTTCCACAATCAGTTGCAATTATATTCGGAACTCCATATCTCATGATGAAATTTTCAACTAAAGCCCTGGCTACCGTATCCGCTGATTTATTTGGAATAGGAAATGCTTCAACAAACTTCGTCAATTCACACTGTAAGGTAAGTATATACTTATTGCCATTATGATCTACCTCCAACGGTCCCACAGTATCTAAAAATATTTTCTCAAAGGAAGAGGTTGCTGTGGAAGTTATACACATTTCTTCCTTAATATTCCTACTTGTGAACTTTTGTTTTTGGCAATCAGCACAATGGTTTACATAACTTGCAACGTCTTTGTACATATTATCCCAGTAGTATTTTTTCCTTATATTTTTTACCATTTTAGTAATTCCAACATGACCACTAGAAGGTAACAAGTGATAATCATTCAGAATCACCCATATCATTTCCTTGTCAGTTATCCTCTCAACACCACTTACAATACATAAGCGTGGAAACAAATTATTTTTAGAAGCTTCTCTTGTTAATATTTTAATATAATTCTTGTTGAGCTCATTTTTAATCAATACTAACTCTACTATATTATTATTTTTACATACTTTTATCAGCTCCCCGAACATTGCGTCTCGGCGCACCTCTGTTTGTAAAGAATCCTGATTTATGTAAAATGTAGAGTTACAAATACTAATATCCCTTAAAGGTTGTACAACTTTAATAGACTTTAAATATTTGTTCGAACAAATTACTAGTTCCACGTCCTTTGGAGTCTTTTTAACAATATCCACTACTTTAGGCCGGCCGGACCCTAAAAGCGAATTATCAAACTCCTTACAAACTGCTCTGTCATATCCGGTATTTTCCAAACGCCGTTTCATAGAACGCGTTAAAACTCCCACAAAATTTGAATTTAAGCCCTTTAAGTCTTCCGATGTTATAACAATACGTGACAACGCATCCGCTGTTACATTTTCTGATCCCTTCACATACTCTATCTCAAAATCAAATTCTTCTAAAGCAAGTCTAAACTTTGTCAATCGACTATTTGGATCCGTCATCCATACTAATATTATAAATGCGAAAGTGTGTTTGTTTGTTTGTTTGTTTGTTTGTTTGTCTTTCTTTCACGTTACAACAGAGCGATATCATGCAGTGTTTTTTAGGTGTGCAGTTAGGTGAGAGGCTGGAGAGTGACATAGGCTACTTTTTATCCCGGAAAAACATATTTTTCCCATCGGAAAAGCGATTAATGTTTAGCAATAGAATACACCCATACTACGAACATAGATGAGTATCATGCAGCGATGTAAAGCATTTTTTTTTTTGAGAGCAGCTAAATGAAAAGCTGGTGAGTGACATAGGTTATTTTTTATCCCGGAAAAACATATTTTTCCCTTCGGAAAACCGATTAATGTTTAGCAATAGAATACATCCATACTATATACATAAATGAGTATCATGCAGCGATGTAAAGCATTTTTTTTTTGGAAAGCAGTTAGATGAAAAGCTGGTGAGTGTCATAGGTTACTTTTTATCTCGGAAAAACATATTTTTCCCATCGGAAAACTGATTATTGTGTAGCATAGAATACATCCATACCACATAAAAAAGATGTATATACAGGATGTAAGGGACAGCCCTCCGAATACTGATATTCCCATAGTAAATGCAGTGAGCTGATTGTGATTTTGTATGGGATATAGAAAAAAAGAATTTAATCTATGGCAGGTTGTTCAGTTTCATGGTTTGAATACACCCAATCAGTATTCGAAGGGCTGTCACTTACACCCTGTATAGCACTACTATGAGAATGTCTCTTGAATATGAGTTTTGGGATATGAATGTGGCTTTAAGGGTGATGTGGGTATGTACTTGAGATACTTCTTACCACAGTAGTAAAGTTAATTTCTACAGTTAAACATGATTTGAAAGTCCATTTCTATAATAATAACCATTTTTAGCACAGTAAGTTTGCCCTGCGTATACTTGCGAAGACACATAATAAACTTAAATTTTTTGGTACCATAGTCCTGAAAATTGAAGACTAGGCAAAATCATTATACTGCGTATTCATATTATTATAACATTTAAAAACTCCAATGAGTTTTTAAATTCATTGGAGTTGTCAGGTGTGCCCTCACATAAGCTGCAATTAAAAGTAGGCGTTCCAGTCATGCTTATGCGAAATTTAGATGCCCCTCGATTATGTAATGGAACGAGACTTCGTGTGACACAACTAGGACGGAACATAATTGGAGCCACCATCTTAACCGGCGTTGGCAAGGGTGAAAATGTAATAATACCACGGATCCCAATTATTCCCACAGATCTTCCATTCCAATTCAAGAGGCTGCAATTTCCTATCAAGCTTAGTTTCGCAATGACAATCAACAAAGCGCAGGGACAAACTTTAAAGGTAGCGGGGGTCCACTTAGAAAAACCGTGCTTCTCTCATGGCCAGCTATATGTAGCATGTTCGCGTGTGTCCAATGCTCAGAACCTCTTCATTTTATCCCCAGATGGTAAAACTTACAATATCGTTTACAATAGCGTATTAAAATAGTGCTCTGTTCTGTGTCCATTAAGCTGTGTACTATGTCTTTAACACTCTTCTGGAAACAAACGCTCCGAAACACTGTAAAAGCATAAATCCCTCCCCTTTGAAAGACAATTTTTGTATACGCGCTCTCCATCAAGATATGTCTTCCATATTACTCACGATAATTTTTCCGGTTTAGTGACTGCGTCTCTATTAAAATTACGTTATCTTTACTTTTAACATTAAATGCCTGTTTTTCCTTACACTATAAATGTGTCATAATCTTCTTTCTAGCGTCGTAATATCTTCATTATTGAAGGTCGTAATTCCCCTGATGGGAAATATTTTTCTCATTCAGGATTCTTTTCCATCGCTGCGTATCTTTGGCGACATAGAGCGCTGAGTGTATTTAATGAGACCACCTAATTGTACTGAAACCTCTTGGTCGTTTGCCATCGACTTTTCCAGTGATCATGAGTGCAAAGTGGCAAAAGAACTCAAGGATCATTCTTGCGCCTCATTACTTGATTTTACAATAGCCTGTATTAGTGATGGTAGCGCCCAGGTACCACAAATTATATACTTTTTCAAGGAAGTGAACCATTCCAGTGTAGTGTCGTCTGTGTATCGGTGAATAGTGATTTTAGTGCCCTCCCAGTTTACACAGTTGTTCGCCTTACGATGTGTCGTTTAGAATACACAACTAATTAATAAAACTCTATGAGTACGCGGGCGAAGCCGCGGGTAACAGCTAGTACTAAATAAATGTACTAATGGTCTATGGTCTGTTAAAACTCTAAACTTCCTACCGTATAAATAAGGACGAAAATGCTTCACAGCCCATACTACAGCTAACAACTCCTTATGTATTGTTGGATAATTCATTTCGGACTTATTCAACTGTCTACTAGCATAAGCTACAGGTTTGTTATTGCCATTTGATAAAACGGCTCCCAAACTTACTCCACTAGCATCTGTCTGTAACCGGAAGACGTTCTCTTCTGAAAAATTTGGATACTCAAGTACTGGTTGTGAACTGAGTGCTAGCTTTAGAGTTTCAAACGCTTTTGCACACTCCTCCGACCACTGAAATTCTACATCCTTCCTACATAACCTATGCAATGGAAATACGACACGGGCAAAATCTTTTACAAATTTTCTATAAAAATTTGCAAAAGCTACAAAACGTCGAACTTCGTCCACATTTTTAGGAACAGGATAATTACGTAATACCACAATTTTGCCTTCGTCTGGCAATACTCCACTCGGTGTTATTACGTGACCCAAGTAGTTAATTTCCTTCTGTAAAAACTGACATTTACACGGATTTAACTTCAAATTGACTTTCCTAAACCTATCTAGTACCTTTATTAGATTAACATTATGTTGATGCAGACTTTTCCCAAACACAATTACATCATCCAAATACAAAAAACAAACTTCGTAATTTAATCCCGATAACGCCACTGACATAAGCTTGGAAAATACACTTGGACTAGTCTTCAACCCCATCGGTAACCTCTTTAGCTGGTATTGCTTATCTGCTGTAAAAGCTGTGTATTTCCTACAACTCGGAGACAACCCTAATTGATAATAACCAGAACTTAAATCCAAATGAGAAAAATACAAACACCCTGACAACGAATCAATTATCTCCTGAATGTTCGGCAATGGGAATTTCTCGTCCACTATTTTCTTATTCAAAAGCCTGTAATCAACCACGATCCTCCACTTTTTTTCATTACTACTGTCTAACTTCTTAGGTAAAAGTAACAAAGGAGATGACCACTCACTAGAACATTCTTCTATTATGTCATCTTTCAACAGTTTCCCAACCTGCCTCGACAACTCCTCTTTCTGTGCTCGAGGTATCCTATATGGCTTTACATAAACAGGAGTTGCATCATTTTGCAACTTTATATCATATTCAAATAAATTCGTCACTGACAATTTATCTCCCGGCATGTGAAAAACATCCGCATACTTAGCACATATTTTCTCAATGGAATCTCGCTCATCTTCTTCCAGATAAGACCCTAACTTAAGCAGCTCAAACAACTCTTTAACTCTATCAACAGATAACCTATACTCTGTATCAAAACTACATACATCATACTGTGATAAACTCTTTACTTTTGGACTAAAACTCCGTAACGATACATTTTCTTCCCGCGTATTCAAAAATCTCACTGGAATCGAACTGCCATCACCCTCTACAACTGCAGCTGCTACAAATATCCCTGGCGAAACCACCTCGGACTGAATAACAAAAACACCTTTCAACCCTGTCGATACGTACTTAATAATTTCACACCTACCCGGAATAGTCACTGTGTTTTCTTGACCTAGAAACAACTGCGTAAATAATTTTATACCTGAGCTATGGTGAAAACTAACTACCTTTTTCTCATAATCTACAGAGCTCTTGTACTTTAAAAGAAATTCTTCCCCCAGGATTCCATCTTTTTTACACTGCAACCCTTCAAAAACATAAAATTTATGGGAAAACCTATAACCATCTAGACATAAATCTAAATAAACATAACCAACGGAAACCAAATCTCCACATACTCCCTTAATTTTAAGCTTATCTGGCACTATTTTTAATCTACCAAACGATGATGATAACCATTCTAACTTTAAAACTGAAATATTGGCACCCGTGTCCACTAATAAAGATAACCGCTTATCATAGCTATCAAAAACTACGTGATTACCTTTGCCATAACTAAGTATCTCTATATCATTTCTCGTGGTCTCGAAAAAACGTGCTCTGTGACTCATCTTCACTCGGGCACGTAATTTGTGCTTCCGCATAGTTCACTACTCTATTATGCGTGAATGGCCGATAAGATTGATTACGCTTATTTTGCTGACTACGACCTCTGTCCGAGTAATGTGCGCGGCCCTGACCTTGCTGACTAGATACATAACGCCCATTAGGTATTTTCGCGCCGCTACCCCTACTACTGTTCCGTGTATAATTATTACCGCGATGATAATTATTTTGTGGCCAGCGCCTTGCCCCAGCTACAAAACTCATGCAACCAGTTGACGGACCCGCGATTACGTCATCCTCCTCTAACGCTACCATAATTGCCTCCTTAAGACAACTCAAACCCCTCGAAGAAACAATCGTCCCAATTTGCTGACTATTTAAACCATCAGCAAAACGCTTGATCGCTGTTTTTTCATTGAGTGGACTTAGGACCTTTTCTATTTCTTCATTTCCATCAGCCTGGGCCAACGTTAAATCAGTCATCAGTTTTTCAACCTCATCACCGAATGACGTAATACTTCTGTTGCCCTGTCTACATTGCTGTAACCGCGCTAAAATTGCTGTATACGACTTTTTAGGCAATAAGTATTTTTTAATATCTTTTATTAGATCATCAACTTTAGCATACGTTTTACTCAATTTTATCTTAGCTCTACTTGATAACCTAGTTCTTAGCACAAAATCAACTAATGTTTTGTGTTCCTCAGGTTTAAGAGTGCTTTTATAAAATTCTAGCCCGTCTATAAGTTGGCCTAATTGGGATTCACTGTTATCAATGACTGGAAGCAGAGTTAGTGCTGTTTTTAAGTCAAAAGACGCCATTGTGCTGACTAAGGACTCTATTTCCCTGAACTGTGCCTTAAATTTGTCTGAAATTTGAATAAGTAAATTTAAATCCCCAGCAGCCACTTCTTCTTTTTTACTTAAAGTTAGAAACAAACTATCAAAATTCTCCTTAATTGATTTTGCCTTTAAGAACTTAGACTGACCCTGCGAAGTTACCCGTTTATCTTTTGACAACCTAATTATACTATCACGAACTTCTTTTAAATCATCTAAAAGTCCTTGTAAACTAGCCATCCGCAATACATTATTGGTTTAACTTAAAAGTACACTAATTCACTGAAACATTAATAACAGTTACACACACACTCACGGTCCTGAACGGAGAATTGTAGGTGACACGTAGATCCCAAACCTACACGCTTTCCGGTTGGGAGCGAATAGTACGACGCGCAGCACGCCGATCCAATTCCTCCAGAAGGTGCCCATTAAAATATTTAAATGCTTTGAGCAGCACAAAAACGGCTATTGCTACCACTATTGTTAACAACAATATCTCAGACAGCTCCATTCCAACTGACGCCGCCGTAGCTGCCATGTTTGGTGTTTGACTGACTATAACATTGTCCTTTGACTTCTGCGTTCCCATTATAAAATCAAACGCCGCCAAACATCCATACTAATATTATAAATGCGAAAGTGTGTTTGTTTGTTTGTTTGTTTGTTTGTTTGTCTTTCTTTCACGTTACAACAGAGCGATATCATGCAGTGTTTTTTAGGTGTGCAGTTAGGTGAGAGGCTGGAGAGTGACATAGGCTACTTTTTATCCCGGAAAAACATATTTTTCCCATCGGAAAAGCGATTAATGTTTAGCAATAGAATACACCCATACTACGAACATAGATGAGTATCATGCAGCGATGTAAAGCATTTTTTTTTTTGAGAGCAGCTAAATGAAAAGCTGGTGAGTGACATAGGTTATTTTTTATCCCGGAAAAACATATTTTTCCCTTCGGAAAACCGATTAATGTTTAGCAATAGAATACATCCATACTATATACATAAATGAGTATCATGCAGCGATGTAAAGCATTTTTTTTTTGGAAAGCAGTTAGATGAAAAGCTGGTGAGTGTCATAGGTTACTTTTTATCTCGGAAAAACATATTTTTCCCATCGGAAAACTGATTATTGTGTAGCATAGAATACATCCATACCACATAAAAAAGATGTATATACAGGATGTAAGGGACAGCCCTCCGAATACTGATATTCCCATAGTAAATGCAGTGAGCTGATTGTGATTTTGTATGGGATATAGAAAAAAAGAATTTAATCTATGGCAGGTTGTTCAGTTTCATGGTTTGAATACACCCAATCAGTATTCGAAGGGCTGTCACTTACACCCTGTATAGCACTACTATGAGAATGTCTCTTGAATATGAGTTTTGGGATATGAATGTGGCTTTAAGGGTGATGTGGGTATGTACTTGAGATACTTCTTACCACAGTAGTAAAGTTAATTTCTACAGTTAAACATGATTTGAAAGTCCATTTCTATAATAATAACCATTTTTAGCACAGTAAGTTTGCCCTGCGTATACTTGCGAAGACACATAATAAACTTAAATTTTTTGGTACCATAGTCCTGAAAATTGAAGACTAGGCAAAATCATTATACTGCGTATTCATATTATTATAACATTTAAAAACTCCAATGAGTTTTTAAATTCATTGGAGTTGTCAGGTGTGCCCTCACATAAGCTGCAATTAAAAGTAGGCGTTCCAGTCATGCTTATGCGAAATTTAGATGCCCCTCGATTATGTAATGGAACGAGACTTCGTGTGACACAACTAGGACGGAACATAATTGGAGCCACCATCTTAACCGGCGTTGGCAAGGGTGAAAATGTAATAATACCACGGATCCCAATTATTCCCACAGATCTTCCATTCCAATTCAAGAGGCTGCAATTTCCTATCAAGCTTAGTTTCGCAATGACAATCAACAAAGCGCAGGGACAAACTTTAAAGGTAGCGGGGGTCCACTTAGAAAAACCGTGCTTCTCTCATGGCCAGCTATATGTAGCATGTTCGCGTGTGTCCAATGCTCAGAACCTCTTCATTTTATCCCCAGATGGTAAAACTTACAATATCGTTTACAATAGCGTATTAAAATAGTGCTCTGTTCTGTGTCCATTAAGCTGTGTACTATGTCTTTAACACTCTTCTGGAAACAAACGCTCCGAAACACTGTAAAAGCATAAATCCCTCCCCTTTGAAAGACAATTTTTGTATACGCGCTCTCCATCAAGATATGTCTTCCATATTACTCACGATAATTTTTCCGGTTTAGTGACTGCGTCTCTATTAAAATTACGTTATCTTTACTTTTAACATTAAATGCCTGTTTTTCCTTACACTATAAATGTGTCATAATCTTCTTTCTAGCGTCGTAATATCTTCATTATTGAAGGTCGTAATTCCCCTGATGGGAAATATTTTTCTCATTCAGGATTCTTTTCCATCGCTGCGTATCTTTGGCGACATAGAGCGCTGAGTGTATTTAATGAGACCACCTAATTGTACTGAAACCTCTTGGTCGTTTGCCATCGACTTTTCCAGTGATCATGAGTGCAAAGTGGCAAAAGAACTCAAGGATCATTCTTGCGCCTCATTACTTGATTTTACAATAGCCTGTATTAGTGATGGTAGCGCCCAGGTACCACAAATTATATACTTTTTCAAGGAAGTGAACCATTCCAGTGTAGTGTCGTCTGTGTATCGGTGAATAGTGATTTTAGTGCCCTCCCAGTTTACACAGTTGTTCGCCTTACGATGTGTCGTTTAGAATACACAACTAATTAATAAAACTCTATGAGTACGCGGGCGAAGCCGCGGGTAACAGCTAGTAAAAACATATAGTCGAAGAAATGCGTCCTCTTCACTGGATACGCATCAGCAGCAAAATATATATAAAAAAAATATGCTCCTCTAAAACACCCCAACGTTATAGGAGTTAAGAAAACTCACAGACTTCTTGCTGGTTCGCGTCCGTATCAGCTGTCACGGTTGCCATGCAGAGGCTCGCTGGAGGTCACTGGGTGAACTATTAAAACACTTCAATATCGTAACACTGAATACTTTATTACTAGAACCTTAACGCTTATATACTACTTAACTACGTGACCTAAAATAGGAGAGAGAAACCTATCTTCACCTCATATCAAAACGTGATGATATACAACTCGGCATATCACAGACCTCTGGTCCTGCACGCCATGGCTGGCAGCCTATAGTAACCCTGCGGCAGGAGCGCGTACCGTGGATGCGCCTGTAGCCGCGGGTGCTCAGCCAAGGGGAGAGGCATGCGTGGGTCATGGGAACTCACCATGTTGTTCAGACCCGCCGAGTACTGCATGTACTGGCCCAGGTGTTGGCACCCGCCCGTAGCATCACGTACTTGTGGTGGGTGCCTCTGACCTTGGACCTGTGACCACCTACCCTGTTCCGGCACCTGCTGCCGAGGTGGTGACTGTCTCGCGCGTGGTGAAGGGGGCATCACCTGCTGATGTTCCTGGCCTCGTCCCTGAAACCCTGGTGGAAGAGGACTCCTCCTTGGAGGGGGTGGGGAGCGTTGCTCCCGTCTAGGTAGGGCAGACTCCGTCCGCTGACCCGCGTCAGCTCTGCCTCCGTAATCTCCGCTGCGGTTCATGCATAGGAGCTGATGGTGGGCACCCTGGCAGTACCTGCAGTTGGTGCTTGATGGGCACTCTCGCACCTGATGCGGCCCCATACACCTAAAGCACCAACGCCGTTGCTGCACCACACCACGACGTTTCTGCACCCGCTGTGCAGCGAACTCCTCACACGCAGTCACCTGATGCCCCGCCTCTCTGCAGTAGGCACACCTCGATTCCAAATTAGCGACATTGTATCGCCTGGGTGGCCTACTCTTACCGTCTCGCGCCTGTGCACCCGGCCGTTCCGGGCGGCGAGCGGCCGCAGACTCCGCGTGAGGCGACTCTCCAAATTGGGCATCTACCCGCCTGCACTCGGCCTCGAGGAAGGACTTGAGCTCCTCGAAGGTCGGGAGGTAATCAGATGTCTTACCTCCGTGTGACTGTTCAAAACGAGCGGCCATGTCGCTCGGCAGGCGGCGCAACAACGTGTGGACCAGGATATAATCATAGCCTGACACCGGCATCCCCTGTCTCTCAAGAGCGTTCACTGCAACGCAGACAGGGTTGAGGACCTTGGCCCTGAGGTCCGTCCCTCGTGTGATGGTCGGCACGGTGAGCCACTGTTCCAGGAGTTGGTCAATCATGAGACGTTTGTTGCTGTATCTCTCGATCAGCAAACCGCGAGCCGTCTCGTAACTTGCATCATCGACTGGTAGATGCTTTACCAGCTCATGGGGCTCACCTTGCAGCTTGGCCATCAATTGTGCCATTTTATATGCCGGCTGCAAGTCAGTGCGGTTATGAATCACACTGTCAAACAGATCCTGGAATCGGGTCCAATCCGTGTAGTCCCCGTGGAAGACCGGAATCGCCACAGCCGGCAGGGGCACTTGCACCCCCGGTCCCCGCGGACCATGGGGTGGGTCCGGCTCCCCAGCTCTACGCCTGGTGATCACAGCAGCCGCCTGCTGGATCTCCTGCCCCATCTCCATGCACTGGGTCACATTCGTCCGGACCGTAAGTTTGACCTCCTCATCAGGCGTCCCATCAAATAACTCCTCGCATCCAGTGAGGCAATCCAACACCTCCGCGACCCGTTCGTCAATCCGTTGCGCACAAGCGATGAGTGCGTCCTCTCGGTCCCCGCGACCGACCATCGCCTGCTTAGTCGCGAACCAAATTAGGTGCGTTCTAATTTTTGCCTGAAGCTGTGTAATTGTGGGAGCCATGGTACCAACTCAAAGTAACACCGAACCTTACAATAAAAAAAAATAGACAATCGGCCCTGATCCTACCGTTAGGATATCCGCACAGGGTAAACACAACGATAATAACAAGCAATTCACTAATTGATTGGCCCTGATCCTACCGATAGGATATTCTACACAGGGCACACACTACAATCACAATAAATATATTTTTTTTATGTAGGTAGATTAAAAATCTTATACTAAAATAATCTTAAATCTAGTGGTTTTCTGAACCACGCTCTGCTACCAAAAATTGTCTAATTCCAAGCTAAACTCCCGCAGTGGAAGCGATTTACACAGGTAAATTTCGAGCAAAATACCAGGAGTTCAACTGAAGGTAGACAATGGCCGCGTTACGCAGCGCTAAATAGCATACGCTGCACAATATAGCAGCGCATACTATGAATTAAACGTGAACCTAAATCTATTTAACTTAATTAACTAAGTTGAGTGAAATTGGCAAATGATGTGTTCTGACCTTTACATAACTCAAGTCGGTAGTAAATACCGTCTGCCGATCTGGCGTTACGTCACACGTATTAGCACTAGATTATAAGTAAGTACCTCCAAATTATATCACCCCACGAATTCCGCAATTCGTACTAAGGAGTCACAATGATATGGTACAACAAATATGACTAAAGGGAACACACCATTAACACGAATAAACAGTTTTATACTAAACAACCAGGTTTAACTTACAGTCAACGTGCCGGTCCAAATGCATAAAATACCCAACGGAGAAAGGAAGTACAGGGAATGGATCAAAGAGGAATTCCGTGGGTACTTACAGGGCTGGGTGGAAAAGATATCGACACCCAGCATTCCACTACAGCCTTGGCGCGTTATTCACTTCAAACCACTCACAGCTTCTGTTCGTATTTCACTTTGATATTAGTCATTACGCGTGACCCAACCCGAATTTGGGTCGTACAAACGCGAGCCGATATGGCCACTTGATGCCTATTCAACGCGACGCTCACGTGGAAGACGTCGAGACATCCAACAATCACTAAGCCTGGTATTCTAGTATAACCCAGGAGAACCGCAATAATACGATGCATCAACACGCGCGATCTCAAATTGAATCGTCCATTACACGCGGCATCACAAAACGCGTGGCGGGAAATCCGTACAAAACACAATACATTCTCGTCCGAACGGTTTTGAGTGACTGAGTGCGGTGCAGAAATCACCGCGTGGCGCCGTCAGGCGGTCTGCGCGCACGTCGCCAGTCTCGCCCTGCGAGTGAGAAAGGGACAACACACGCCCAGAGCGACGCGTGCGATCGAGCACCGCGCCGCATTCATAGACCGTCATTAATACCTAACTCACCCCAGCATAACAACGCTAAATATTAAACAGACACTAACCAGACACTTCTTTCGTTGTCTATCTATCCCCGTTCTTGTAAATCTTGCTATTCTTTCAAAAATTAAGCGTTTTGTTGATTTTTATAACCTTTTTTTGATATGCTCGTTTTTTTATTGGTTTTGCGCTGTCAATAGTGTTGTGATTAGGTTGGTAGTTTTGTTTTCCATCTATTAGTCACTTCCTCGGAATGGTGGAGATTCCTTTGGCGGGCGTGCCGGCGGAAAGTGCGGCCAATGCGCGCCCTCTAGCGGTCAAATACCCGCTGCGGCCGCGAAGGTCTGTGTAAGTGTTTTTTGCTGCTTATTATTTTCATTTTTTTAACCTGGTTTCTTTTCTGTTTTTGCGTTGGTATTGTTTTTTGTTGTTTCCCGTGTGATGCCGGCTTAGAATAGCATCATCCCATGTCTTTCCTGTGAGAGTCGTAAGAGGCGACTACGGCACTCGAGGGTGTGTATTGCAATTTTAGGGGATGATCCTCAAACTCTTGTCAGACGTGGCGTGAATGCCCGTTTTTTGCGATAGTTCACGCTATGCCTACCCCGCAAGGGATTTTAGGCGTGATGTGTCTGTGTGTGTGTGTGTTGTTTTTTGATGGTTTTGTAGTTCATTTTGTTACTATTTCGAGTTATTTTTTGTAGACTTCAAATAGACTCCTAAATCGCTGTTGTGTCATATGCGGCATCTAAAAAATGCACGATTGACACTAACCAGATATTTCTTTCGATGTCTTTCTATCTCCGTTCTTGTAAATCTTGCTATTCGTTCAAAAATTGAGCGTTTTTTATAACCTTTATTTTTCATATGCTCCTTTTTTTATTGGTTTCACGCTGTCGATGGTGTTTTGGTGTTGTGATTAAGTAATTAGTTTTGTTTCCTATATATAAGTTTCCTTGGCATGGTGCAGATTTTCTAGCAGGTGTCCGGTCAAATATACGCTGCGGCCGCGAAGCTCTGTAAGTATTTTTACTGCTTATTGCATACGTATGTATTCACGCATATCACGCCTATAATCTCTTGCGGGGTAAACAGCCGCAAAAAAACAGAGATCTTACAAAAAAAGTGAGGGTTAATCGGAAAATTGTGTATCGCCATAGTGACAGTTTTAATAAATTCGCCTAAATTTGCAATAGGCAAATTTATCCCTGAAGAGCGTCGCCGTAGAGGGAGACTGAGAAAACGTTGGCGGGATGACCTGGTCGACTACGAGTCCAATTGGTCAGAAATAACTGGTGGACACCAAGCTACATAGGCTGGCACATCGCCGCAAGGTTGCCTGCTTGTCGGTTTCTTACAGATTGTACTTCGGAGAGTGTGCTCAAGAGCTTCATGACCTTGTTCCACCAGCTCCCTTCTACCATCGGACATCCAGACGCACCGCCGGATACCATCCATACCTGGTTGTCATTCCACCAATTCGGGCTAAGCGCTTCCAGTCATCATTTATAATGCGCACTGCTAAAGAGTGGAACTCCTACCTGCGTCTGTGTTTCCAAACGCATACAACCCTAATCTCTGCAAAGTAAGAGTGAACAGGCTTCTTCTGGGTGAACTCGCTCCATCTTAGACTCTGTCTCTGTCCTATGACCTAGGCTAGAGTCAAGAGCAAACCCATTCAGCCCGTAAAATATTTGATTAATACTCTATAAAACATACAGCCATGAGTATGTTATTTTCATTTTAACAGCTTTTATTATATGTTTTCCAGCGCCCGATCGCGGGTCCGCGGCCATATTGAAGTATACGCGGCGCTGGTGGGCAGAGTTGGTGACACTGACACTGTAGACGAACTCACGCCGACAGCCGAGGAGTGGGAGATTGTGGAACGGACGCCCCAGACTGGCACTGTGCAACCGGTAAATATCACTGGGGCTTCATAGGGTTTACTTGAGAGTTTACGTTCTAAAGGTCAGGTCAAGAGTACCCAGAACCGACGAGCATGTATGAAAAGGTTAAAGCATGTTGAAGAAGCAAAAGAGGTATGTCAGGATCGTAGCAAGTGGAAAGTAGTCTCTGCCTACACCTATGGGAAAGAGGCGTGATTATATGTATGTAACCTCGATCAAATCGGGGACGTGCTCGAGGAAGGTCAGGTCAAGAGAACCCTAAACCGACGAGCATGTATAAAAAGGTTGATGTATGTTGAAGAAGCGAAAGAGGCAGGCCTGTGTCACTCCGCGTGTAGGTATTGAAAACATACCTCCAGGCGCCGGCCACTGCGAAAGGGCTAATCTAGCGGGCTGCCGCAAGCGAAAGAAGTCACACGCATTTGTTCAACTTTCTCGACAATTTTTTGCAAGATGGACAGACGAAAACATACATACATACAACTTTTCAAGCACTCGCGATCACTTTCACTCATTTTAATATATATAGGCGTGATATATGTATGTATGTATTTTAAGTATTAGACCGGGTCTATCGCGATAGTATTTAGGTAAATTACTAATATTTACCTAAATACTATCGCGATAGACCCGGTCTAATACTAATATTTACCTAAATACTATCGCGATAGACCCGGTCTAATACTTAAAATACATACATACATATATCACGCCTATAATCCCTTGCGGGGTAGGCAGAGCGTAAACGACCGCTAAAAACGGACATTTACGCCACGTCTGACAAACATTTTAGGGTCATTCAGAAAATTGTGAATCGCCATAGTGACAGGTTGTCAGCCATCGCCTAAAATTGTTCGTCGTCGCCTTTTACGACACCCACGGGAAAAGAAATTGTATACATTATAATATTATTATTATTAGTATACATTTTATTATTATTATGTTGCATTTATGTTGGTATTCTTTTCGGATCTCGGGCCCACAGGGACCCGGTCCTTTGAGGCATGTGTGGGGCCAAAGCCAACAGCACAGAGGCCTTTTTTATACCAAATAATGTGTTGTGATGTGTACATCAAGCGGATACTTGCTCTGTCTGCACTATAGAAGTACTCGTTCACCCAGAGCCAGCACCCGCCTGATGCAAGGACTATTGCAGGTTTATTACTTCATTGAATTAAATCTTCGGCAATAATCGTATAGCATATACAATTATGCTGCTAGGTCTTAGACTACATGAACGTACTCGTCGCTGCCTGCTGCGTGCCCGCCAAAAGTAGGAGTAAACGCTCGTGTTGTGCGCTAGATGGCGTAAGTAGTTTCTCGAAGTAAGCAACCCTAGACCGCGGCTCATCTTCCCTCAAAAAAATATTTGGCAGGTATGCAAATGAACACGTGGTTGACTGGAACGCGAGCTAAATTAAATCATATTGTCTATCAGATTGAGTACATATTTCTTTGAAAACCACTGCGAAGTAAAGCTTCTGTAACGCTAGTTACTAGTTATTATTCTGTGAAAGATGTATGTCAGGATCGTAGCAAGTGGAAAGATGAAGTCTCTGCCTACCCCTATGGGAAAGAGGCGTGATTATATGTATGTATGTTACTTTGATCAAATCGGGGCCGTGCATGAGAAAGGTCAGGTCAAGAGTACCCTAAACCGACGAGCGTGCATAAAGCGATTGATGAGTGTAGAGGAGGCGAAAGAAGTATGCCAGGATCGTAGTAGGTAAGTGGAAGGAAGTAGTCTCTGCCTACCCTTCCGGGAAAGAGGCGTGATTTTGTATGTATGTTGATTGAGAGGGCTGCACCGCTTTTGGCGGAAAAACGTCAAGTAATATGATATTCGGTTACCATGATGTGGTAATACTATCAAGTAAGTATACGACACTGAATGATGTTTTAACAGTTTTAAAAGCTTCATTAATTTGTAACACGCAATTTTCATTAAATCATCTAAATAGAAACTAAGTTGGTATGAAAGTATTAAGTTATCGTAACCAAATAAGCTTCAATAGCATTATTACCATAATTAAATAAGTTTTAATGACACTACTCGTTTTTATAGAATAGGATAAAAAAAACATTCTTCTTAAATAGGTAAAAATTTTTTTTTTTACTTTGTGTGCAATCTTGTCCCCCCACGTATTTATTTCGTACTTAGTTTTACAGGTTGGCTTGAAAGGATCTCTTTATAGAGATAAGCTCACCTTTGTGAACTACTTTTAAAACAAATATTATTGTATTGTTAATGCACAATAAAGAATATATATATTTTTTTAGTTTTGGCTCTTTTAGCTGCGGATGCATATTTCAAAAGCGTGTCTCTTATTTTGATAGTTTTCCACTTGCGAGGTAAATTTTATTTAAATTTTCCGTTATGGTATTGAACTCAAATAATACTTTCATACTATTTAATTTTTGGGGTATGTAACAAGCTTTTATTTGACTTGCCGTGTTCGTTTGTTAGTTTGTACGGGTCAAATCTTGGAAGCAAAATTGGCGCCACTTTACGACTTCCGATTGATCTAAAATTTTGCACAGACATGTAAATTGGGTGACAATGCAATATTATAATTTCAAAAAGCCGATATGATTATGGAGCCGGAAGGTGGTCATAGCATCTCAGAGATGAAACTATGTACCCCTATCGAGTTTGGGCTCGTTAGAATCGTCTTGCCAACCACATTTCAAATACATGGTAGCCAGGGTCTGATGATGGAGCCGGTAGGTGGTCATAGCATCTCAGAGATGAAATTACGTACCCCTATCGAGTTTGGGCTCGTTGGAAACGTCTTGCCAACCACTCTTCAAATAGTCAACTCAAATAAATAAAAGCTTGTTTTAAAAAAACTTTTTTTAATTATATTTTTATTATTTATTTGGCCTTCCTGTACTGAAAGTGTTTGTGGGTGTTAGGTGGTGTCGCGCACGGAGAATTCGTTCACGGGCAGCGACTGGGACTTGGTTGATCTGCAACACTTCCCACGTTTAGTACGTTCATTTTTGTTTCTTTTTTTTTGCTTTTTATTTATCGTGGTACAAACCTTCTTGGTAGCTTATCTCTATGTTTGCGCTTCATCTTCTTTCGTATGGGATGGGTTTTGAGATCAAAATGAGACTTTATGTGAAAATACTGCATTCTAAATCTTTTTAATGCTTTGCTTACAAACCATGAAATGAAAAACTGGCTAACACATGAGACATTCGTGAGCACAAGCTCTGTAAACAGCTTGATAGGTAGAAATTGTTAATTTTGTTAAGTTTTGTATAACTGAGGAATGTGCAGTGCCGACACAAACTTTTCTAAGGTTTAACGGCACGAAGTAAAGTTGATGCTTTATATGTCTTTTTAATAAATAAATAAATAATAATAATAATAATTGTAAAAAAATAGCTAAGTTTTTTTTTTACTTGCAAAATTTTCAAGCGCGGGTAAGATTTGAACCTGCGACTTTCGCCATTAACTAGTGGAGACGCCTCTCCCATCTGGCGGCTCGTTTCTTGCCCGCGAATTTTGCAAGTCTTAATGCCAGTAACGCGAGGCAGGGCTTTATCTACCGGTTTAGTTTTCAAAAGTTGTATACTTAACACGGGAAGTGTTTTAATAAATGGTATTCAATTTATCGCAGGTTTTCATCGCTTAGACTACATTCAATCTGTAAAGATGGAAGTAGTCGCCGGGTATTAGTTGCAAAACTAACCCGGTAGATGGAGCCTTGCCACGCGTTTCTGGCATAAAAAATACACTTGCAAAATTGGCGGGCAAAAAATGAGCTGCGGTAGCCAAGTTGGAAGAGGCGTCGCCACTAGTAATGCGAAAGTCGCAGGTTCAAATCCTGCCCGCGCTTGAAAATTTTGCAAGTTTTATAACTAAAGTTTTATACAATAAAAATTATACCTAACACGGGAAGTGTTTTAAAATTTGGTATTCAATGGCTATGGCCTTTGCACAGCGGAAATCTATGCTGCACTACACAAGTCGAGGGTAGTATTCAAAGGGTAAATGCGTGATATTTATACTGAATGGTGCATGCATGTGGATATATTATTTGAGACACAGTTATGGGATGCATCCTTGGTAGACCTTGATTGGATTGAGCGCCATTTTTAGCGCGACGCAGAAAATTTCAATGTACGGGATGTAAGGGACAGCCCTTCGAATACTTATAGGGTGCATTCAGAGATTATGTCAGGAAACGATAATAAATATTCGACCACGAAGAAATCACGATCAGCTGACTGCATTTACTATGGTAAGTCCAAAAAGAATTGACGTATTAAAAAAAACAACATGGAAAGTTAATCAGTCAGATGGTCTGAATTCAACCTATTAGTATTCAGAGGGCTGACCCTGTATATAAAATAAGACGCGCGAGTGACGCGAGCATGAGTCAGAGTGACGTCGGCGCGGTTTAGATATTTAAGAAAAAGAATAATTTATTTAGATCAAAGTGTAATAAAAATATTGACTTATATAAAAAAATATGCTGAATATGTCAAAAATTTTACAACCATTGATCACGCTAAGCTTTCGAATGAAGCCTGTGTTTATGATCATTGGATAAAACTAAAAAAAAAAAAAAAAAAACTTTGTCAAAGATTGTATTGGGGACAAATTATGTAAGGTTTCATTATTTTTATACATGTTGTGCCTAAGCTAGGGCAGAAAGATAAGGGGGTAAGAGAGGTTGTGCATAAGCTTGGGCAGAAAGATGGGGGGGTAAGAGAGGTTGTGCATAATCTAGGGCAGAAAGGGGGTGGTAATAGATGCTGTGCCAACGCTTGGGCAGAAAGTGGGGGGATTAGAGAGGTTATGCATAAGCTTGGGCAGAAAAGGGGGGAGATAAGAGAGGTTGTGCCTAAGTGTTTCTTATATAATATATATATAGCTTAGGCTTGTGTTATTCTTTATTGTGCAATACAATACTTTTTGTTTTCAAACTAGTTCACAAAGGTGAAGGTTCTTCTTTCTTCTGTAACTGCGCGTGTATAGCGGCGCTTCGATTAGGACCATGCAAAATTGTTATAACATTAATAAATTGAGTTGTACAATTTTTTTACAATGACGGATCGTGACGTCAAAAACAAATAATACTATCCTACATTAAATAAAGTAATTTCATTTTCATTTATATGTGTCGACCCGAAGAGCTGCACGGATTTATGCCTGAATACCTATCCGCTATTTCGCGGACATTATAATATAACATGCGTTTAAATTTTACTATCTATTTATCTATATTATATTATCTCATCGCAGGTGCTCGGCGGAGATCCGTAACCTGTAATACCTACTCGCTATTTCGCGGACATTATAATATAACATGCGTTTAAATTTTACTATCTATTTATCTATATTATATTATCTCATCGCAGGTGCTCGGCGGAGATCCGTAACCTGTAATACCTATCCGCTATTTCGCGGACATTATAATATAACATGCGTTTAAATTTTACTATCTATTTATCTATATTATATTATCTCATCGCAGGTGCTCGGCGGAGATCCGTAACCTGTAATACCTACTCGCTATTTCGCGGACATTATAATATAACATGCGTTTAAATTTTACTATCTATTTATCTATATTATATTATCTCATCGCAGGTGCTCGGCGGAGATCCGTAACCTGTAATACCTACTCGCTATTTCGCGGACAGTATAACTTAACATGCGTTTAAATTTTACTATATATTTATCTATATTGTATTCTCTCATCGCATGTGCTCGGCGGAGATCCGTAACCTGTAATACCTACTCGCTATTTCGCGGACAGTATAACTTAACATGCGTTTAAATTTTACTATATATTTATCTATATTGTATTCTCTCATCTCAGGTGATCGGCGGAGATCCGTTACCAGTAATACCTACTCGCTATTTCGCGGACGGTATAACTTAACATGCGTTTACATTTTACTTTCTATTTATCTATATTATATTCTCTCATCGCAGGTGATCGGCGGAGATCCATTACCTGAAAGGGTGCACACAATATGCGACAAAAATTGTTCAAACGAAAATATGCGGCACAAAATGTGCAGCAAATATTTTGCGTTATGACAAGGATTGTTCTAGAAAATCTATCTATCCTTGTCACACTAAGGCGAGTTTCATATTTGTATCCTGCTCTCAGTTGACACTCGTCAATTGACGCGTAAAATTTGCTGTACATTTTGTGTTGAACATTTTCGTTTGAACAATTTTTGTCGCATATTGTGCGCACCCACCTGAAATACCTACTCGCTATTTCGCGGACAGTATAACTTAACATGCGTTTACATTTCACTATCTATTTATCTTATATTATATTCTCTCATCGCAGGTGATCGGCGGAGATCCATTGCCCTCCGGCTGGGAAGAGAGGCAGGATGCGAACGGGCGCACCTACTACGTGAACCACATCGCGAGGTCCACCCAGTGGGAGCGGCCCACCAACGCAACATTCCAGTCAGTATCCTATACTTCACGCTCTGCCTACCCCGCAAAGGATATATTATATACTAGCTGTTACCCGCGGCTTCGCCCGCGTACTCATAGAGTTTTATTAATTAGTTGTGTATTCTAAACAGGGCGACAGCACACACAACACAGGTCATTACTTTCCGGTTTAGTGACTGCGTCTCTATTAAAATTACGTTTATGGGTCACTTATTTAACTCCTACGCGAATATTATAATACAAATATAGTAGTAATGGTTATGCCAAATTATATCGCTGATATAATTTGGCATAACCTGCATTATTACACAATGCAGCGCTACATCTAGCAATACTACTAAACTACCAATCCATATACACCTATATTTATGCCTAGCTATTACACTCAGCGCTCTATGTCGCCATAGAGTATAGCTACCTTATGAATATTGTGAATATTGCCTAGTGTTATATTGGTGGTTAATAAATAATAAGAAAGTATAGATTGCTATATAGCTTTAATTTTTTTTTAATATTCCTGCTATTTTGAAATTTTTATTACATACAAACATGCTCCAAGAAGACATGAAAGAAAGGAGTGGGTATGTAATCAAGGATTTGAAAACCTATATTAGCTCCAAACCAAATTAACTTGGGGATGGATGTTCTTGGATTGGAATTATAATAATATGAATACGCAGTATAATGATTTTGCCTAGTCTTCAATTTTCAGGACTATGGTACCAAAAAATTTAAGTTTATTATGTGTCTTCGCAAGTATACGCAGGGCAAACTTACTGTGCTAAAAATGGTTATTATTATAGAAATGGACTTTCAAATCATGTTTAACTGTAGAAATTAACTTTACTACTGTGGTAAGAAGTATCTCAAGTACATACCCACATCACCCTTAAAGCCACATTCATATCCCAAAACTCATATTCAAGAGACATTCTCATAGTAGTGCTATACAGGGTGTAAGTGACAGCCCTTCGAATACTGATTGGGTGTATTCAAACCATGAAACTGAACAACCTGCCATAGATTAAATTCTTTTTTTCTTTATCCCATACAAAATCACAATCAGCTCACTGCATTTACTATGGGAATATCAGTATTCGGAGGGCTGTCCCTTACATCCTGTATATACATCTTTTTTATGTGGTATGGATGTATTCTATGCTACACAATAATCAGTTTTCCGATGGGAAAAATATGTTTTTCCGAGATAAAAAGTAACCTATGACACTCACCAGCTTTTCATCTAACTGCTTTCCAAAAAAAAAATGCTTTACATCGCTGCATGATACTCATTTATGTATGTAGTATGGATGTATTCTATTGCTAAACATTAATCGGTTTTCCGAAGGGAAAAATATGTTTTTCCGGGATAAAAAATAACCTATGTCACTCACCAGCTTTTCATTTAGCTGCTCTCAAAAAAAAAAATGCTTTACATCGCTGCATGATACTCATCTATGTTCGTAGTATGGGTGTATTCTATTGCTAAACATTAATCGCTTTTCCGATGGGAAAAATATGTTTTTCCGGGATAAAAAGTAGCCTATGTCACTCTCCAGCCTCTCACCTAACTGCACACCTAAAAAACACTGCATGATATCGCTCTGTTGTAACGTGAAAGAAAGACAAACAAACAAACAAACAAACAAACAAACACACTTTCGCATTTATAATATTATTAGTAATTAGTAATTAGTATGGATTACGCCTATAATCCCTTGCGGGGTAGGCAGAGCGTAAATGGCCGCAAAAACGGACAATATTTGAGGGACATTCCGAAAATTGTGTATCGCCATAGTGAAAGGTTGTCAGCCCATCGCCTAAAATTGCAATACACCTTACGCTATCTCTCTACCGTAGGACTGCTGTAAAATATTTCTTTTTAGAAATAAGTAGTACTTGTTGTGTTGTTTTTCTTTAATGTAATTGTTCTGTGTTTTATCTTGTGTGCAATGTGTTGTGTGTTGCAATACACACCCTCGAGTCCCTTAGTCGCTTCGTACGCCTCCCACGGAAAAGAAATAGGGTGATGCTATTCTAAGCCGGCATCACACGGAACTATTACGACCCTTTACGCTCTGCCTACCCCGCAAGGGATAAATGCGTGATGTATGTATGTGTACGTATGAATTTTATAGTTCACGCTCTGCCTACCCCGCAAGGGAATATATAAAACCAGCACTACCGCTGCTTCCGCCGGTACACGCCGCTACTGGATATAGGCGTGATGTATTATCATATTGAATTATGTTATTTTAATTTTTTCACTCGACAAATTAATTATTTAATATTTTTTATTTTTCGTGTGATTTTTACTCAAAACTCCTACTATAAGTTATTTTCAAACACAATGTATATTGTAATTGAATGAAATAAATGAAATGTGTGTATATTCTATATCTAGCACAAGTGCGTTCTCACGCTAATTACACGCTCGTGATTTATGCGTGGCCTGGTATACAAAGCTTTAACCAACGCATGCCTTTCTTTTATACGGTATCAGATTATTATTTACTAGCAACCGATAGGCGGCTCCTATCGGTTTCAACCGCTGCTACCCGTTACCTTGAACTTTTCAAAAACCTTCCTCTTGAATTACTGTATCTATTTAAAAAACTGCATCTGAATCCGTGGCGTGGTTTAAGAGTTTGTGATACAGTTTATGACAAACAGAAGGAGAAACGCGAAAAACGAATTAATTATTATATTATTATTTTTAGTTAAACTTCAGTTTTTTCATGGTTTTCACCGAAAGCTCTATCTGCGTATTATTATTATATGTTATCAGGCAGGCAGTTGTAAAAACTGATGGTGCCTGTATCACACTGTTCATAGTTCACTTTATCTCTATACAATGTCATCTAAATCTCCCTCAGACGCAACGTGTCGCGTGAGTCGGAACAGCGTATAGAGACCGCCGCCACAGAGTTCCAGCGACGCTTCCACATCTCACATGATGAGGAGAGGGACACCGCCAGCCCAGCCACACACCAGGTATGTGCAGGGTGGGGATCGGGGGGTGTTGGGGAATAAGGGGCAGATTGAGGGGATAGGGGGTGGGATGTTGGGGGAATAGGGGGCAGATGGAGGGGATAGGGAGGGGAAATGTTGGGGGAATATAGGGCAGATGGAGGTAATAGAAAGGGGGATGTTGGGGGAATAGGGGGCGTAGGTGGAATAATGTGGGAAAGTGAAATGTTGGGAGAATAGGGGGCAGAAGGAGGGGATCGGGGCGTGGGATGTTGGGGGAATAGGGGGCAGATCAAGAGGATAGGGAGGGGGGTATTTTTGGGGAATAGGGGGCGTAGGTGGAATAATGGGGGTAAGTGAGATGTTGGGGTAATAGGGGGCAGATGGTGGGGTGTTGGGGGAATAGGCTGCAGATGAAGGGGATAGGGATGGGGGATGTTGGGGGAATATGGGTCAGTATAGGCCGCTAGGGAAATAGGATGGGAAATAGGAATAATAAGACAGCTGGGATGCTAGAGCTGGAAAATAGAGGGGAAATGGCATGTTGGGGAAAAGGGAATTCAGGACTATCGTAGCAACGAATAGAAAACGCTGCTACGGATACAGCACCGATTCTATGTTAAGTTTCATATGACGATATCGATTAGCCACCGCAACACTTAGCTTATCTAATACCGATCAATAAGCCTTAGGACTAATTAAGAACTTGTCACTTTCAGGATAAGTACGCGTGGTATTTCTCACACAATTTTGACATGATTCGTATATTTGAACAGCGTTCGATATCAATTCCGCAACAACAATTATAATTTTCAGTAGACGTTGGCGATTTAACAAACCTCGAAATAATTATGCAATATGGATTTTTGTGTCACTTTCAACGTTGCTGGTCTATTTATTACGATTAAGTAACTTGCTTTTAATTCAAATCACGATACTACGGAAGGTATCAAACATGACTTGTCATCTTCTTATTATTTTAGTGTGGGACACGGAATTTACGAACGACCCGATGAACCCTGGTGTCAGAGTTTTTCATCCGCCTACTACTACTAATAGGCCTCTGACATGGTTAACGACGACAGTCAAAGTAATATTAAACAGCTACCTAAAACAACGGCTTAACGTGCCCTGCGAAGCACGGAACCATCTTTCATACGGACGATCGGGTAGTTCAGCCTGCAATGTTCTAACCAGACTGGAAACAAATTCACAAAATGATTATATCAACTTCGTGTGTGCCCCACCGGGAATAAAACCCGGGACCTTTGCGCCGCAGGCAATCGCACTACCAGTGACTTGTATGTGACATATTTGCGAAATTCTGTTGAGGTTGAATTATTAGGAAGTTCTCAAAGATTATATTTATTATTAGTATTTTGGTGTCGATAGATGTATGCATGTCACTAGTTGTGGTAATAATCTAAACTGGATGCATTAGATAGTGCATGCTTACCGATGTTCACGTATGTATTTAGGTTATTAAAACTAATATTCTAATTATATAAAATACGGCTGGCAAGTAAAGCTTAATATTAGGAAAAGTTTATGAACTTATAAATGAATCTCTTATAAGTTTATAATGATCTCATTTAATTTGTCAAAATATACTTAGTTGATAAAATAAGTTCATTCATTAATTGACATTCATGGAAATTATATTATAGATTGCCGTGTGATGCCGGCTTAGAATAGCATCACCCCATTTTATTCCCGTAGGAGTCGTAAGAGGCGACTAAGAGAATCGAGGGCGTGTATTGCTATTCTAGGCGATGGGCTGACAACGTGTCACTATGGTGATACACAATTTTCCGAATAACCCTCAAATATTTGTCAGACGTGGCGTAAATGTCAGTTTTTTTCGGCCGTTTACGCTCTGCCTACCCTGCAAAGGATTATAGGCGTGATATGTATGTGTGTATATTCTAGAGCATCGCGTTCAAAGGTGGCTGTACTGGCAATATCTTCAATTCCTTGTGATTCCCGAAAATCATAATTAAAATATGACACGATTTTTAAAATGTGGCACTAATTGTAACTTTACTTTGCTGGCCTTGTTTTGTATATGTTTATACTTATTGTATGTGTTATGTTTTGATAATAAGGTAAATTGTAGGTTAAGATTCATTTCGCAGCATGGCTACTCGCGACACATTATAAAACTAACATCTGAGTTTTACTTCGCCCTATACTCAAGTCTCTTAACTATGTAGTTTAACTTATCAACTTATAAATTGTTAGTTTTGCATAGATAATAATAAATAGTACTTTTTTAGAAGTCGGTACTAGTTTAAAATTTAACGATTAATTTTTGAAAATCTTAACGATATACAAGATAAATTACAAATTTTAAATAAAAATGAGATAAATTACAAGTTGCTTTTAAAGAAGAAGGTATAAAAGCACATTTAGTAATTCTATACTTCTCTTTGAGTAGATTACAAAATGCAAAACAATACTAAGTTGCCTATAGCTATTTTTGCGAGTATACGGCACGCACACACAGTAAATAATAATCAAATAAAAATATCCCATATACACTGACAAACTAACCTACCATTGTGTTGTCCTCACATCATAGACAGTTCTGGCACTAAACCGACCAATCGCTATCGCTCTCATTGTACAATATGCCAAATTGTGCCCGAACTTATCGCACCCGGAGCAATTTACCAAATTGTGACCAAGTTTACTGCAGCCGGAGCATTGCCATATTGTGACCAAATTTACTGCATCCAGAGCATTGCGAAAGGTGAAACTATTAAGCATATTAACGAGTTTTTTTCACAGTTTGACAAGCTCGTTTATATGTTTTAGTAACTATTATCACGGGACTATAAAATTAAGGATTGCGAAAGGTCTTGGCCATAAGTTCTAACGTGTCTTTTACGAAATACAAACTTATTTGTGCGGGATTAATTTTAATGACTAACCTGGTGGTAGTTTTGATAAGTCATAAAACGCTGCTGATATTTTTTTTCAAAAAGCCCATACAAATCAGGGCCTGGCGAAATACATGCGAATATATTTATGATTAAAATATCGACAAGTGATTAATGTAATTTTATTCTATTTTGCTTTTAATTTGATTCGTAGAAGTTCGATGTAAGCTGGATACTGAGCGGAAAATATACTATTGCCCAGTTTTCATTGAACTTTTACGTGACTGGCGGATATACTTATATTTAACTCTCTTATTAAGGCTGTCGTAGGTTTACATCATGTAACTTTAAGTACCGCGCACCCCACCTCGCACAAATAAGTTTGTACGTCGGTAATATCAACTGTTGTCTGGCAGGAGGACCAAAGTCTCAGCCTTAGCGCTGGCAGTACCCCCGCCTCCGCTGACCCCACGCCCTTTTCTACCCCCGTACGATCCCCGGCCAGTGAACCGCATCAAGCAACTGATATACAGGAACAAAACGATATTGGTGAAAACTCACAGGAGGAAACACCACAGACTGAACAAAGTCCGCGAAACGATCAGGAGACAGACCAAAGTCGCAACGAAACAGCCGAAACTAACGGCCCGACTAGCTTAAGTGAAACCGACTGTGATACTAGAAATAGACAAGAGGATGACGACGTCGTCTGCGCCAACGAAGTACGATTAAGAGTAACCGACGGGAACAACGAAACCACTCAAGGGACTAGTCAAACGGAACAAAATGCAACCGGTGATAATACAGATGAAATTGACAATGCAGCTACAATAGAGCGACAGGAAAGTCTAATTAATAATGAAACTGAAACAACAGTTACTGAAGCTGACACCAACGATGCCTCAATTGAAGAAAGGCAGAACGCCGTAGAGTCAGCTGAAACAAATGCAGAAGCAACGCAAAATGCCTTAGAAGCAACGCAAAATGCCACAGATGAAACTCAAAATGCCACAGCCGAAACGCAAAATACCACAGAAGAAACTCAAAATGCCACAGAAGAAACGCAAAATGCCACAGCAGAAACGCGAAATGCAACAGAAGAAAGACATAATGGCGCAGAACGAAGGCAAACTGCAGATAACGATGATACAGCAGACGAGAACGAGGAATCGCTTCAGTTCGATGAGAACCACTTTAGCACGCCGGTGGGGGGCGCGAGTCCGCAGGCGAGGCGGCGGCGGCGCGCCAATACCGCCAGCTCCATGGAGGACACAGAGGTAAGAGCGAAGCGGGGTGACGCGGGTATTACCATTACATTTCACTGTTTACGAAAACTAAAGATTTTAATAGGTACATTTAATAGGTGCACAGACTCAATTTAGGTTCGTCTTATGAATTAAAATAGGTTTAAACTTTGAACAATAATCATGAAAACTTGGCTGGCTTAGGTAATATGCGCGACACGACATTATTTTGTGCCCTACACTTTTGCAAGTTGAACAGTGTAACGGAAGAAAAGACATGAAATCATATTGTGGCCCTCATTTCAACACTGCTAGCAATTTTTAATTTTAATCATTATTTATCAAAAAGATTTTTATTGTGCATCCTAATTGATATCTTCAGTTTTCGTATAACACAGTACCTGCCTATCATTTATGTAAAATGACAGACAGTTTTCGTGTTTTGATAGTGACTAGTTCAGCTATTTTTTATGCAAGCTAACGAATTGTACATTTGATTTAGTGCTAATACGATTTAAGTTTGGCTTTTTGTGAAAAACTGCCAAATTCATTTAACCGAATAAACTTGAACATACTAACTCTATTCGTCTTTTTTTTCGTTGCGTAAGAGTAAAAAAGATAGATAGAGTTTTGAAAGTTCGTTACAGAATATTGTGGTGTATTTTATAATTTGATATTAATCGCGTCACAGCCGCATCGCTACCGTGTTTGGGACTTGTCTATGAGAGTGTGAGGTACAACGTAAGTCCATCATGTCCTGTGTAAATATGTCTATTGTAAAATGTGAAAAGACCAAATTTATGTCCAAAATACACTGTCCACGCTTTCGAGCTTCTATAAACACATGGGAATCTGGTTTCATTCTTTCAAATTAAGGGTAAGTATTGTATTGTGCGTAATTAAGATTTGTGGTAGAGTGTTAATTTCTTATATTATGGTTCTCTTCTCTATCTAAACCCTTGGTCCATTTTTATGTCCAAAATGAATTACTATCATGCATCGTTCATTCAACACGCCGCAAGCTTATACATTTGTATCTCTTAACTTTGACTCAGTAATTGCAAATTTATGGAGGTACACAATGATAACGCAAAGTTTTTAAAATAATAAATGTATTGGTTTAAATAAAACTCTTTGCTCAGGCTAAGCTTTTAAATAATGACGAAATATATTGATTTAAAAACATTGGCAACTTTAAGTATATAAATATATTATTGAAAATAATTCTATGATCTATGTCTTGCGATATGATTTACATTATTTTCCATTGAGCTTCGCTTTGCTTTCGTGTAGATATATTCACAGTTTATCTATACAGGCTGTAAGGGACAGTCCTCCGAATACTGACAGGGTCCATGAAGACTATGAAACATCTATATTCGGAGGGCTGTCCCTTACACCATGTATATCTATGTAATGTATGTTGCATGTTAAACACTGCACAGATTGTGTATGTAGGTAAAACGCACTTTGTTTTGAATAAGTTGCATTTGGATTTTATAAGCTAGAATATTTGATTTTTCTATAAGTAGTGTTTGCAAAATAAAACATAAATGAAAGATATGAACATAACACAGGGATTAATAACTTGGAAAGTTACGGCTAGATGATGAAATGCTAGGCATATAAACTGTTTGTACATAAAATTACTGCTCACGTATGTGATATAACTTGCTATAATAAGAGAGGCCACCAATTTTTGCGTGTTTACTGAAATAATTCAAGTCAAAATCCACAAAATCATATTTACGTTTTCTTGGTAGCAATGAAGTATACCACAGACTGTACATCCTGAAAATAAACGAAAATTGGTATGCCTTCTTTACGCACAAGAATAAAATTTTACTAGTGACCGATAAGTTATGAAATTACTTTTCTAATAATGGGCCAAGATATGAATACCCTTCATACATAATACAAATACTAATCTGGTTTCAGTTACTATGGAAGGTCAAATTATTGTTTTTATCAAAATAAAACAATTTGAAACGGAATTAAGTTGTGTTTATTTTGGATTTCATAATTCCTACGTTTCACTGATAACTTTATAGTGTAAAGAGCTCGAAACGTAGGAATCGTACAATCCAAAATAACCACAACTTTAATCCGTTAAAAATAGTTTCATTGTGATGAGAAATAGTTGTGCAAACTCAAGAAAATTTACATTGTTTTTATATTTCGACCAATAGCTCCCTGAGAAAAGTTGCACAATCCTTAGTTTCGAAGTATCGGTCGCTACTAAAATTTCGCCTAAAATCACAATTTCTTGACCGCATAACTCCCTAACAGGACGAGACGGACGCGTCAACGGACAGTACTCACAGTAGCAGCGCGAATAGCGTCCAAAGCCAGACCCTGCCGAATAGCGAGGGGCTTCCGACCGGCTGGAGCATGCAGAAAGCCCCCAACGGCAGAATGTTCTACATCGATCACAATAACAAGACTACCACCTGGATTGATCCCAGGACAGGTATAGTTGGTGATCATTACTAGCACAGATATGACAGTATTTACAGCTGGAGCATGCAGAAAGCCCCCAACGGCAGAATGTTCTTCATCGATCACAATAACAAGACTACCACCTGGATTGATCCCAGAACAGGTATAGTTGGTGATAGCTACTAGCACAGATATGACAGTATTTACAGCTGGAGCATGCAGAAAGCCCCCAACGGCAGAATGTTCTTCATCGATCACAATAACAAGACTACCACCTGGATTGATCCCAGAACAAGTATAGTTGGTGATCATTACTAGCGCAGATATGACAGTATTTACAGCTGGAGCATGCAGAAAGCCCCCAACGGCAGAATGTTCTTCATCGATCACAATAACAAGACTACCACCTGGATTGATCCCAGAACAGGTATAGTTGGTGATCATTACTAGCACAGATATGACAGTATTTACAGCTGGAGCATGCAGAAAGCCCCCAACGGCAGAATGTTCTTCATCGGCCACAATAACAAGACTACCACCTGGATTGATCCCAGAACAGGTATAGTTGGTGATCATTACTAGCACAGATATGACAGTATTTACAGCTGGAGCATGCAGAAAGCCCCCAACGGCAGAATGTTCTTCATCGATCACAATAACAAGACTACCACCTGGATTGATCCCAGAACAGGTATAGTTGGTGATCATTACTAGCACAGATATGACAGTATTTACAGCTGGAGCATGCAGAAAGCCCCCAACGGCAGAATGTTCTTCATCGATCACAATAACAAGACTACCACCTGGATTGATCCCAGAACAGGTATAGTTGGTGATCGTTACTAGCACAGATATGACAGTATTTACAGCTGGAGCATGCAGAAAGCCCCCAACGGCAGAATGTTCTTCATCGATCACAATAACAAGACTACCACCTGGATTGATCCCAGAACAGGTATAGTTGGTGATAGTTACTAGCACAGATATGACAGTATTTACAGCTGGAGCATGCAGAAAGCCCCCAACGGCAGAATGTTCTTCATCGATCACAATAACAAGACTACCACCTGGATTGATCCCAGAACAGGTATAGTTGGTGATAGTTACTAGCACAGATATGACAGTATTTACAGCTGGAGCATGCAGAAAGCCCCCAACGGCAGAATGTTCTTCATCGATCACAATAACAAGACTACCACCTGGATTGATCCCAGAACAGGTATAGTTGGTGATCATTACTAGCACAGATATGACAGTATTTACAGCTGGAGCATGCATCATCGACCACAATAACAAGACTACCACCTGGATTGATCCCAGAACAGGTATAGTTGGTGATCATTACTAGCACAGATATGACAGTATTTACAGCTGGAGCATGCAGAAAGCCCCCAACGGCAGAATGTTCTTCATCGATCACAATAACAAGACTACCACCTGGATTGATCCCAGAACAGGTATAGTTGGTGATCATTACTAGCACAGATATGACAGTATTTACAGCTGGAGCATGCAGAAAGCCCCCAACGGCAGAATGTTCTTCATCGATCACAATAACAAGACTACCACCTGGATTGATCCCAGAACAGGTATAGTTGGTGATCGTTACTAGCACAGATATGACAGTATTTACAGCTGGAGCATGCAGAAAGCCCCCAACGGCAGAATGTCCTTCATCGACCACAATAACAAGACTACCACCTGGATTGATCCCAGAACAGGTATTGGCCTCCATTCGGGATATAAATTATCTGATCGTACCTTAACTTAGTGCTGTCACGTTCCGACTCGTGTGTGTGATTCTACTCTCCAAGTCCTGTATAGTTGAGGTTTTTAGACTAGTCTTACAATATAGTGTTTCGTCAAGACTTGAATCTGAAAATGCTAATGAAATTCTGAAAAGGCTTAAGTTGCTAGGATTAGCAAGGTTGAACTTAAAACTGTTTGAAAAATTGTTGAACTTTTTGTATAGCGGCTAGCCGGCGCAAATCAGGCGAGTATTGACGCGAGACGCTTTCAAACAGAAAATAGCAAAATCGTTTTTTCGAAGGCATGCAACCTCATTAACCTCAATGTATCTCCATGTCACCCATATGTAGAAAATACATATATACATATATCACGCCTATAATCCCTTACGGGGTAGGCAGAGCGTAAACGGCTGTAACAAAACAGACATTTACGCAACGTCTGATAAACATTTGAGGGTCATTTGGAATATTGTAGGTATATCACGATAGTGACAGGTTGTCAGCCCATCGCCTTAATTTGCAATACACACCCTCGAGTCCCTGAGTCGCTTCTTACGACACCCACGCGAGTGAAATGGAGTGATGCTATTCTAAGCCGGCATTACACGGCCTATATAGAAAATCCTAGTGGGAAATAAAGAAAGGTCAGGTCAAGAGTACCCTAAGCCGACGAGCATGTATGAACAGATTGATGCATGTTGAAGAAGCGAAAGAGGTATGTCAGGATCGTAGCAAGTGGAAAGATGTAGTCTCTGCCTACCCCTATGGGAAAGAGGCGTGATTATATGTATGTATGTATGTATGTCCGCCGTGTGGTGCCGGCAGAGTAGAATAGCACCACCCGATCTCTTCCCGTGGGGATCGTAAGAAGCGACCGAGGGATAAATCCGACCCAAGCACAACGGTCCTGGAGAGGCCAACTCCACAATTAAACCCGGAACGGTGTCTCCTGGGGGCGCGTGTGACAGAGATCTACCGCGCGGCAGACTCCTGCAGCCGACCTGGCTCCGCACTTATCGACTAGTCGTTCCTGCGGATCCAGCCAGGAAGGCCGAGAGGGTGGCGCAGGTCCTGGGCAGCCCTGCGTTTTCCGTAATTGCGTCCCAGGCAACGCAGTGTCTGCCTCAGACACTGTTTAAATCGTCTGTCACAGACGTGTGAGGCTAATGATGATGTAGTGGGAAATATGATTTGTGTTATAATTTTGTTTACTTGCCCAGGTTGTGCGTCGAGCCTGCCGCTGGCGGCGGCGGCGAGCGCGGGCGCCGACGCGGACTCGCTGGGAGCGCTGCCCGAGGGCTGGGAGGAGCGCGTCCACAGCGACGGCCGCATCTTCTTCATCGACCACAGTAAGCCCAGCTACAGTCCACAGTTATACATCGTCACACATCAGCCAGGATTACACGTCATCACATCGTCTCATCAGCCAGGATCACACGTCAACACATCATCTCATCAGCCAGGATCACGGAGGGCTGGGAGGAGCGCGTCCACAGCGACGGCCGCATCTTCTTCATCGACCACAGTAAGCCCAGCTACTGTCCACTGCTGGACATAGTCACACATCAGCCAGGATCACACGTCATCACATCGTCTCATCAGCCAGGATCACACGTCAACACATCATCTCATCAGCCAGGATCACACGTCAACACATCGTCTCATCAGCCAGGATCACACGTCAACACATCGTCACATCAGCCAGGATCACACGTCAACACATCATCTCATCAGCCAGGATCACACGTCAACACATCGTCTCTTCAGCCAGGATCACACGTCAACACATCGTCTCATCAGCCAGGATCACACGTCATCTGCTGGACGAGTGTTTGCTAAATTTGGCGCCCTAGAGCAGATACGATTTACCATTCCATATTTGTGCTATTCGTTTCATGTTAGTAAGACGATTGCTACACTACAAGCACACCTCGGACACTGGCGCTCAAATGTATGAATCAAACGCGTTGCTACGCACACAGTCTAAGCTCGCGTAGGTGAACGCAGACCATGCTTGTGTGTGTGAGACAACATGTCAGGGTTGCCGCCATTTTGCGTTCGCGAATCGGGAATGCAATGTGCGGCAGTATGAAATGACCTTCGTCGTCACGTCCTTGCTAGCCAGTGTCTGAGCGTCCTCCCAGCGCGGGTGGGCGACGCTTGTAGGGGGAGGCAGGGAGTGACCATACTGTACGCTAGTACTATTAATTATACTGTGCTACAAGCCAGCATAATACGTCTTAATACGTTAAAATACGCGAAGGGGTAGTACACTACACTACATTAAGGCGAATGTAATCGTGAACAGCCTCGACAGTGGCGCCACTGCATAATAAAAAATATTTTCACTTTGTACAAACCATCTATTAGAATGTCCGTTGCTCATCGACCACAGTAAGCTCAGCTATAGTCCACTGCTGGACATCGTTAGCCAGGATCACGGAGGGCTGGGAGGAGCGCGTCCACAGCGACGGCCGCATCTTCTTCATCGACCACAGTAAGCCCAGCTACAGTCCACTGCTGGACATAGTCACACATCAGCCAGGATCACACGTCAACACATCGTCTCATCAGCCAGGATCACACGTCAACACATCATCTCATCAGCCAGGATCACACGTACACACATCATCTCATCAGCCAGGATCACGGAGGGCTGGGAGGAGCGCGTCCACAGCGACGGCCGCATCTTCTTCATCGACCACAGTAAGCCCAGCTACTGTCCACTGCTGGACATCGTCACACATCAGCCAGGATCACACGTCAACACATCGTCTCATCAGCCAGGATCACACGTCAACACATCGTCTCATCAGCCAGGATCACACGTCAACACATCGTCACATCAGCCAGGATCACACGTCAACACATCGTCTCATCAGCCAGGATCACACGTCAACACATCGTCACATCAGCTAGGATCACACGTCAACACATCATCTCATCAGCCAGGATCACACGTCAACACATCGTCACATCAGCCAGGATAACATGTCATCTGCTGGACAAGTGTTTGCTAAATTTGGCGCCCTAGAGCAGATACGATTTACCATTCCATATTTGTGCTATTCGTTTCATGTTAGTAAGACGATTGCTACACTACAAGCCAGCACAATACGTCTTAATACGTTAAAATACGCGAAGGGGTAGTACACTACACTACATAAAGGCGACTGTAGTCCTGAACAGCCTCGACAGTTGCCCTACTTCATAACAAAAAATATTTTCACTTTATACAATCTATCAGAATGTCCGTTGCTCAAGTTTTTAGTATTATCCTTAAGTAAAATTAAAACCTGCAAAGTCAATTAAATATTCTCTGTGATTAATGGCAAAAAGTGCCTCAAAACGGCTATTTTTGGTATTAACTGCCATAACTTTACATTGAGTTTTTAGGTTCTGATTTTTCTCAAGGAGAATACTAAAAACTTAGCGACGGACATTTTGATAGACTGTTTGTATAAAGAGAAAATATTTCTTGTGAAGTAGCATCAATGTCGAGGCCGTTCACGACTACACTAGCCTTAACTCAATAAATATTTCGAGCGAAGCTAGCTAATCCCAAAATGATGGCGGGGGTTGCTACAATGCGCTACAATACCTCATACTGCGAGCGCAGTGAACTTAGTTCTACCATCGGACATCCAGACGCACCGCCGGATACCATCCGTACCTGGTTGCCATTCCACCAATTCGGACTAAGCGCTTCCAGTCATCATTTATAATGCGCACTGCTAAAGAGTGGAACTCACTACCTGCGTCTGTGTTTCCAAACGCATACAACCCTAATCTCTTCAAAGTAAGAGTGAACAGGCTTCTTCTGGGTGAGCTCGCTCCATCTTAGACTCTGTCTCTGTCCTATGACCTAGACTAGAGTCAAGAGCAAACCCATCATTAATAAAAAAAAGAAAAAAAAAGCGTAATGCGTGATAAGTCTTAGGGACATTTGTTTAGTTTCATTGACTACTTCAACCGTTTAAACATATTCACTTTTATGTTTAATTCTCCAGAAAACTAGTCTCGTTACATAATGTTGTTTCGTTGCAGATACCCGGACGACTCAGTGGGAAGACCCGCGGCTCTCGAACCCGGCGATCGCGGGTCCCGCCGTGCCCTACTCCCGGGACTACAAACGGAAGTACGAGTACCTCAAGAGTCAGCTTCGCAAACCGGTAAAAAGTTATATTTATTCAAATAAAGAAATATACTGGACAATTCACACAGCGCCATCTAGCTCTAAACTTTTTGTAAATAAATACATAGATACATAAGCCTGAATGCCGTGTGATGCCGGCTTAGAATAGCATCACCCCATTTCTTTCTCTTGGGAGTCGTAAGAGGCGACAAAGGGACTTGAGGGTGTGTATTACAATTTCAGGCGATGGGCTGACAACCTGTTATTATGGCGAAACACAATGTTCCGAATGACCCTCGAAAATTTGTCAGACGTGGCGTAAATGTCCGTTTTTTGCGACCGTTTGGGCACTGCCTACCCCGAAAGGGATTATAGGCGTGATATGTGTATGTATGTGTGTATCAAGCCTGAATAAAACTGAACAATTTGTATTTTTTTTTCATTTTTTTTTTCATTTATTAGAATGAAAATAAGAAATTGAAAAAATTACAACGACTGCCGGGGCTTGAACCTAACACTTCCAAATGATTGAAGTAGTACCATAGATTGAAGATTTAGAAGTGTCACTCGAGGCGCCGGTAGCTCAGTTGGTACAGCAGTGGGATAGTACCCCACGGTCCCGTGTTCAAGCTCCGGCGGGCTCTAACATTCTTTCAATTTCTTATTTTGTTTAATGAAAATAATATAGCACTGTGAGTGCATAACAACATAACATAGAACATTTATGTGTATGTTGTTAATTTCAGAGCAACGTGCCAAACAAGTTCGAGATCAAAGTCCGTCGCAGTTCCATATTCGAAGACTCTTATCGCATTATCAGTTCTGTGAATCGACTCGACCTGCTCAAGACCAAACTGTGGGTGGAGTTTGAATCAGAAGTGGGATTGGGTAAGTGAAATACCTGCGTCACTTTTAGTTATATTATATTTGAAATGAATAGGATAGAAGTTTATCACGTATAAAATTATCCTAGGTAATAAAACACTTTTTTACACGAGTTATACAAATACAAATACAAATCATTTATTTTCCATTAAAAAATACATACAGAAATAAAAATAAAAGTATAAAGCACAACATTCCAATATTAAACTTTGGTACACAAAAGTAAGTACAGCATGGAAAAAAGGTATGGGCACAGCGCAGTGCTGATTTTAAGCCCACCCTTAGTCAATTAAAATTTTAGTTCTAAGTTAGTTTTTAGTTTTTAATCTAGTTCCACTATATATTAAATTAAAATGCTTTAAAGCGACCGGTTTCGTTACTTCATCGTCAGGCAACAAATTTTGACGATGAAGTAACGAAACCGGTCGCTTTAAATCATTTTAATATAATATATAGTGGAACTAGTGTAAAAAAGTGTTTTATTACCTAGAATACTATGGAGTTCCATCAATAAATCACAACACAAAGTGTAAATCATATAAAATTATCTATTTTTACACATTTAAAGCGGCGATAAAACAAACAAGAATTGTGCGAAATGGTGCCATAATCTTACGTTTTAAGCGTGAAGTTTTTCTATCAAGCGTGAAATACAATAATCACTCTACCTATTTAAAAAACCTCATCAAAATCCCTTTTGAAGTTTAGAAGGAGTTATAGTTTTCCATGATAGATATACATAGAAACGCGGAAAGTGAATGCATTTTATACTATGTATAGTGTTATTTTTATGTCAAGGCATTTCTACGCATAATTATGTCCAATTTTACTGTGTATCTACACGAAAAAAAAATGGCTCTTCAAAAGTGAAGGTTTTCCAGAAAATAACAAACTTTGCCCAAAATTATTACTAGGCTGGGTTTTCTAGGTAAATGCCAAGGTGTATGTCAAATCGTTCTTGATCAGAAACTTACTTATGTTAAAGCATGGGTAGCGTATAGTAATTTTTATCGATACATTTTATCCCACTGTCCCGTCTCTGTATATAATAAGAACCGCTTTTTTTATATGGGTTTTGCTCTTGACTCTAGTCTAGGTCATAGGACAGAGACAGAGTCTAAGATGGAGCGAGCTCACCCAGAAGAAGCGTGTTCACTCTTACTTTGAAGAGATTAGGGTTGTATGCGTTTGGAAACACAGACGCAGGTAGTGAGTTCCACTCTTTAGCAATGCGCATTATAAATGATGACTGGAAGCGCTTAGTCCGAATTGGTGGAATGGCAACCAGGTATTGGATGGTATCCGACGGTGCGTCTGGATGTCCGATGGTAGAAGGGAGCTGGTGGAACAAGGTCGTGAAGCTCTTGAGCACACTCTCCGAAGTACAATCTGTAAAAAAACCGACAAGCAGGCAACCTCGCGGCGATGTGCCAGGCTATCTAGCTTGGTGTCCACCAGTTTTATGTCACCTATGATCCTCTTGGCCCTGCGTTCCACCGAGTCAAGAGCGGCAAGTTGGTATTTGGCTGAGCCATCCCAAAGGTGACTGCAATTTTCCATGCAGGATCGGACTTGTGCTTTGTTAAGAGTTAAAAGCTGTCCAGGCGTAAAGTATCGCTTCACTCTATTCAGGATGCTCAGCTTCTTAGCCGCCGTTTGAGCCTTGTACTCGATGGTCGCGCCGAAGTTTAGATTTGATGTCAACTCCATGCCTAGAAGCTCAAGCCTGTCAGTGACAGGGACAGATGTACCCCGAAAAGTAGGTGTCCAGACGAAAGGACTCCTTTTTGCAGTGAAAAGACACGCCTGTGTTTTGGTGGCGTTGAATGAGACCAGATTGTCGTCGCCCCATTCGGAGACAAGGCTTAAGGTCAGATCTGTTCGCTCTACCATGGCCTTTCTTAACGAACGTATTTCATCCCCACTGGTTTTTGCACTTGTCAAGTATCTCTCTGAAACGGTACTATCATCTGCGTATCCAACAATACCATGCTGAAGGAGGTCATTGATGTGCAGCAGGAAAAGAGTTGCAGAGAGAACAGACCCCTGAGGAACTCCGGCATCAATGGCCATAAGGTCAGAGGAGCAGCCGTCAACGACTACTCTGATGGACCGTTCACTAAGGAAGTCTGAAATCCAAGTACAAAAATCAACTGGGATGCCATAAGCAGGAAGCTTGCTGAGCAAGCCAAACCCTGTCAAAAGCCTTCGAGATATCGAGTGAAAAGGCAAATGCTTCGCCGTTTTTCTCGATGGCTTCGCCCTAGCAGTGTGTGACATACACAAGAAGAGTTTAAATTATTACTATGAATCGTGTAAACAACCGCGAAAGTTTACGTACAGTTTAAAATTTAGTGTTAGTAATTTAGTGTTAGTAGCTGGTCTAAGCTGAGGCGCCTACTTTAAAGAGTGGACCAAGATCTACCTTTCCGTGAAGAATCCCACCATTGCACCAGCGCGTCAGTGCGCTCAGTATCCTGTGTCGGGCTGCCGTAGACACGGGCATGTATTGAGGCACACCTTTTTCGGATCAGCGCTAGAAAGTCGTCAACGTATGCGAGAACGTCCCGAAAGCACTGCATAATGAAATGATTGACAGCATTGATTGAGTTCCCAATGTTTTTCCAGATTACGGCGGCTTGGCTCGTGAGTGGTTCTTCCTGCTGTCCAAGGAGATGTTCAACCCTTACTACGGTCTGTTCGAGTACTCCGCCATGGACAACTACACGCTACAGATCAACCCCAACAGTGGGGTGTGCAATGAGGAGCACCTCAACTACTTCAAGTTCATCGGCAGGGTCGCCGGCATGGCCGTCTACCACGGGAAACTGCTGGACGGTGAGTGCAGCGAGGGACACACGCTCCACCCGCACGCTCCACCCGCACGCTCCACACACGCTCCACACACGCTCCACACACGCTCCACACACGCTCTAGACACGCTCTACACACGCTCTAGACACGCTCCACACACGCTACACACACGCTCCACACACGCTCCACACACGCTCCACACACGCTACAAACACGCTCCACACACGCTACACACACGCTCCACACACGCTCCACACACGCTCCACACACGCTCTAGACACGCTCTAGACACGCTCCACACACGCTCTAGACACGCTCCACACACGCTCTAGACACGCTCCACACACGCTCAACACACGCTCCACACACGCTCTACCCACACGCTCCACACACGCTCTATAAGAAATTCACGCTAGCGTGTTTGAAAAGCCTACTAGCGCCATCTATGTTGGGCGCATCGTTAACAACACTCTAGGACACTATACACATGTGTCAGACTAGAGCAGTTTAGCTCGCGAGTGGTTCTTCCTGGTGTCCAAGGAGATGTTCAACCCTTACTACGGTCTGTTCGAGTACTCCGCCATGGACAACTACACGCTACAGATCAACCCCAACAGTGGGGTGTGCAATGAGGAGCACCTCAACTACTTCAAGTTCATCGGCAGGGTCGCCGGCATGGCCGTCTACCACGGGAAACTGCTGGACGGTGAGTGCAGCGAGGGACACACGCTCCACCCGCACGCTCCACCCGCACGCTCCACACACGCTCCACACACGCTCCACACACGCTCCACACACGCTCTAGACACGCTCTACACACGCTCTAGACACGCTCCACACACGCTACACACACGCTCCACACACGCTCCACACACGCTCCACACACGCTACAAACACGCTCCACACACGCTACACACACGCTCCACACACGCTCCACACACGCTCCACACACGCTCTAGACACGCTCTAGACACGCTCCACACACGCTCTAGACACGCTCCACACACGCTCTAGACACGCTCCACACACGCTCAACACACGCTCCACACACGCTCTACCCACACGCTCCACACACGCTCTATAAGAAATTCACGCTAGCGTGTTTGAAAAGCCTACTAGCGCCATCTATGTTGGGCGCATCGTTAACAACACTCTAGGACACTATACACATGTGTCAGACTAGAGCAGTTTAGCTCGCGAGTGGTTCTTCCTGGTGTCCAAGGAGATGTTCAACCCTTACTACGGTCTGTTCGAGTACTCCGCCATGGACAACTACACGCTACAGATCAACCCCAACAGTGGGGTGTGCAATGAGGAGCACCTCAACTACTTCAAGTTCATCGGCAGGGTCGCCGGCATGGCCGTCTACCACGGGAAACTGCTGGACGGTGAGTGCAGAGAGGGACACTGCTGCACGGTGAGACAAGAGATTCTAGGAGTTTCAGACCTCGACATCAAGTTCTTTGCACATTATATTACTCTTCCCAAACACTTAGTGCCTACGCTGCGTCGAGCGGGCTGCACGCGTCAGGTCATAGGTTATCAATGATTGTATTAATTGTTGCAGTACGTGAACTTACTTTCAGAGCAAATATTTTTTTATTGAGTCATATATTGATAACCTGTTGGCGCAGTGGTAACTACCACTGTAGGTCATCCGCCTCTTATTTTAATGTTCTGAATTCGATTCCCGGCCAGAGCAGATATGTGAATGATTAATTTTAGTATCCGTTCTCGGGTCTTAGTGTTATCTGTAGTGTTTATGTGTTTATTGTAATTCCAGTGACTTTTACTTTTACCATATTTTTTGCAAATGTTGCATGAGCCGCAAACATTCTTCTTACAAAATCCATTCTTTCCAGCATTCTTCATCCGTCCATTCTACAAGATGATGCTCGGGAAGAACATAGACCTGAACGACATGGAGTCCGTGGACCTTGAGTACTACAACTCCCTCATGTGGATCAAGGAGAATGATCCATCAGAACTGTACCTGACCTTCGCGGTTGATGAGGAACAGTTCGGCAGGACCATACAGCGGGAGCTGAAGCCCGGCGGCGCGAATATCTCCATTGACAACGAGAACAAAGACGAATATATCAAGTAAGTGGTTATAATGAATGTGGATCAAGGAGAACGACCCGTCAGAACTGTACCTGACCTTCGCAGTTGATGAGGAACAGTTCGGCAGGACCATACAGCGGGAGCTCAAACCGGGCGGCGCGAATATCTCCATTGACAACGAGAACAAAGACGAATATATCAAGTAAGTGTTTATATCTAATGTGTGTTGCCGTGTAATGCCGGCTTAGAATAGCATCACCCCATATCATTCCCGTGGGAGTCGTAAGAGGCGACTTAGGGACTTGAGGGTGTGTATTGCAATTTTAGGCGATGGGCTGACAACCTGTCACTATAGCGATACACAATATGCCAAATAACCCTCAAACATTTGTCAGACGTGGTGTAAATGGCCGTTTTTCGCGGCTGTTTACGCTCTGCCTACCCCGCAAGGGATTATAGGCGTGATATGTGTGTGTGTGTGTGTTTGTCAAATACAACCACGCCTCGGAGCTGAACCTGACCTTCGCGGTTGATGAGGAACAGTTCGGCAGGACCATACAGCGGGAACTCAAACCGGGCGGCGCGAATATCTCCATTGACAACGAGAATAAAGACGAATATATCAAGTAAGTGTTTGTAATGAACTAGGTGGTGCCCGACGTCTTCCAACGCGCGGCGTGAATTCGATATTCCAATTTCCCGTGGGATTCATAGATTTTCCTGCTGTAAAAAGTAGCCTATGTTTTTTGTTAGGTTCCTGTCTATGCTAATGCTAAATTGTATCAACATCGGTTCAGTGGTTTACACGTGAGAACGTAACAGATAGACAGAGTTACTTTCGAATTTATAATATAAGTATAGATGTGGATTAAGGAGAATCACCCCTCGGAGCTGAACCTGACCTTCGCGGTTGATGAGTAGCAGGTTCGCAGGACCATACAGCGGGCGGCCGATGTGGCGCAGTGGTAGTGCAACTGCCTGCGACGCAAAGGTTCCGGGCTCGATTCTCGGTGGGTCACTCACAAAGTTGATATTTATCACTTTGTGAATTTGTTTCCCAGTCTGCTTAGGACATTGCAGGCTGAACCACCTGATTGTCCGAAAAAAAGATGATTGCGTGCTTCGGAAGGTACGTTAAGCCGTCGGTCCCGGTTGCTGTCTATGCTACTTACGGCGGTCGATACACAAACATGTCAAAAGTGCTTCTACTAGTAGCAGGCGGTTCAAAAACTCTGACAGCAGGGTTCATCAGGCTCGGGTATAGTCTACTTTTGGGTCTTAAAATCCAACTTTGGTTGCTGTTTTGTAAACACTTAAAAAAAGAGAGATCTTCTCTATTGGCTTTTGTACTTGTCATATTATTAATCAGCCTAAGTTGCTTAGTCTTAGAAAACATCAAATATTGTAATTTGCCTATTTTCCGTATTATTGTATTTTGACATGTGTTAATCTTCGATAAATAAACTTATTCTTATAGAATTTTTTGAAAACTTGCAAAATGTATAAGCGCCGGCAGGATTTTATTTCTAGTGACATTTAGTTGACAAATTACATACATACATATAATCACGCCTCTTTCCCATAGGGGTAGGCAGAGACTACATCTTTCCACTTGCTACGATCCTGACATACCTATTTCGCTTCTTCAACATGCATCAATCTGTTCATACATGCTCGTCGGTTTAGGGTACTCTTGACCTGACCTTTCTTTAGAACGTCCCCGATCTGATCCAAGTACGTGCATCTTGGTCTTCCCCTTCCAACGTTCCCATCCACACTCGCCATATACACCTGTTTCGTTAATCTTCTTTCATTCATTCTCTCATTGTGACCAACAAATCAAATCACACTTTCTGTTTTTCACCCACAGACTAGTAATCCAATGGAGGTTCGTGAACCGCGTCCAGGAGCAGATGTCCGCCTTCCTCGAGGGTCTCGGGCAGCTGGTGCCACTTCCTCTCCTCAAGATCTTCGATGAACACGAGTTGGAACTACTGGTCTGCGGCATACAGCATATAGACGTCAAGGTAACATAAAACATACATTTGACACGTAAATAAAACATACTATTGATACGTCAGAGTACCATAAAACATACATTTGATACGTTATGGTAACAAAAACATATATTAAAGTAACATAAACCTACATTTGTAACATAAAACATACGTTTGATACGTCAGCCTAACATAAAACTTACATTTGATACGTTAAGGTAACATAAAACATACATTTGCAAATTTCAGGTTACATAAAACATACATTTGTGACGTCAAGATAACATAAAATTGCATTTAATATGTCAGGCAACATAAAACATACATTTGATACGTAAAACGTGCCGTGTGATGCCGGCTTAGAATAGCATCACCCAATTTCTTACCCATGGGTGTCGTAAGAGTCGACTAAGGGACTCGAGGGATGTGTATTGCAATTTTAGGCGATTGGCTGACAACCTGTCACTATAGTGATACACAGTTATCTGATTGACCCTCAAACTGTCAGACGTGGTGTTAATATCCGTTTTACGGCCGTTAACGCTCTGCCTACCCCGTAAAGGATATAGGCGTGATTTATGTATGTATGTATGTATGTATGATACGTAAAAGTATCATATAACATGAATTTGAGACGTCAACATTACATAAACCATACATTTGATATGTTAAGGTAACATGAAACTTTCATTTGAGATGTCCAGGCAACATAAAACATGAATTTGAGATGTCGAAATAACATAAAACATACATATAAGCCGGCAATGTAACCAAAAATGTAATTTTTTGTCATTTTAGAAATGTATGTATTGCAAAGTTGATCTAGAATGAATATTTGATATGTCTCTGATTGTTTCAGGACTGGCGCAGTAACACCCTGTATAAGGGAGACTACCACGCGAATCATTTAGTGGTGCAGTGGTTCTGGAGGGTTAGTTATATAAAATACTAGATTTCCGCCCACCGGATTCACCCGCTATCACTCATTTTCCCGTGGTAATAGTTGTTTTCCCGCGGTAAAAAGTGAGCCATGTGTTACTCCAGGTTATACTCTACCTGTGTTCCAAATTTCATCCAAATCGGTCAAGCCGTTTGAGCGTGAAGAGGTAATAAAGATACCTTGTCGATGAGAACCCAGGGCCCCCGATTCTCTCCTTTCTTAGTCATTGTAATGAATATCGAATGACAATTATCATTATACACAGCCACTGTGATTTTCTATACTTAAAACTGTTAGCAGAATACGAAATGACCATAACTATCCCACTGACAGGCCATTGACACACAACTGAAACGATTTTCATTAAGCAGACTTCAAGCCCTGGTATCAGAGTTTTCAAACCACTTACAAGTATGCGTCTGACATAGTTGTGATTGTGACTATTTTACATGGAAGACACGTCCAAAATTGTGAAAGGTATCTCGTGAAAATTAACATTTTTAGCACTTTCGCTATCTGTAACTACAGCGACACTATAACTACAACATTCTGTGAATAAACTTCATTTGAACTTGAATCTGACAGAAACGAATTTTCGGTTACGTTTTCATCGAGTTGTGAATATAGTTACGCTAGATCAACATATGGCCGAGTGATGCCGGCTTAGAATAGCATCACCTCATAACTTTCTTGTGGGAGTCATCAGAGGTGTCTGAGGTACTCTAGGGTGTGTATTGCAATTTTACGCGATTGGCTGACAACCTGTCACCTCAAATATTAGTCAGGCGTGACTTAAATGGCCGTTTTTTGCGGCCGTTTACGTTCTGCCTACCCCGCAAAGAATAACAGGCATGACATGTATGTATAAGGGGTGCAAGAGACCCTCCGAATACTAATAAGGTACATGCAGACCATGAAACTGAGCAACTTTCCCCTAGGAACATATGTCAGGAAACGACAAAAATAAAAACAACCTCCCATACAAAATCACGATCAGCCGACTTTTTTTTTCCTTTACTGAAATATTTTTTCCGGAAAGTTGTTCAGTTTGATAGTCTGAATGCGCTCGCTCTATAAGTATTCGGAGGGCTGTCCCTTACACTCTGTATGTATTGATGTAGATCACCATATTTAACGTTTTTTTTTTTATAATATAATCTTTGTCGTAGGTGGTCCTATCATTCTCCAATGAAATGCGTTCCCGTTTACTCCAATTCGTAACGGGGACCTCCAGGGTACCCATGAACGGGTTCAAGGAACTCTACGGTTCTAACGGACCCCAGCTGTTCACTATAGAGAAATGGGGTACCCCAGATAACTACCCCAGGGCACATACTTGGTAAGTTAAACAATTATTTTGTTCTTAAGGCGATTGTGGTATTTATTATCCTTATGTTAAATTAGAACCTACAAACTCAATGAAATATTTGGTTTAATTAAAGTAATGGCAATTACTCTAACTTTAATTAAAGTAATGGCAATTACTTAAATTTGGTGGTCGTTAATGAAACTCCCGTACAAAATGTACAAATTGGCCGGCTTGTGTCAATTTGTATGGGAAGTCCCAAACTTTTACATATTTTAGCCTTTGGAGAAAGTCGTTTGGTTTCATGGCTGTTCACGCCTTAAAATACTTGTTACAATCATTTTAATCCCTGTATTTTCTCTCCTGCATTCTATCCACTTTAAAGGCCAGAATTTTCACAACAAGAAACTATTTGACGCATTTATCTTACAGTTTCAACCGAATCGACCTCCCCCCGTACGAGAGCTACCAACAACTGCGCGAGAAGCTCGTCAAGGCCATTGAGGGGTCGCAGGGGTTCGCCGGCGTCGACTGAGGGGGCAGGGGGCAGGTTAGGGGGCGAGGGGCAGGTTAGGGGCACAGTATAATTAATAGTACTAGCGTACAGTACGGTCACTCCCTGCCTCCCCCTACAAGCGCCGCCCACTCGCGCTCGGAGGACGCTCAGACACCGGCTAGCAAGGGCGCGACGACGAAGGTCATTTCATACTGCCGCACATTGCATTCCCGATTCGCGAACGCAAAATGGCGGCAACCCTGACATGTTGTCTCACACACACAAGCATCGGTCCGCGTTCACCTACGCGAGCTTAGACTGTGTGCGTAGCAACGCGTTTGTTTCATACATTTGAGCGCCAGTGTCCGAGGTGTGTTAGGGGGCAGGCTAGGGGGCGACTGGGGTTGATTGACTTGTGGATTATGGAATGAAATAAAGTTGGATATTACACTTTAAAGCGGACGTTGCGAATTTATTTATTAAATTAAAATATAGCGGTGCTATCTGCCTCAGTCTTTGAGCTGATTAAAAAATATGTATATGAATAAATCGCATCTAGACAGGTAATCTGTTAGAATACCATACATTAAACACTTCCCGTGTCGGGTATATAATTTTGTGAAAACTTGCAGTATTTTTAAATTTACACCACTTTTAGCCACTAGTAATGGCGAAAGTCGCAGGTTCAAATTCTGCCCGCGCTTAAAAATTTTGCAAGTAAAAAAAAAGAACTGTTAGACTTTACGTAAATGCTTCGTTGCAAAGTCTTATTCATACTCTGACCAAGTAGGTATTGAAAAGAATGACCACAAACCAGATAATGAAAGACAACATTATACAGCGCGTCAGATAAGGACAGAAAATTATAGCTGTCACTCAGTCATAGTAAGATTGTTTCCATTCTTTTAAATGCCTACTTAGACAAAGTACCTATAGTGTCTGTTTCGAAGAATAATGTTTATTCATTTATCAATTTTATTTCATTTCATAAATTGACAAAGTTGATTACAAAAATGTTTTGCATTGGCCAGCAGTAATCTGTGACACGAGAGTCGTCTTATTTAAAATTTTAACATTGCAAAGAATATACTGAAAAGATATTACGACTACTAATACAACAGTCCACTGCTGGACATGGGCCTGATATGGTAACATCTAACGAATGTTAGAAAGACTTATACAATCATTGTTTGTTAATCATTTGGCTTTAGTTGTGATGTCACTCCTTCCCAACGGGCGTTTTTTTGAAGAAATTGATCCGCAAGATGGCGTTATACTAACTGTCAAATTAGGAATTTTGACATGCCGACTAGTTTTTTCAGGAAGCGCCCATAAATCCTTACAAAATACAGATTCTTTATACAATGTATGTATGATAATCGTATTATTTTTTTCTGTATTTGTGTCACTCCAATAAGCCAATTTTGGCAGCTGTCATACCCGTACTAGAAGACATGTCAGCATAAAAAATAGACCTAGGCAAAGCAAACATGATTTTGACATTATATTTTCTTGAGTTTGCACAACTACTACTCATCACAATAAAACTATTTTAAACGGATTTAAGTTGTGTTTATTTTGGATTTTACATTTCCTACGTTTCGAGCTCTTTACAGAGCTTAAATACTTTTATATAGCTTTTTATAACTTAAATCCGGTTACAATTGTTTTATTGTGATGTTTTTGACAGCTGCCAAAAATGGCTGATTAGATTGACACGAATATGAACTCAATAAATTGTCCAAATATTTAATTTATAATAAAAAAATAACATGTATTGACATTACAGCTAACCTAACCTACAGAAAGATATGACTGTTATCTAGGCTAAGCTAGATTGTACTCTATTGCAGAGGAAATAATGTTGAATTTGTCTAAATCGTCACGTTATTTCTATGTTATGTTTCGCAAAGACTTTCGAAGAAAGCGCTAGGTATAAAATTGCTTATTATTATTCTTTGAAAGAAATCTTTCTGCTTTCGCTTCGATATTTACTTCTTCTGATTTTCTTTCCGCGTATTTATTAAATATTATAATATCGAGAAATCATGGAAATCTGCGGTTAGTCCAATCTGTCACCCTCAGTGTGATCCGTTCTTCCCAGAACAACTCGTAAGCCTGTAGCGACCTCTGGGAACTACGACAAGAAGCTCACTGATAGTGGTTCACGAGCAAGCAAGACGCAACAGAAGTTCCAACATATCTGCAAGATGGCGCCACGTGACAGAACAAAGAGCCTGAAACGCGGTATCGAAGTGTTTCACCGCGCAACGCATATATACAACTTCCAATTGTATCCAGGTGGAGCAGTCGGTCCCCTGCACACAACACCCGGCCAGGCGGGTAGCTACCCTTTTCCCGACACCACTTGGAACCCTCCATTCTGCTTATTGGCATCACTCCTGTCACCCGCGATAAGCCTAATCGCGCCCTTGGGGTTTAGGGCTGGTTGTCTGAACCACACAAACTTATCTCAAAACCCCGGGGTTAGAATCCCAGAGCCCATTTAAAAAGAAAGAAAACCCCGTTTCAAGGGTACAACATATGTCCAAGAAAGTATATATATTCGCCCTAAAGTACCGCCGTTCCAATAAGTCGTATTTGACAGCTGTCAGATTCGTGGTAATACTATGGCAGAGGGTCCATTTTCCTTTGTTGACATCTCTTTTAGTATGGAGATAACTGCTGAGCTGTCAAATGCGACTTATTGGAACGGCGGTATATTTGCTAAGGGTGAATTCTAGGCCATATATTTCCAATCTACCCCCAAGGTTTTTCATCTTGGGGTGACAGATTGGACTAACCGAAAATCTGCAGCTTTTCGAGTAACCATATTTCTCGGATCACTTTAAACTGGTTATGTTTTACTTATGTATTGATAACCAGGAAATGTCGATCTCTGAAATCGGGTAACACGAATCTCTGCTTATTTGACAAATTCCAAAGAAATTATTTTAAATAATTTAGAATTAAATATCGAAGTGAATAAACTAAATACTTCTATACTTGTAACAATTCCACGCGAATATTGTGCGTACATAATTTATATTTATAGTTATTCTAAATGCGAGTGCCTACATAGCGTTATCTTATTACTTAAATGTATTTTATATTCATTGGTGTCAATTCTGGCTAACATACTCCTTGAAAAAAAAAGTAATATAAACAAGAAAGTAACATGTACTTATTTAAAAAAAAAGATTAAAAAAAATATACAGACGAGTGATTAATATTAGCTGACATTACGGACTGCTAATCTACATTTTTTAATGTAGTTCAGGGATGACAGAGATGGTTTCGACGATAGAGTGAGAAAGAGTTTAAACAAAATTAGATAGTATTATCTATGGTGTCCTTTGAAATATGAAACTAAAGCCAACGAAATGAGATAAAGAATGTAAACAGATTGGATCGAGACAACTGACTGAACTATACAATACGACAAATAAGGATTGCTAAGATTGTTTACATTCTTCATCCTGTTTAGTTCTCCGTATTTTAGATGTTTTAGTAAGGTTTTTTAGTGTCAATTCAGTTCCATATTGAACCTGTAGATTCCCTGTTCCGTATTTTGTCAGATATATATTTATTTAGGAGTAACTAAGTAATGTGTTCGCCTGAATTGAGGCCATGTATCATCTTCATTTAGTCGCACTATACGATTATTTGGTCTTCTATGTAAACGGCCATGGTATAAAAATACTTAAAGAATACAGTGGTTCAAATAAAATGCATTCACATATTACATTTTGAGCTCAACTAATGTTATGTGTAACATATTCAATATTAAATTATTGTCAATTGATTATGTAAAAAAAAAAATTGTACTACAAAACCAATCTTACTAGACTAGCAAGCGCGTGGAACCTACATCGTTAGAAGTGACAGACTAAGTAGTTTGGACCACATTAATCTTCTTCTTTTTGTGTGGGACACCGAGTCGTCCAACGACCCGATAAACCCTGGTGTCAAGGTTTTTCAACCGCCTTCTTCTACGACCTTCGTAGTGTAACGATCACCGTCTAGTAGTCACAGACAGCAACCGGGACCAACGGCTTAACGTGCCGTCCGAAGCACGGAACCATTTTTCTTACGGACAATCAGTTGGTTCAGCCGCAACGTCCTAACCAGGCTGGAACTAATTCACAAAGTGATAATATCAACTTTTTGAGTGTCCCGGGTATCAAACCCGGAACCTTTGCACCGAAGGCAGTCGCACTACCACTGCGCCACATCGGCCGTCAACTCCTTTACGTTCCAACCGTTGGTCTAGTTAGATTGGTGGCGTTTTATTTTGAAATAATCTTCAAGAGCCACTGAATTCGTTCCTGCATCAATTATAAATGTGATGTTAATTGAAAATAATACTATTAGTCTATTACAATGTAATTATAATTTTATTTGTAATTATTGTACAGTACAACGCGGAGGTTGCGACCTGTCAATTAAACACGAAATTTTACTTTAATGCATTTATAATAAGAGCTATTGACAGAATCGCGGGCGAAGCGTTTAGTTATTATTTTAGATAGGTATTAAAAATATATTTATATTAATAATCGAAACTATGACGAATAGAGGTGTTTTTATTTGGTTGATTACAAAATAAATTGAATTTATTTTTAATTATATTATTTGCTTCAGTTTATAAAAGAGTAAAATAAATAAATAAACAAAACATGTGTCCATAGGAAAGAATAAAGATTATATGATTAGTATCAATATAATGATTTGTTATTTTAGTTCCTACATACACATGTCACGCCTAAAATCCCTTGCGGGGTTGGCAGATAATAAGCGGCCGCATAAAAAGGACATTTACGCCACGTCTGACAAACATTTGAGGGTTATCCGGAAAATTGTGTATCATAGTGACAGGTTGTCAGCCCATCGCCTAAAATTGCACACACCCTCGAGTCCCTTAGTCGCCTCTTACGACTCCCACGGGCAAGAAATGGGGTGATGCTATTCTAAGCCGGCATCACACGGCATAGTTTTAGTTCCTATTTCATCATAATAACTACATATACAGGGTGTAAGAGACGGCCCTCCGAATATTTATAGGGTGCATACATACCATTGAACTGAACAACTTCCCATGAAAAAATATTTCAGGAGACGTTAAAAAAATTGTCATAGTAATTGCAGCAGCTGAGCGTGATTTTGTATAGGTCACATATTTTTAGTCGTTTCCTGACATATGTTCTTACGTTTAAGTTGTTCAGTTTCATATTTTTCTTTTTGTATGGGACACCGTTCAGCTTCAAGAACATTAAAAACCAAAACAGCGACTAACCTAATATTAAACAATGCATGGATTACCAATATAAAAGACTCCCAAAAAAAAACAATTAAAAGACTTGTGGGGGCGCGCATGCGCTCCACATACAAGTCCTGAAACGCGGTATGAAGTTATTTCGCCGATCGCTATATATACAACTTCCAAACATGTCCGGTTGGAACAGTCGTTCCCCTGGTCACAACTCCCGACCAGGCGGGTAGCTACCCGCCTCCTCACTGTCGTCACTCGGCCTACTGGCCTCATCATCACTCCTCCTAAAGACTGATACTACGACCAGTAAAATACCGGCCAAATTTGAGTTTGACTCGGGTTCTGTACCATAATCTTCAAAATGGCAAAAGATAAAGTTTGTTGTTTGGGAGCCCTCTTAAATATTGATTATATAATAATTTTTAGTATTTGTTGTTATAGCGGCAACAAAAATATACTATGTGCAAAAATTTCAACTGCCCACCTATCATTACAGCCTGGTGACAGACAGACGGACAGACAGCCGGCTCTCAGCAACAAGGTCCCATTTTGACCATTTGTGTACGGAACCCTAAAAACAAGCTCTAATTGCCATTCACATTACACAATTAGCTTAAAGATCTGCAAACAATATGTAAGTGTTGTGAAGAAATTCGCAACAGACAACAGTAGGTATTCTATGTTATGAAACAAAAGTCTACATGTGAAATTCTTTGTAGGTACATTGCGTAGCCGGTTAGTGTCTGAAATTATAATGGTTAACCGACTACGCAATGTACATCGAATTTCACCTGTAAAATTGTAGCCTGTAGTTTGATAATATCGGGCACAGCCGCACAGGTTGTCGGCTAAAGTTTGTGATTGCGCAAATAGTTGACCCGGTTCAGATCTCAGATTCGACAATATCTGCACTTAAACTGTTTTAAACTTTCGCGGTCACACATGCAACTGATCTTGACCCAATATCGGACGATGAAATTTTACTTGTGACCGCTACTGAACCGCTGGTGATGAACAACAACTTTCTCATCACAATAAAACAGTTTTAAACGGATTTAAGTTGTGTTTATTTTGGATTTTACAATTCTTAGGTTTCGAGCTCTTTACAGAGCCCCCGTGGTCACGGATGACTAAGGTGTTAGACGTCATTATTTAGAATAGAAATTATTTTTGTTCTACCGCCATCTATTTCTTAATTGCCTAGCGTAACGTCCGGGTTCTACACAATTGTTTTATTGTGATGAGTAATAGTTGTGCAAACTCAAGAAAATATTAACAACTTTCTCAAAATATTTTGAGCTTCCATAGTAACCCGAATCAGCTGATCCGAAAGTTTGTATGGGAAATCCAAGGCACAAATAGAGACGCCGCCGCCAATACTTACTTACTTTGTGTCCAAAGCGACGATCTCTTCCTTTTCGTGTGGGACACCGAGTCGTCCAACGACCCGATGAACCCTGGTGTCAGAGTTTTTCAACCGCCTACTACCACTAATAGGCCTCTGACATGGTTGTGTTGCGACCGCCGTCTAAGTAATGATAGACAGCAACCGGGACCGACGGCTTAACGTGCCCTCCGAAGCACGGAACCATTTATTTTCGGACAATCAGTTGGTTCACCCTGCCATGTCCTAACCAGACCGGGAACAAATTCACAAAGTGATAAATATCAACTTTGTGAGTTTCCCACCGAGAATCGAACCCGGAACCTTTGCGTCGCAGTTAGTCGCACTACCACTGCGCCACATCGGCCGTCGATCAAAGCGACGATGAAAACAATTGTGACCAAATTACTCTTGGCGAAGAACGCATTGACGTTTTTAAACATGACAGGACTTAGATATCTCCTATCCTTTTCTAAACCTATTTGACTTAAGGTAAGTTAAGAGACAGCAAGTAAGTCGCCGTGAGATGTCGGTTTAGAATACCATCACCCCATTTCTTTTCTGTGGGTGTTGTAAGAGGCGACCAAGGACTCAAGGGTTTTATGTGTTTCTAAATTTTGGGCGACAGGCTGACACTAACATACGATACGATTTTTCGCGCTCAAATATTTGACGAACATGGCGATAGAGACCGTATTTTTACGGCCTTTAACGCTGTTCCTACCCCGCAAGGGAGAATGTGTGATATATGTATATGTGTATTAGCTTATGCACTATTCTCATGAAAACGGTTCCCACCAAATTAGTAGTGTGTTGTACTTACCTATCTACAGCCGGTTTTCTCACTTCAATTAGGAGGATAATACAAAGTTGTTAGTTTAGTTTTACAAAAACAGACGGATCATGACGTCAATAACTGATAATACTCATCATGGGCCTCATACATCTGTGACAGACGATTTAATCAGTGTCTGAAAAAACAGTACGTTGCCTGGGACGCAATTATGGAAAACGCAGGGCTGCCCAGGACCTGCGCCACCCTCTCGGCCTTCCTGGCTGGATCCGCAGGAACGACTAGTCGATACGTGCGGAGCCGCAGGAGTCTGCCGCGCGGTAGATCTCTGTCACACGCGCCTGACAGAGACCCCGTTCCGGGTTTAATTGTGGAGTTGGCCTCGGGAAAGAAACGGGGTAATGCCATACTAAGGCGGCATCACATTGCAATTGAAAATATCCGAGAAGTGATCACGTAATAATTAATTGCAAGTTTAAAATTTTCTAGCTTTTTTAGGTTGTGATGTAGGCTTAGCTGGCTTAGTATAGGTAATAGCATTACCTATTTTTTTCCCGTTGGTGTCGTATGAAGCTAAGGGGTTCAAGGGTTACATGTGTATTGCAATTTTTGGCGATAGTCTGACACTATTAGCGATACAATTTTCTCAAATGACGCTCAAATGTCTGTCAGACGTGGCGTCATTGTTTTTGGCGCTCTGCCTACCGCGCAAGGGATATAGGCGTGACATATGTATGTAGGAAGATTTACCTTGTTTTACATAGCTACTTATACCTGTGGCGTCGTAATTAGTAAGTCGAAAGTCGCAGGTTCAAATCTTGTCTGCGCTTGAAAATTTTGCAAGTAAAAAAAAACTACTTATCTTTCTATCTAAAATTTCTTTACGTTTCCTCTGCTTAGGAAATGTACTTACGAGTAAATAGCACAACCTTTATTAAAATTTTCAACTATAGCACAATGCTAGCAATACAAGTAAAATAAAATTGGCTTCCCGGGAAGATGTAAAGGTCCCTGTTAAAAAGCAATTGTCATAAACGGTGAACTGACTGGACTATGATTACGAGCACCTATCGCTGTCACTTACACCCTGTATGCGTAATTATAGGGGGTGGTATGGGATCTACCTCCTAGCGGTCCACCCCGGGCAACGGCAACACAGGCTTGCCTGTGGATAAGTCCGGCTGAACGATCCCACTAAGCAGTGGAAGGCTCCGTAAGGGGCCGCCTGGCTCGCGACCACCATCCCATCGAAGTCTGGCGCCAAGTAGCCACCTGCGTTCCGTCAGTGTGTGGGAGTGCCAGTGCCTTAACAGGCTTCTTCTGGGTGAGCTCGCTTCATCTTAGACTCTGTCTCTGTCCTATGACCCAGACTAGAGTCAAGAGCAAACCCATCATTAATAAAAAAAAATAAAAAAAATGATATTATCTGTTATTCGCGGCGTTGCCCGCATAAGTTGTGATAAAATCTATCCTATGTGTTAATCCATGTTACCGTCTATATTTGTGCCAAATTTCATCACAATCGGTTCAGTAGTTTTTGCGAGAAGAAGTATCAAACAAACAAACACAAATTTTTGCGTTTATAATATTAGTAGGATATTATTGAAATAATAATAATTATTACTAACAAGGTAGGTACGAAAATAGGCGCACTTTCGAAACCGATGACAACAGAAAATCAACATGCAGTGTTAAGCAAAATATCTATACAGGGTCTTAGATTAATTCTTTTTTTGGTATGCCATGATTTGAATCTGTTTTCTGAGCAATATAGCTATGATTCATGCGTCGCCTGCTACAAGAAGTAATAAAATTAAATGAAATTGAATTTAAATATCTAAGGGCATGTCGTTCATAACTAACTTATTTGCCCAACGAATGTCCGTCAAAAATTATAATATAAAACACTTTTTGGATCTCCCATTTGTTCCCCATTTTGGAAACTACCGGCATGTACCGGGTAGATTTATACCGATCCGTTCTTCCCGGAACAACTCCAATCTCGCCCAATAACTCCTCCGGGTGTGCCCTCAAAACCGCCCCACCAAATGTCAGGTGTAGGTTTAAAACCCTGGGGTAATTTAGTCTATAAAAAATGGATTTTTACTCTAGTTTTTATTTCTAGAAGAGTTATCTTATACATGAAACCTCCCATAGAGTAAGCAGAGTTACTTGTGTCGGGAGTGACTCGCTTCTTTCCTATTGTACTCATTTGAAAATAAGCAAAAGTAGGTAGGTAGGTACATTACATAGTAATGTTCTTAAGCACATTACAATAAATATTAATAAACACAACAACATTTTTCTCATTTGGTTGCAAGTAAGTAAGTTAGTTTTGGATTGAGAAATGCTTTTGTGGAAAAATATTCCCGACTTTTCCTGGATTCTTTGGGAAAGAAGGTTTACCTGACATGAATCTAAGTCGCATGTTGATATTAAGACTCTATTTTATTCGCCGAGAATATTTGAGAGGCGGGCGACCTTCCCAGGTTATAGTAACGCAAGTCGAGTAATACCATACGCAATGTGTTACACACACGCCGCCGGTTAGCGAACGCAGCACCACTCGGGGTCTACTACGCACGGTGTGAAGCCACCTTTACAGTAAATACGGATACAGAAATAGATTAGGAAATTTCGACTTTCTTGAATTAAGTGGATAAGAAGCCTTAGCCAAAATAAATACAACATTTCTACAATTAATTATAAATAGAATGAGTAGATAAATAAATGTATTATTTATTATATTACTAAATAGGTAGATAATAAGTAGATTGAAAACTCTGAAAAGAACGTAAATTTTCAAAATACTTTGTGATTAAAACTAAAAGAACTATGTGCCAGTGACTTTTATAAAAACAAATAGGTAGTGTTTCAAAATGTGCAAAATGTGGTACTTTGTAGCTGCTATTTTCGTCACAGGAACGGCTGGCAGTCTCGTGGAAATTAATGGTAAGCATTTTTTTATTGTCTCTTGGTAGGTACATAAAAATATATATTCTCAAAGAAAAGAACTCTGGCTACTACTCATTTTTAATAATATTATTTTGACTGAATGACTCGGTGTACCACACGAAAAGAAAAATAAGACTAAATGTTCCTAGAAGAAGTTGCTCAGTTAAGGCTGGTTCACCACTTGAATTTTTTTGTGTACAATGTGAATATAAAAATAGGTACTTACCAAAGTCTAAAACACTTCCAAAATGGTACTTACACTTGTAAAATTTCGCAGGCAACGATTGAGGCGCGGTAGCCCAGATGGAAAAGACATCGCTAGTACTGAATAGCGAAAGTCACAGGTTCAAATCCTGTCTGCGGAAAAAAAAACCAAGTTTTTTAAAATTCTCTTTTTTTACGCGTTGATGTCTTTTGTGTGGTTACAAAACTCTGAATTTGATTTCTTCATCATCAACCACAACAGTCCACTGGCGGACTTGGACTTCCCCCTATTGGAGAAGGGGGAACTCGCGATTTTTTTTTGCGTCAGCCGGGGATAGAACTCTCACCATGCTTTGCAGATGGATTAGCGAGCGCAGTGCAAGATAAATAGTCTAGTTTCTATGTCGGCAAAACCGTATGATCTCGCGAAAATTTGAGCGCAAAATGAGTGTTTCTCTCTGGCGTAGCGCAAAATGAGTGTTTCTCTCTGGCGTAGCGCAAAATGAGTGTTTCTCTCTGGCGTAGCGCAAAATGAGTGTTTCTTCCTGGCGTAGCGCAAAATGAGTGTTTCTTTCTGGCGTAGCGCAAAATGAGTGTTTCTTTCTGGCGTAGCGCAAAATGAGTGTTTCTTTCTGGCGTAGCGCAAAATGAGTGTTTCTTTCTGGCGTAGCGTAAAATGAGTGTTTCTTTCTGGCGTAGCGCAAAATGAGTGTTTCTTTCTGGCGTAGCGCAAAATGAGTGTTTCTTTCTGGCGTAGCGCAAAATGAGTGTTTCTTTCTGGCGTAGCGCAAAATGAGTGTTTCTTTCTGGCGTAGCGCAAAATGAGTGTTTCTTTCTGGCGTAGCGCAAAATGAGTGTTTCTTTCTGGCGTAGCGCAAAATGAGTGTTTCTCTCTGGCGTAGCGCAGATTAAAGGGACCAACTTTTCGGATGAATCAGGACCTTAAGCATTTAAATTCAGCTTAAGTAGATAGTCATAAAATTTAGGCACTAAACAGGCAGGTTCAGAAACCGGTTAAGTCAAAGTCCAATTCGACAATTTTGCAAATAGACAACACATAGTTGTAGATAACATAAAAAAGGTAGTTTATCTACGCATATGTGTCCTTTGGAAACAAGATTTGCTACTTTTGACAATTTTATGCAAGTTTTTGCAAATTTGGATCTGCAAAACACATTATATAGGTAGATGCCTACTTAAATTAATGTCTTTAGCTGCTAATCATTTATCACTGTAGTGAATATGTATTAATATACCTATTTATGTGTAGATTTAAAGGTTCCGGAGTACTATTATTATACGGTGAACCGAAAACTTTGCAGGCATGATCAGACAATGAAACAGAACAACTTTTAATATGGAGCATATGTTGGGAAACGATTTTCTTTTTCGAGTTTCCAGTAAGTTGTATGGGAGGTCGAATATTTTTTCTCGTTTACAAACATATCTTCCATACAAAAAGTTGTTCAGTTTCATGGTCTGATCATGCCTGCAAAGTTTTCGGTACACCAGCCCTTACACCCCGTATATATTCTGTTTTTTGTTATAATGTTTATGTCTTTCATAAATAAATAAATATTGTGTTCCGGGACTTTTGGTTGTATCCAAAATCGTAGAGTCCAGAATAAAAAAACATTTTTAGTCCTGATCTTGCAGAAAATCGAGACCAAAACCATTACAAGAACTGTGTACCTAGTGTTCAAAGTGGTACCTACTTAATTTCTCTGAGAAGGCTGACAACCTTTCACTGCATAACAGTTAAACACCTCTTTTAATTGCATTATTTGCAGAGTTCATGACTCTCAAAAGTTACCGAAAATAGTAGAGCTACATCTGTGTTGTTGTGTTTATCAAAATATGTTTAGTTAAAAAAAAATATATAAAAGTTATTTACAGTAAAGGAAAAGACTAAACAAATGTATGCCTACCTATATATAGGCCGTGTGATGCTGGCTTAGAATAGCATCACGCAATTTCTTTCCCGTGGGTGTCGTAAGAAGCGACTAAGGGACTCAAGGGTGTGTATTGCAAATTTAGGCGATGGGCTGACAACCTGTTACTATAGTGATCCACAGTTATCTGATTGACACTCAAACTTTTGTCAGACGTGGTGTTAATATCCGTTTTACTGTCGGTTACGCTCTGCCTACCCCGTAAGGGATATAGGCGTGATTTATGTTTGTATGTATGTATATATACATGTTTAGTCTCTGCCTTTATCAGTAAATGGTTAGAAATACCTATGTTCAACAGCTGGGTCATACATTAACAACCACAACAGTCCACTGCTGAACATAGGCCTCCCCATATGGGGGGTTCTTCCATTCTCGCCACGCTTGGCAAGCGGATTCCCGAGCGCAGTACAAGATATTGCTTTACCAGGGAACGCTGCTGACCATTCCCAGGATGAATTTATCCCTCAGTTGCTTTTTACGACACCTACGGGTATTGGGGTGATCTAAGACGGCATCTAAACTTGGTCAATGTGTAGCAATTTTACAAGAAAATTGATTCAACAAAGCGCATATTGAATACCAAATAAAACACTTCCCGTGTTAGGTATACAATTTTTGAAAACTTGCAAAATTTTGCAAAATCCTGCCTGCGCTTGAAAATTTTGCAAGTTTTCAAGAATTGTATACCTAACACGGGAAGTGTTTTAAAATTTGGTATTAAATTTATTACGGGTTGTCATCGCTTAGACTACATTCAATCTGTAAAGATAGAATTAGTCGCCGGGTATTAGTTGCAAAATTAAACCCGGTAGACTGAGCCGTGCCACGCGTTACTGGCATTGAAATACACTTGCAAAATTGGCGGGCAAGGAACGAGCTGCGGTAGCCCAATTCAAATCCTGCCCGCGCTTGAAAATTTTGCAAGTTAAAAAAAAGCGCTTATTTTATTTTAAACTTCATTTCCATGACGTCACACTGACCTCTATTATACTAGTACGCCTGGTCATCATCATCATAATTATCGTATGGCAGTCCCTGCTTTGATCATATGTCAATGTCTAGGTTTTTCAGCCAGCTCTCTGACCTGGTATAAACTAAATTACTTACAATGCATTTATTTCCAATAGTGGGAGCCGTGTTTCATTTCATTTATTTCATTCAATTACAATTTACATTGTCCAGCAGTAGACTGTTTTTCACACACACATATCACGCCTATCATCCCCTGCGGGGTAGGCAGAGCGAACACGGCCGCAAAAAACGTCCAATTACACCACGCCTGACAAATGATTGAGGATCATTCGGAAAATTGTGTATCGCAATGGTGACAGGTTGTCAGCCCATCGCCCAAAATTGCAATCCATACCCTCGAGTTCCTTAGTCGCCTCTTACGATTCCCACGGGAAAAAAATGGGGTGATGTGGCTTAGAGTAAGCCGGCATCACACAGCATCTAGCTTTTTTGCTAGTTTTGCTTTTACATACATACATACATATATCACGCTTATATCCCTTGCGGGGTAGGCAGAGCTTGAATGGCCGTAAAAACGGTCATGTACGCCACTTCTGACAAATATTTGAGGGTCATTCAGATTCAGTTTACCTTTTAATGTATTATATATTGAATTCCCAGAAACGACCTTCGCGTCTTTGCCACCGCTTTATGCCCTGGAGAGCTGGTACTCCTGCCAGCACCCTGGAGACGTGTACTGCATCGTGGACGCTGAGCTGGTCTCCGAGACACCCTCGGCCTCACTCCTGCTGCTTCAAGTAAGTCGGGGTTCTGGAACGGCAGTCAAGGGTCTGAAGGAGAAACGGTGACGGTTTCCTAGCAGTGCAGTAGGTACAATAATCAACATTACATACACATATATCTTGCCTATAATCCCTTGCGGGCAGAGCGTAAACCGCTGCAAAAAACGGACTTTTAAGCCACGACTGACAAACTTTTGAGAGTCATGCGGAAAATTGTGTATCGTCATAGTAACAGGTTGCCGGCCCATCGCCTAAATTGAAATACACACCCTCGAGACCCTTAGTCGCCTCTTACGACAACCACGGGAAAGAAATGGGGTAATGCTATTCTTAGCCGGCATCACCCACATCACCCATCATTTTACAAATGAGAGGCTTTGGAAACTAACGATATATAAATACATAGAAGCATTATATTACCTAACCTTTGAGGTAATAACACAAGGCTGACCGAGTCATATCTCTGGTAATAACTTTAACTAATACCATAGAGTAGAAATCACATAGAGATGACACTCCCGCTCCAGACGCGCTCAAGGTCAATCCGTCTGGCTGTCTCTTAGCGAACAATTCAGTCGGGAGTGCGCTTCGCCGCGGAAACGTTCGTCGTGCGGGTCGAATTATCATTTTTTGTGAAAAATTTAGCAATGCCGAATTATTGTGGTGTGTATGGCTGCAAAAGTGATGCGAGGAAGACTCCGCATCTAAGTTTTTTTAATTTGCCTAAAGATGAGCCAAGGTAAGTTATGATTTTACAGTAAATACCTAGGTACCTACCATTCGTTATTATACGTAATTGTTGTGTGTACTCCTATTTTTACTTACTAGTTTCCATTTTCTAATTTAAACTACCTAGGTGCCTAATTCATTGTTAGCTGATGATGATAAATAAGCGCATTCGTATCGTAGGTATGTTTTTTAACGTAGGTAAGTAGGTACCTACTTAACACCGCTCGACTGCAACAAAAAGTTCATTTGATAAGAAATCCTTGAATAGGTATAACAAACAAATAATATTCATCGCAAATCTTTTAAAATTATTGCATTTTGGTCAATCGGCGAGGCGGCGAATAGGTAGGTATCAAACGGAGGCGGCGGCGTGGTGGCGGTGTGCTTTGTGCCGTGTGCCGAGCGAGAATAACCTAGATCGTCCGTCAATACCACGCAGTAGGTAGATAGTTCGGTGAGGTAAGGTATTTAAATACATACTTATAAGCCAGTACAAGAGTAGGCTGTAATATATTCCGTACCTATTAACAATAAAACTTTAAAACGGGTAAATATTTTGTTCCCACGGGAAAACTGTTAGCAGTGGTCGCAACCGCTTGATTGGCCGCTAGTCTGGAATAAAATTATTGGCACGTGACAGCCCCGACTTAAAGCGCAGGAGAGTGCGGGGCGTTACGGGCTGCGGGGGGAAGTAGGTGTTTAAAGCGCGGCTTTTGGGGCCCAGACAAAGGAGTTTCGCTTCTATACGCCAGTATTATTATCTATTCTTATGCTAATACCTACGAGTACTTACTTACCGACTAAACTGCAGTCGAGTGGCCAAGTAGGTTTAGGTACTATCAGCAACTTTTGAAGTTAACCATAAAAGGGATCTACCTACTCTGTTTCTTCTTGATAGATACATGGAATGGAAAATTTTGTTGGTCTTTAGAAAACACAAATTGGCGTCGCCTCTGAATACGCATTTTTCTTGGCTGTGTCTGTTACTCTCTGTTGCTGTATTCTCAACAGATTCATAAGCTATAAAGTACGTAGGTTGGTATATGCTTCTTTATGAGGCCTTGTTTAAGGATCAATTGTCACATTGGCAGAAAAAATTCTGCTGTAAACGAGTGTAAGAAAGTGTCGGGGACAGCCAAGAATAGAAAATGCGTCTCAGTTTTGACCGCAGACGAAAGATTTTCACGGGAATTAACATCGCTTTGTACATGAGTTAGTATGAATTTTATTTTGTATTTCTAATTTGTAATTGAATTGTTATGTTTTATGTCAACCTTATATATAAATATCAAATGCATCATTGGGTGCGGCAGTGTTGCGTTCGGTCATGTTTATTTAAAGGTTTCATTGTCTTACTGACAAATGTTACTTACCTAGGTATACTATTACAACTCCACATTACATTACAAGGACCTATTATTACGAGTAGGTATATGACTCCCAATAGTTATTTTAATAGTTACGCAGGTACTTTGCTAGCTCAGCTAGACAATATAATGTGTGGACATAGACGGGGTGTAAGGAGACAGCCCTCCGAATACTCATAGGGTGCATGCAGACCACGAAACTGAACAACTTTCCATAAAAAAACAGGAAACGTAATTTTTTTCCTTCCCATAGTAAATGCAGTCAGCTGATTGTGATTTCGTATCTGAGGTCGTTTTTTCGTCGTTTCCTGACAATTGTTTCAAGGGGAAAATTGATCAGTTTCATGATCTTTAAGTATTCGGAGGGCTGTCCCTTACACTCTGATATTCTTGGCGCTTACATCAAGTAGTTTATAAACAGGGAGTAAAGAAAAGTACTGCGTTCCTTTCAAGGAATGAATGAGCTCATGAAACTAAAAAACTTTCCCTAAGAAACATAGGTCGAATTTGATGTTTCATACAAAATATAGCAACCGAAATAGAAATAGAAATAGAAATTCTTTATTTGCTTAAAATGTGGTGCTATAAAGATATTACAGGAAGTATATTTGTATCGCACATTTTACCAGAATCTGGCACGCAAAATTTAAATATAAATTGATAATTCATTATATTTACATTAATAACATATTAAGTGTCATTACAATATCATGTCGAAAAGTTTTAGTTGATATTAGAAGACATACATAGTAAAAAATTAAAAAGATTAAATGTCAAAAAATTCAGTGACGCTATAAAAACAATTACTTATAAGCCAATTTTTTAAACATCTCTTATTTTTTTTTTTTTTTATTAATGATGGGTTTGCTCTTGACTCTAGTCTAGGTCATAGGACAGAGACAGAGTCTAAGATGGAGCGAGCTCACCCAGAAGAAGCCTGTTCACTCTTACTTTGAAGGGATTAGGGTTGTATGCTTTTGGAAACACAGACGCAGGAAGTGAGTTCCACTCTTTAGCAGTGCGCATTATAAATGATGACTGGAAGCGCTTAGTCCGAATTGGTAGAATGGCTACCAGGTACGGATGGTATCCGGCGGTGCGTCTGGATGTCCGATGGTAGAAGGGAGCTGGTGGAACAAGGTCGTGAAGCTCTTGAGCACACTCTCCGAAGTACAATCTATAAAATACCGACAAGCAGGCAACCTTGCGGCGATGTGCCAGGCTATGTAGCTTGGTGTCCACCAGTTTTATGTCGCCTATGAGCCTCTTGGCCCTGCGTTCCACCGAGTCAAGAGCGGCAAGTTGGTATTTGGCTGAGCCATCCCAAAGGTGACTGCAATACTCCATGCAGGATCGGACTTGTGCTTTGTAAAGAGTTAAAAGCTGTCCAGGCGTAAAGTATCGCTTCACTCTATTCAGGACGCCCAGCTTTTTAGCCGCCGTCTGAGCCTTGTACTCGATGGTCGCGCCGAAGTTTAGATTTGATGTTAACTCCATGCCTAGAAGCTCAAGCCTGTCAGTGACTGGGACAGATGTACCCCGAAAAGTAGGTGTCCAGTCGAAAGGACTCCTTTTTGCAGTGAAAAGACACGCCTGTGTTTTGGTGGCATTGAATGAGACCAGATTGTCGTCGCCCCATTGGGAGACAAGACTTAAGGTCAGATCTGTTCGCTCTACCATGGCCTTTCTTAACGAACGTATTTCATCCCCACTGGTCCCTGCACCTGTCAAGTATCTCTCTGAAACGGTACTATCATCTGCGTATCCAACAATACCATGCCGAAGGAGGTCATTGATGTGCAGCAGGAAAAGAGTTGCAGAGAGAACAGACCCCTGAGGAACTCCGGCATCAATGGCCATTAGGTCAGAGGAGCAGCCGTCAACGACTACTCTGATGGACCGTTCACTAAGGAAGTCTGAAATCCAAGTACAAAAATCAGCTGGGATGCCATAAGCAGGAAGCTTGCTGAGCAGACTTGCATGCCAGACCCTGTCAAAGGCCTTCGAGATATCTTAAAATTAGTCAAAGGAAGGTTTTTCATAGCATCATTCAATTTGTTATAAATTTTTACAGCCATACAATGCGTGTTTTTACTGAACAATGTGGTTGTTACATGAGGCAGCACTAATCTATTTGGATATCGAGTGTTAAAATTAACAGTTTCATTTTTTTTCTTAAATAGTCCATAATGAGTTTTTACAAGAACACCAACACCGACCAAGACTGGTGTACGTGAGGTCTATTTTTTTCATGTATTGGTCTATGTTACTTGAGGAAAGTTTTTCAGTTTCATGGGCTGTTTTATCCCTCAAAAGGAACGCAGTTCTTTTCCTTACACCCTGTATATTAATGGAAGATAGTTTGAGTGGTTTGATTAAACCAAGACGTATACAAGGTTCACTCTTGACCCTGATGTCTTTGGAAGTGCAGGGTTCAAAGAAGGCCGATAAGTTCAAGAGTGAAATGAAACCTTGCACGCACGATTACCGCAAGTAATGATTATTTCATTGATGTACGCTATAAAGTAATCTTAAAGCTACACAATGATGATTGATACTCGTATTCAAGGAAGTAAATTGTGTAGTCATAAAGTTGCAATCTAAAAATATGTATAAAACGAAGTTTGATGTGGTTATACAATTCTCAGAGAACTTGGATCATTACTGCGCGGGCAGGATTTGAACTAACGGTGTCCCGCACAAAAAGAAGAAGGCTGGCATTCAGATATATCTGCATAGTTTCGCCACCGGCAGATGAGTATGAGCCGCGGTAGCGTAGTCGGTAGAGCCGTCGCTAGTACTGAAAAAGGCGGAAGGGTGTACCTTCGGCGCAGATCTTTCATTATCAAACGAATATCTAAAAAAAAGAGGCCTTTTAGATTATTGAACTTGAAATTTAAATTTACTATATTTAATGTTGGATAGTATTATCTCTTATTAACGTCAGGTAGCTTCCATATCTCGTGCTATATCTCATCACTGACATTTCGTGAGCAACCTAGATTTGACGCCCTGGATTTCCTATGATTTATCCTATGTTCCCGTAATATTAGCTTGACCTTATGATTATGGGACTACATATATATTTCATAATCGGCTCCAATGAACCTCCACATCCAAGAAGAAAATATTTAATAACGTTTATACAGGAAGTAACAAAAAAGGTATAACCCGAAAGAAGGTTAATGTTCTAATGAAACTGAGCAACTTTCCCCATAGAAATGGAAGATGGGTCGAAATAACATGGACCTCCCATACAAACTTGCTTTCCTATCACCCAAAGGTTGCCTGGTAGAACTTGCTACCATAGCAAGAACATAGCATAGCACTGCGTTCCGTCAGTGTGTGGGAGTGCCAGTGCCTTAACAGGCTTCTTTTGGGTGAGCTCGCTCCATCTTAGACTCTGTCTCTGTCCTATGACCTAGACTAGAGTCAAGAGCAAACCCATCATTAATAAATTAATAAAAAAAAAAGAAAGAAGGCCGCCTTGTTGTACCCACTTCACATAATTCTATTTTAATGTTATTTGTTTCTTTTTTTATATATGTGCAATAAAGAATTTTATTATTATTATTAAAATTGCCGATCAGCTGGTTTATTTACTATGGGAACTCCATTAAAAAGATATAGCTTGTCCCATTTTCAATAGGGAAAGATGTTTAGTTTCATGAGTACGTAGAATTCTTTTCGGCTTGTTATAACTTTTTTATTACTTCCTGTATAAGTAGCTGCTCCGGCTGAGAATCGAACCCGGGACCAGATGTACTACCTCTGCGTCATATTTAAATTCGTAATATTATGATACAGACTGCATTTTATTTGCTCCAGGTTGTCAAATAACGCAACGCCCCTTTACCCAACCCAACCTGTCTGATAGATTACGTTAGACCGGCTTCTTGTCACAGTAGGAGGAAAACAGTAGGGTCAGAGATGTGACACTGCTGTCTACTAAGGCGGTTTTCCTAATTGTCGTCTGTCGCTGCGTCTCTCAGACTGTCAGACTAAAGGACATTGCGTGCGTTTACCGTTCCGCATTTGTTACATGCGCGCCGTAAATGCACCGTGGTCTGCATTGGAGCTCTACTTACTAACATTCCGTGTACATGGCTTTCATCACCGGGCTGATGGTCTGCCCGCTGACCATTTAGCTCATTACGTTTTTGCTCAGATAATTGCATTGCTAGTTACCAATCAGTAAACACTGCATAGGTATAAAAAAATATTATACCTACAGGAATTGTCATGCCAAGGTATAGGAGGCAAAATTATGTTTCAAAAAGGGTAAAAAGTTAAGTGTTTTATTTTATTTTACCGAGTCCATCCACCCGATGAACACTGGTGTCATATTTTTTCAGCCGCCTACTACAAGATAGGCTCCATCGAAGTAATCATAAATAAATAAGTAAATCATAGACAGCAACCGGGACCGATTATTGTTTTTGCTGTGCCCTTATAGGGCGTCACTTGTGATTTTATTATATGTAACAGCTTTTTTGTCTTTTTTTAACTGTGTGACTTTTCAAAAAATAATTAATGAATCTTTCTTTTTGGTCAATCAGGTGGTTCAACTTGCAATGTCCTAACCAGACTCCTCGGAAGTGGGAATAAATTCACAGAGTGATAAATATCAACTACTGTGAGTGCCCCACCGAGAATCAAACCCGGAATCGCAGTCAGTCGACTGCGCCACATCGGGCGATACGCGGCAATTACTTATTTCATTAATAGATGAATGCTATATGATATGCTGGTTTAACTTTTACTGCGGCTTATCTGACGATTACTCAAGCATTACGCGACCGACCTTCACCCACAGTCGCTAAACTACTCGTAGCTTTAATTATGCACACACGGTGTAAACACTGCAACTTGTTTGAGAAAGACATGCCTTGCACGTTTTTGGATATGCATGTACTTTTATACGACTGCCACGGGAATGTAGCGTTTTAAAAATTTACGATTGTTACTTTACTGATGTATTTGAAATGGACTACATTTATTTCGGAGTATCAAAAATCACTAAACAGTACTTATAAAATGAACTCGCTTCCCGTGTTCCTGTGTACGCTTTTTTATTTATTATTTATTCATTACAAAGCATAAATACAGAGTAATTATTTTAACACCATTAAACCTAACGGTTTCTGTCGGTGCTGCAAAAGTACGCAACGGATTTGCGGTTTTCTTAAGGAGATTATAGATTGATTTAATAGGATTTTTTATGTATAATTCATGCCGGGAAAAGGTCTTTTACTTCGGGAAAACGGTTAGCAGCGGCAGCAATCTCTGAGCCTGTGACGTAAAATGTAAAAAAAAACTGCAAATACTTATTTCAAGGGGTGGTTCAGCCCATAAAAGTAAACAACTTTCTTCAAGAAACACAGGCCTAAAAAAGAAAAAAGTTTGCCAGCCAATATCTCCTTTATTCAATTAAGTAGGTACCTCCGTGGTAGGTACCTACGATTGAGTCCATTTTCTATTTAAAAAAAACAGCTCGCACCTATTGGTGCTAGTTGTTTGCCGGCTACCACACACGTTTCGATCTAGTAGGACACCTGGTATTTGAGAAAAATCGACTAAGTGCGAGTCGGACCAGCGTACGCAGGGTTCCGTACTAATTACATAAAGAATTTAGTAAAAATTACATAAAAACGCATTTACTGTATGAAATTAAATTAATTAAATATTAAACTTATTCAAATTATTTAGTACCTATTTATAGAAATAGAAATAGAAAATGGTTATTTGTTATCCAACAATCAACTTATTATTTGTTACAAATTTTAAAACTAAAATGATATCAAAAAGGTTCTCGAATACCAAATTTTTAAATACTTCCCTTGTTAGGTAAACAATTATACGCGTTACTGGCATTGAGATACACTTTCAAAAATTTGCGGGCAAGGAACGAGCTGCGGTATCCCAGATGAAAGAGGCGTTGCCACTAGTAATGGCGACCTCAAATCCTGCCCGCGCTTCAAAATTTTGCAGGTTTTCCAAAAAAAGGGCTCACTCAGCATTTGCTATGGAGGAGTACACCATAGCGCTGGTATTTTTGTTGCTTTAGCGGCAACGGTATTATAAATTGTTCGTGTAAATTTCATCTAACTATTACCGTTCGTGACAGCTTCCGGACAATTCTTTATAAAATCACTCCTTAATTTTCGTTTAATTCTCATTTTTTGTATTTGTAGTTATAGCGTGTTACAGAAATACGGCATCTGTGCACAATTTCAGCTGACTCTTACGGTTTATGAGATACAGCCATGGTGACAAATAGACTGACAGCTGAGTCTCAGTAATAAGTCCCATAATACACATACATATATCACGCCTATAATCCCTTGCGGGGAAGGCAGAGCGTAAAAGGTCGCAAAAAACGTAAATTTACGCAACGTCTGACAAATATTTAAGGGTCATACGGAAAATTGTGTATCGCCATAGCGTCAGTTCTCAGCCCATCGCCTAAAATAGCATACACACCTTCGAGTTCCTTAGTCTTGGCACTAATAAGTTCCCGTTTTGACCATTTTGGCACGGAACCCTAAAAATATTGTAATCTCTTTAATGGCCCAGATGACCTTCAGGCCTATCATCTTGACTAAATTAACAGTCAGACAAATGATCGAAATACAGATCATGTTTATTTAATTTTTAGCTGACTTCTAAAGAAGGGTGTCTTTGTCAGATTTTTTAAATAAATAATCGATTTCAATGTTAATATGTTTTAATTTAACTAAGGAGTCACAACATATCACGCTTATAATCCCTAGCGGGGTTGGCAGAGCCCAAACGGCCGCAAAAAACGGACATTTACGCCACGTCTGACAAATATTTTGAGGGTCATTCGGAAAATGGTATATCGCCATAGTGACAGGTTCTCAGCTCAGCCGACGGCTTAGCGTGCCCTCCGAAGAACGAAACCATTTATTTTCGGACAATCGGAGTTAAATATCCTATCCAGACCGGGAACAAATTCACAAAGTGATAAATATCAACTTTGTGAGTGTCTCACCGAGAATCGAACCCGGAACCTTTGGGTCGCTGGCAGTCGCACTACTACTGCGCCACATCGGCTGTTCGGTTTCATGGTCTGAATGCACCCTACAAGTATTCGGAGGGCTGTCTCTTACACCCCGTATATGTGCGATTCTTTGAAGTACTGCAACTCGTTAACCACTGAACAGATTCGAATGAGAATTGTATCGGAAGAATCCTTACATTATCCCTAGTGTCATAGGCTAGGCTTTATCCGAGAAAACAGTCGTGTTATTTTTTATTATGTTTGTTACACTTTAAAGGCGGTTGTAAGTTTGCTGAATTATCTAAGTACAACTTGTTATATAATCATAGTTACAAATGTGCCTACTTGTACCTGTTTGACGAAGATTGTGATCTGTTAATGATCCTTATTAATATGTTAACTGGCTCGATGGCGTAGTGGATAATACCCCTGCCTGCTACGTCGAGGGTCGTGGGTTTGATTCCCACAAGACACAAATATTTGTTAAGTCCATTTTTAGTATTTGTGTTTAGTGCCGTGTGTGAATAGCATCTCATTCCCGCGGCTGTCGTAAGAAGCGACTAAGAGACCCGAGGGTTTCATGTGTATTACAATTTTAGGCAACAGGCTGTCAACCTGTCACTAAAGTGATAAAAGATTTCCTAGAAACAGCCCTCAAATATTTGTCAAACGTGGCAACAGCGACCGTATTTTTACAGTCGGTAACGCTCTGCCTACCCGGGCAAGGGATAAAGGCGTGATATATGTGTTTAATCTGAGTGTCTTCTACGTAGTCTATGTATTTATATACAAAAAAGTATGTAAATATATTAATATTCAGCTATCTAGTTCCCATAGTACAAGCTTTGCTTAGTTTGGGGTTAGATAGCGCTGTGTGAAATATCCAGGATATTAATTACTTTTTTAATTATACATACATACACATATCAGGCCTATAATCCTTTGCAGGGTAGGCTGAGTGTAAACGGCCGCAAAAAACGGAAATTTACGCCAGGTCTGACAAATATTGAGGCTCATACGGATAAATATGTATCGCCATAGTTACAGGTTGTCAACCCATCGCCTAAAATTGCAGTACACACCTGCAAGTCCCTTAGTCGCCTCTTAAGACTCCCATGGGAAAGAGATGGGGTGCTATTCTAAGCCGGCATCACACGGCATTTTTATTTATAAAAGAACTTATGAATAAAACATATCCTTGACCCACGCAACTTAAACAATGCAACATCGTGAAAGGCGTTTCTGGCGATGACAAAACTTAAGCACAACATATGAATGCGGACCACGCGATGACGTTTGTGCCAAGTCGAGTTATTAGTCCAGTACGGCTGGCATTATTTGAGGGCATAACTTACAAAAAGTCTGAGGTCGCTTATTTTTTCTACCATTGGGTTTGTGTGTCTGTGAGGCAAATAAATTACATTTTGTGTAATTTTATTGTATAATTGGTGTCTGTAAGGCATTACATTTCAAGTATTTTTTTACACCGCGTAATTTTTCGATTCAATGTTTGGTAGCTCATTCATTCAATAAAAAATGTATGTGTCTAAATTAATATTATAAAACTAGCTGTTACCTGCGGCGTTGCCAGCATAACCCTCCCTCGAGTGGTGATAAAAACTATCCTATATGTTAATCTAGGTTACCTTCCATATGTGTGCCAAATTTTATTTTTTGCGTCAAGAAGTAACAGACAAACAAACAAACAAACAAACATGCAAACTTTCGCATTTATAATAGTAGGATTAATAGGATAGTATAGTAGTAGGCGATTGAAAAACTCTGATGTAAAGAGAGAGTAAGTGTTAACATTAAGTTTTGCGTCGTTTTTATCCACTGCAAACGAAAGTATGTTAGCATATACAAAAAATTACATAAAATATAATATAGGTTTGGCCGATGGCTCAGATACGTAGCCAAAAATCCTTCAATATTATTGAAACATTGAAAATCTATCCATACTGGGCTATAATGTAGCATACTTACATACTTGCTAACCACAACCTCAAAAGCTATTGTTTTATAGGTATTTTATAGGCAATATTCAACTGATGATGAGCTAACCAAATGCGATGTTTTAAAACTTGTTTATAATGTAAATGTATTTGATTAGAAGACTTAAGTAGTACACATTGCTTTACCTTGAGAATCAGACTAAATTTAAATTGAAATTCTTTATTCAATGTAGGATAGTATTATCACTCATTTACGTCATGATCAGTCATTGTAAAAAAAAGAAATTTGTATAACACAGTTTTCTATTTTATAAGTATTTTGTATTGTCCTAATAGCAAACAGGCTCGGGTGGGATAAATAAAAATAAAGGCACTGCCTCGGGCCGGCCAGGTTAATCACATTTAACTTTACGCCACCATCTGTCTATTGAAGTCAAGATTTTCAAAGTGTTATTACATGCGTATAATTAACCGGACCCCCGAAACAGGAAAAACTACAATTTCTACAATCCAATCTACTGTGTTTTTCCTTTGATTTTTCCTCCAAAGGTTGTCTGGTAGAGATCGCTTTCAGCGATAAGGCCGCCTTTGCGCATTTTAGTTTAAGTTTTCCTGTGATTTATTTGTGTTTTGAATATGCAATAAAGTGTTTTTACTTATGTACTGTGAATGTAAGATTTTTATCTACCTGTACAGGTGTAAGTGACTGAATGGTCTGCATGCACCCTTTTCAGTATATGGAGGGCTGCCCATTACACCCTGTATATCTATCTATTATATCCAGAGTTTTAACCGCCTGCTTCTAGTAGTAGGCCTCAGACATGGTTGAGTAACAACCGCCGTCTAAGTAAACATAGACAGCAACCGGGACCGACGGCTTAACGTACTCTCCGAAGCACGGAACCATATTTCTTTTCGGACAATCAGGTGGTTCAGCCTGCAATGTCCTAACATGACTGGGAACAAATTTACAAAGTGACAAATTTACAAAGTGATAAGCCGTGTGATGCCGGCATAGAATAGCATCACCCCATTTCTTACCCATGGGTGTCGTAAGAGGCGACTAAGGGACTCGGGGGTTAAAGGTGTATTACAATTTTAGGCGATAGGCTGACAACCTGTCACTATAGTAAAACATAGTTATCTGATTGACCCTCAAACTTTTGTCATATGTGGTGTTAATGTCGTTTTTACGGCCGTTAACGCTCTGCCTACCCCGTAAGGGATATAGGCGTGATTTGTGTATGTGTATGTATGTATGATAAATATCAACTTTTTGAGCGGAATTCGAACCCGGAGCCTTTGCGTCGCAGGCAGTCGCAACGCAACATCGGCCGTCGAAAAGTGGTGGCGAAAGTCACATCTTCAAAATTTTGCATGTTTTCTTAAATTTTCCTGTTACTTTATTTTTTCAGGAGTACTCTCAGCAAAAGCTGAAACACTACAACCGAACTTTGATCCACCGAGGCGTGTGTGTGACACAGTGCGGTTCCAACGTCACGTCATCACGGGAGGATGCTGCACAAACCTGCCTGTCACAGAGCGTCTCCAAGTATGGACTACAAGTGAGTACCCCCGAAGAGGGACATGATGGGGAAAAGTGGGTTAAGTTGTGGAAGAGGGTGGGGCAAGTCGTGGCAGAGGGTGGGTCAGTACCTCACCATGTCACACCTTGCTAGACCCTCACCGATCCTCAACACACGGTCACCGGGGACAACGGGAATACACCGATGTTTTAAGTGGGGTATAACTTATGGATTCTTTAGAAACTTTCCTTTTTAGATTGGGATGGGTTAAGTAATATGCATTTTTTCAGAGGAAAATTTTCTGCTTGTTCTTTGTTTTCGAACCTATGTCTATGTTTAGTTACTAATGTTACTATACTTACCTACTTAATTTTCTTTCTTTTCGTGTGGGACACCGAGTCGTCCAACGACCCGACGAACCCTGGTGTCAAAGTTTTTCAACCGCCTTCTACTAGTAGTAGGCCTCTGATGTGGTTTTGTAACGACCGCCGGCTAAGTAATCATAGATAGCAACCTATTTAGTAAATTTTTTACATAATTTCTTGACCATTGGCTCATGGTGACTATTCTCCTCAGGCGCAAGTGCTATCTGTAGACTGGTGCATGGAGAAAGACGCTAAACCCATGACCTCATCAGCTCGAGCACTTGCCATCTTCTGCATCGTGATAGTACTCATCTCCTTAGCTGCTACAGGCCTCCACGCGCTCTGTGATAAATGCGCTGCGTTTGAAGGTGAGTGGCTCGTTGGAGGCATATTGCCTTCATGAACAGGCATTTCTGGAATAACCATCCCAGGAAACGAATACTATTTGAAGAAGTTTCTGGTATTCTTAATGTCAAGTCACATTAATGGAAAGAACGGCGAAGGCCGATGTGGCGCAGTGGCAATGCGACTGCCTGCGACGTAAAGATTCCTGGTTCGATCCTCGGTGGAACACTTACAAAATGTTGTGAAAGCTTCTGCCTTTTAATACTTGTCGAAGGTTCTGTTGTGTTCTGCAGAACTTTTCGCAAAATCTTTTCTGTTGACATGTAACTAACCTAACCGTTTTTTTAGTATGGTTTAGTATGCACCATGTAAACACTCACATGGCTATATTATTTTTATAAATGAAATTATGAAATTGGAAAAGAAAACGCTGTACGTCGCTTCGAGATGAGTACCAAGAGATAGAAATTTGGAAGTGTCAGTCAAGGCGCCGGTAGCTCAGTTGGTGGAGCAGTGGGACGGTACTCCACGGTCCCGGGTTCAAGTCCCGGCGGGCCCCAAACTTTTTTAATTTCTTATTTTCATTTACCGTTACTTCTTGCACTTATATGGACAGAATGTTGCATTTTCAGGTAACAAATACCTTCTTGCGTTTTCCTTGAAGCAGAACTGGTCCATCCTCACATATGACCGCACCAAGCCCAGGAGTGATGACCGAATGAAGGACATTGCTTGCATGGAAGGAGTCAGGTACACTCTACAATCCCTATATTTTAGTGTGTGGGGGAGTGCCAGTGCCTTAACAGGCTTCTTCTGGGTGAGCTCGCTCCATCTTAGACTCTGTCTCTGTCCTATGACCTAGAGTCAAGAGCAAACCTAAAACATAATTAATAAATAAAAATAAAAAATTTCAACCGCTAGGATTTGAACCTGTGACTTTCGCCGTCACTAGTTGCAACGCCTCTTGAAATTGAATACCCAACCCGGGAAGCGTTTTAAATTTTTTGAATTTAGTTTCGTGAAAACACATTATTGCACAAAAACAACAGGAAGATTCATAGTTAATATACGCAAAAGCAGCCTTCAATCAGTCTACAATCCCAGTACTATATAAAAAAAACAGTGATAATTAAAACTCACCGTAATGCAATGTTTGATAGCGGCAAGACAGAAATTGCAGCCTACCCTACTCACACTGATTTGCCTTTTTACTTTACTATCGCATAGAACATTAAAGCAAAAAATTGTATTAGGAAGCTCTTATTTGTTTTACGCTTTAGTGCTTCAGTAGTAATAAAAAGACAGCGCGACGAAAAAAGACGAATTTTCTAGAGAGAAGACTCTTGAATGATCTAAGTACCTACTTCTAAATATATTTCAATTCTCCCTCATGAAGTTAATCTATCAGTGCACGACCAAACGTATGTTTTTGCTAGAGACAACTCGAGCACTTTTCATAGAAATTCATCACAGGTCATTGAAACAAAGGTGACTGCCTATGATGACATTCGTTGCCGGTTGTCGCCGGGCGATCGCGAGAGACGTTTGTAATTCTAGTCAATGTCACCTTTACTCAATGGGAAATTTTCTAGAGATTCTCGAGTGTCATGTAGAGGGTGCTCAGCTTAATTGAAATAACGTTCCTTTACATGAAAATCTGTACCACTATTCTTTATTTTGTATTTATGTAATCGTTCTAAATTTTTATAGATTTTTTGTTTGCTTACATGAATGACACTCAATATAATAGCAAGACGACAAGTTTATTTTGTAGCAAATCAAACTTAAAGAAATAAATTAGTAACGAACACAACGTGAAACGGAACCTGAGACAAAACTATGGCTGCCGCCAGCCATTTTGAAACGTCAAATATTCTCGGTTTAGCACAGTGCCCTCTGGTTTGACATTCAGAACTATCAAAAGAACTGTCAACTGAAAAACTCCCATTATGATACAGTTTTCCTTTTCGAATTTTCTAGTCAAAAGTACACACACACACACACACATTTTTTCTGCTTTTAACTTCTTTATTTATTCTATATTTTTAACATTTAATGTTTTACGTTGTCATACTTACTTTTAATGTTATCAATGTTTGTATTATAAGAGCGGGTTCACCCGTCACAGGTGTCTTGAGACACTTTATGGGTTTGGACTCAGCCTCCATGTATTTTTATCATGTATGCTTGCCTAATAAAGATTTGTAAATTTTTCAAAAGTGTTATCGCTCGCAATCTCGGCTCGGGCCTATCGGTTTCTGTGTCTAACGGCGCACAGTATGGCACAGTGGTATTCTTGGATTTCAACTGATGACACATTTTGCCCTTATTCCAGGTTTATTGGTATGCAGTGCGTGATCTTCTCGCATGTTTTATTCATCTGTTTCTACTCTTACGTCGACAATCCTCAATATGTGGAAAATGTAAGAATTTGCAATTATATCGACTGTTGTTACTATGTTTGCTTACTTGAATTTGATTATTAATATTGACATAATTTTGAACATACTATAAAGCCTCCGCAGTGATTCAATTGCTTTACGGCTTTAAACAAAGTTCATCCTGATAAGCCCGATTTGACAGCTATCATTGATCTTATGATGTTTCCCCTAAACTAGAGTTTAGCCAAATGACTAAAAATACTGAAACGGGATTCTTACCGCGATATTTATTTTTGTTAAATTGTGTGTTCATTTGTAATGTGCCTTGAACTGTTTTAAACCACGAAAGTTTAGAACAGTTCAGACAATGTCCTAAGCTTATTATTATCATTAATCCAGACAGTTTTTATGTCGGCAAAAACCTAATAAATAGTAAGAACAAACTTATTGACCTTCTCCGTTATTAAAACACTTTATCTTCCATCATTATCAAAAGTTTTAAACGGATTTTAGTTCTGTACTCAGAAATAGATGGCGGTAGAACAATAATGATTTAAATTTTAAATAATGACGTCTAGCACCTTAGTCATCTGTGACCACTCTTTACAGAGCTCGAACCATAAGACTTATAAAACGTGACACAACTTAAATCCGTCTAAAATTGTTTTCTTGTTATGAGTCGACTTCATCGACTGGCCCGATGGCTTAGGGGATAGTACCCCTGCCTCCTAAGCCAAGGGTCGGGGGTTCGATTCCCACAAGAAACAAATATTTGTAAAGTAAAATTTTAAGATATTTGTGTTTAGTTTGGGTGTTTCCTATGTTTTCTATGCATAATATGTATTTATTTACAAAAAAAGTATACATAAGCAATAATATCAGCTATTTAGTTTCCATAGTACAAGCTATGCTTAGTTTGGGACTAGATGGCGCTGTTTGAAATGTTCAGAATATTTATTTATTTATGAGTAATAGTTGTGCAAACTTAAGAAAATATAACTCTATCTTCCAGATGTACGATCAGTTTGGATGGCAGGCTGTGATGAACTCTCCGCTATGGCTGCAGGCTTTTTTCTCCCTGTCAGGATTTCTAACTGCTTACACCGTCGTCATCACCACTGACAAGAATCCCATCACATTCTTCAAGTGCATCAGCTCCATCGTCAATAGATACATCAGGTAGGTTCAAGTTTATTCCTTCCCTCATCATCAAGTTCATTATAATCATTCAATCTGTAAAGATAGAATTAGTCGCCGGGTATTAGTTGCAAAACTAACCCGGTAGATGGAGCCGTGCCACGCGTTACTGGCATTAAAATACACTTGCAAAATTGGTGGGCAAGGAATGAGCTGCGGTAGCCCAGATGAAAGAGGCGGCGCCACTAGTAATGCGAAAGTCGCAGGATCAAAACCTGCCCGCGCTTGAAAATTTTGCAAGTTTTCAAAAATTGTATACATAACACGGGAAGTGTTTTAAAATTTGGTATTTAATGTTATATATGCTTTACACATAACGCAATTGTACAAAAAATAAGCGACTTCTTTTAAAGTTTTGCCGTCAAATAATGCCAGCCGTACCGGATTTCAGCTTCTCCTGCTCAATATTCCTTTCTTTATATTTATTTCAGAATAACACCACTGGCGGCGTTCGCGCTGTGGTTCACGATAGCCTGGTTCCCGCTGCTGGGGTCTGGACCGCAGTGGTCCTGGCTGGTGACCAGGGAGAGTGAGGACTGCTCAGAACGGTGGTGGTACCATCTGCTATATGTACACAACCACCTGCCTCTTGGGAAGCTCTGCATGGGGCACACTTGGTAAGCTTTAAGTTTTATTTTTTTATTATTTGTTTCACATTTTATTCCTTACAAATTAAGATTACAAACATTTTGTTATAGGTGTCGTTATTTCTTTAAAACTTAACTGCAGCTATTTGATACTGGCTTTGTTATGCTTATAAACACAGCAAGCTAGGGTATAGATATTATACATAATAGAATGTAAGTACATATTATTACATACTATTACATTTATTACTTACTATACTGAGGTTAGGTTAGTATTATGGAAACGGGGGTGTAAGAAAGGGGAGGGGGTAGAAAGGCAGCGTCACATAAAGTTATAATTTGCATTACACAAAGGAAAACCCGCGTTTCAGAAAGGCACTTCTTCTTCTTCTTTTTATAAAAGTGGCGCAGTGGTATTGTAACTGCCTGCGGCGCAAAGGTCCCGGGTTCGATTCCCGGTGAGACAGACACAATGTTGACGTTATCACTTTGTGAATTTGTTTCCTGTCTATTCAGGACATTAAAAGCTGAACTTGAACCGTAAGAAAATGGTTCCGTGCTTCGGAGGGCACGTTAAGCCATCGGTCCCAGTTGCTGTCTATGATAACTTACATGGCGGTCGTTACACAAACATGTCGGAGAGGTAATAGCAGTAGTACCAGGCGGTTAACAAGTTTTGACACCAGGGTTTGTCTACTAGGTGTCCTTCTCGAAATGAAGAATATTTATAAATGTCGTTTCTCTAGGTATTTGGCAGCTGACATGCAACTGCACATCCTGGGCGTGTTCACGATGCTCTTCCTAGTCAAGTTTCCCAAAGCCGTCACACCAGTACTGGCTACCTTCGTCTTGGGCTCGGCAGTAGCCTCCGGCCTGGTCGTCTACTTGTACGACTTGACTCCGATCATCACTGCGCAGTCTCCTGAGTGAGTAATGAGTATAGCGAGTAGTAAGAATCTGAGGATTGTCGTTATTAATAAAAAACACGTGAGACACGCGCACAAAGGGTTCCGTACCATTATTATAGATAAAAAAAAAACACGTGTTTTGTATGGCAGCCCCCCATAAATATTTATTTAATTAATTTTGATTAGTATTTGTTGTTATAGCAGCAACAGAAATACAACATCTGTAAAAACTTCAACTGTCGTAACTTTCGCGGTTCATGAGATACATCCTCCATACAAGAAACTTGGTTTTTCATCCCTTAAATATTTACTTAATAAACTTTATTAAATTTTTTAGTATTTGTTGTTATAGCGGCAACAGAAATACATTATCTGTGAAAATTTCAACTGTCTAGGTGTAACGGTTCAGGAGATACAGCCTCGTAACTGTAGGACGGACGGACGGACGGACAGACAGACAGACGAACAGCCGAGCCTCAGTAATAGGGTTTCCTTTATTACCTTTTGGGTAAAGAACCATGAAAAACATAAGAACGAACTTTAACATGAAACAATGCGAGATCAGATCACGTGGAACTAGGGAGATTCGTCTCCTAAAGTATCGCCGTTCCAATAAGTCGTATTTGACAGCTGTCATCTCCATACTAAAAGAGATGTCAACAAAGAAAAATGGTATTCTCTACCATAGTATTATCACGAATACGGCTTATTCGAACGGCGATACTTAAGAATAATTAATAATCAATATTTTTTTATAAATGACCTCTGTCAGCATAATATGATCCTGGCATACTTCTTTCGCCTCCTCTACATTCGTCAATCTCTTCATGCATGCTCTTTGGTTTAGGGTACTCTTGACTTGACCTTTCTTAAGCACGTTCCCGATTTGATCGAGGTATTCCCTTTCCAACGTTCCCATCCACACTTGCCATATACACCTGTTTCAGAATATTTTCAACACGTTCTAAACCTGTATATCATCTTCCAGAGCAATCCGCACGTTGTTCTTCGGCTCCGAGCTGATGTCGCTCGTGTACATCCCCAGCTGGATGAACCTGTCAGGGTACGCGGGAGGAGTAGCCACCGCCTTCATCCTGCATCACAACCAGGTCAATGGAGTCAAGCTGTGCCAGAGCAAGGTAATATAAGTATCCGTTTTGGCTGTCAATGTTGTCAGGGGTGTTAATAGTTGGGGAGACCTGGAGCCGTATTCTGTTTTTTGACAAGCGTCTTAGTTTATTGAACGACATTCAATAAAGTATCTAATGGACTGCCATCTAAACTCAACGGTCATCCTATTGCCACTGTGATTTTATTAACATCAAACTGTTAGCAATACGAAACGGCCAAAACCATACAACTGACACCATATTGAAACACAAGTTCCCACTTTCCCGCTTTTCAAATAGCGAATGACGACCCCTGGCTTAGGTACTTATGCGCGTACATTATTTGTAATTTTCTTAAATAACAAGAAAATCTTATCAATACTATTTTGTTTATTCATTTCAAGGACATATAACTCCAATTTTATGTGAATATCGATCCTTTTAAAAGGTAAACTAGATGATCAGCTATCTAGTCCCCATAGTACAAACTTTGCTTAGTTTGGGGCTAGATTGCGCTGTGTGAACTGTCCAGGATATTTATTATTATTATATTATATTCTTCAGCTATCATAACTTCCCATCTGTTTCCAGTGGTTCGGGATCTTGTTCCACGCCTCGCTAACCCTGGGTGGCTGCGTGATCCTGGCCGGCACAGTATTTCTGTCGGACCAGCGCCAACCTACCTGGGCGGCGGCACTCTACGCCACATTCGACAGGACCCTGGTCGCTGTCTTCTTCAACATCTTCATGCTGGGCTGCGTCAGTCGGTGCAAATGTAAGTCATTATCATTCGCCTGCATATATCCTCATTTATTTGGTGTTTCCGCATTACTTATGTTTTATTCTTCCAAAAGTATCTCATGATCTGCTAGACCTAATCATAATCGGCGCAACATATATGTATTTGTCCTTATTTTCATGATGCAATAGGATTATTATAGCTTTGTGATGCAACAAACTCTCTTTGAGAATACGTCTTCTTAAGTCTCTACCGTCAGTCAATTTATCATTCACACCTTTCTACTCAACCCATCCAGCCAGGCCCTCCTCTCCTTCTAAATCCAACTATTTTAATACTCATTACTGGTGGGCCGCCCAATTTGCGACCACCTTCGCATTGAATATGGCGCTTGAAAGCACCCTATCGTTATAAAGCTTGTTCCATCATCTCAGTCTTATCTGTCCCAGGCTAGACTAAAACATAATTACAAAGTAGATAGACAGTTCGGAGTTGGACCGTGGTTATGCCATGCGCATAAGACTTACATTGGCAGTTTGAGTGTCTAACCGGAGTGACGGCCGATGTGACGCAGTGGTAGTGCGACTGCCTGCGATGCAAAGGTTCCGTGTTCGATTCTTGGCGGGACACTCATAAAGTTCATATTTATCACTTTGTGAATTTGTTCCCGGTTCGGTTAGGATATTGCAGGCTGAACCACTTAATTGTCCGAAAAGAAAGATGGTTCCGTGCTTCGGAGAGCACGTTAAGCCGTCGGTCCCGGTTGCTGTCTATGATAACTAAGACGGCGGTCGTTACACAACCATGTCAGAGGCCCTCTGACTCGAGGGTTCATCGGATTGTTGGACGATTCGGTGTCCCACATGAAAAGAGAGAGTGTCTAACCGCTCGTGAGTTTGACTGTATAAAAAACTAAAGTGACAATTCCATTCCAGCCGCATTCCGTGATCTGCTGGACTGGCGCGGCTTCCACATGCTCGGGCGACTATCCTACTGCGCTTACCTCGTGCACTTCATCGTGTTGCGGCTGACTCTCGCCACCAGCACGCAACTCTATCACCCCAACCTCTTCTCATTGGTACGTCTGATTGTTTCCTGCCAGCATGAAAATATAGCCCAGTATGGATAGCTTTTCAGGTTTCAAAAATATTAAAGTCGTTCATTTTTGGCTTATAGTTTCTAGACTGTATTAACTGTCACATTGACAATACTGGTACATTTTATAATGTTTATTTAATTATATACACTTAAATTTTTTATTTATTAAACGAGCTACCAAACATTGAATTGATTTAAGCAAGCGTCAAAAGTGACACAAAACGTAATATGTGCTTTACAGACACGCACTACGTAATCGTACAAAAAATAAGCGACTTTAGAATTTCTTATAAGTTATGCCCTCAAATAATGCCAGCCGTATCGGACTAATATATGCTGAATACTAATAGTACCAAGATTGAAAAGAAAGTGTATTAGGCACAGTTTTCCTCAATTGATATTTATGTTAAAATTATATCCATATCCGTGTGATGCCGGCTTAGAATAGCATCACCCCATTCCTTAGCTATGGGTGTTGTAAGAGGCGACTGAGGGACTCGAGGGTTAGATGTGTATTGCAATTTACGGCGATGGGTTGACAACCTGTCACTATAGTGATACATAGTTATCTGATTATTATTATTATTATTATTTATAGGACAGGCAGCAATACATGCTGATAGGTCCTTGCAGTGTTGGTTTTGTTAATTAATGTCTTTTTATTATATTTGATCACACACACACGCGCATGTTATTGTTTATAAAGTCTTTATTATTTTTGCACCAATTGTCCAGTCTATTTTTAAAAGAGTTCACTGACGGCGCAGAAACAACATCATCAGGGAGTTTATTCCACACGTTTACGATACGATTTGTTAGAAAGTGATAAGCGACATTGGTATTTGAGTGCGAACGGTTTAGTTTAAGGGAGTGGCCTCGTTGAAAGCGTGATGATTTCAAGGTAAATATCTCTTGCATAGGGAGGTTATATAGTCCAGTGAGAATTTTGTACGTTTCAATCAAGTCCCCTCTCAGTCTTCGTTCTGTCAAGGTTGTCAGATGGAGTATCTTTAGCCTTTCTTCATAGGACTTCTTTTTTAAATTGTATGGGATCTTTGTAGCTCTTCTCTGCACACTTTCCAACAAGTCGATATCTTTGGCTAAGTAAGGATTCCACACCTGGACCGCATACTCAAGCAATGGTCTGACATACGTTTTATAGATTTTTATGAATACATCCGATGTGATATGTTGAAAAGAACGCCTGATAACATACAAGAATGAATTTGCCTTTTTAACGACCATGTTTACGTGATCAGTCCATTTAAGATCCTTTGTCATAAGTACTCCTAGATCTTTCTGTGAGTTCGTTGCTGCAATTTTTTGGTGATCTATGGTGTAATCAACTTGAGGGTTGTTCGTGCCCAAGTGTAGCACAGTGCATTTTGCACTATTTAGATTGACAATCCATTGATTGGTCCAGTCCAGAAGTAGATCAATATCAGCTTGTAATTTGTTCGCGTCTGATAACGGGTTTCCAAAAAACTTGCCATCATCGGCAAAGAAGCAGGACTGGGACTCAATGAGACCAAGCAGATCCGTCACAAAGATGCCAAACAGCGTAGGGGCGAGAACTGATCCCTGTGGGACACCACTTAAAACATCTCTCTTGGAGGAAAGGGAGGTACCGACCCTAACCTGGAAGGTTCTGTCTGTAAGGTAGTCTTTAATCCAATTGAGAAGACAGCCGCGAATACCAAAATGTTCTAGTTTAATTAGGAGTCTCTGATGAGGCACTTTATCGAATGCACGCTCGAAGTCCAGATAAATAACATCAACAGGGTTGCGCTTATCTAGTTCCTTCCCCCAGGCATGTACTGAAGTCAGTAGATTAGTCACTGTAGACCTTTTTTCAACAAACCCATGTTGACGAACAGATACAACATTGTGCCTGTTAAGAAACTGTGTGAGCTTGTTGCATATTATTCTCTCCATAATCTTGCAGGCAATGCAAGTAAGACTAATAGGTCTAAACTTTGCAGGATCGGTCTTATCACCATTCTTGAAAACAGGTGTGACAATAGCATGTTTCCACTCCTTAGGGACTGCTCCCTCAAACTTTTGTCAGACGTGGTGTAATATCTGTGTTACGGCCGTTAACGCTCTGCCTACCCTGTAAGGGATATAGGCGTAATTTATGTATGTATGTATGTATTAAAAAATGTGCTGAATACTAGTACCGAGACAAAAAATTCAAGATTTTCCAGTTAAAAGGCACAGGCACAGCTTTCCTCGTTTAAAATTTCTAACCAGTCTTGGGCGACCAATAGATATACACATAGGCCTAGGATGAGGATTGAATCCTAATGAGCAAAAAGCGCATTTTTTTTATTTATCTAACATTTGTTCTTCCACACAGGTCGCGCTACTAATAACAGCCTCCGTCCTCACCTACACCATCTCCATCCCTTTGGTTCTCCTGCTGGAGCTACCAGCCATCCAGCTGTGGAAGACCATCACGGAAGGTGGTAAACCAGGTCGCTCCGAGCGCGCGCCTTCTATCATTCCAACTCCGGAAAATCCTGCAGACGTGCCTAAGGCTTTTGACCTTGTTGCTCATATAAGAAGACGGCATGAAGTCTAGATTACTTTAGTTTTAAGGTCTCCAAGCCAAGGAGACCAATGTTCAGACCCTGTTGAAGTTGGTTACTCTGAACTAACGAGGTACTCAGCGTTGGTCTTGTTATCTTAGAGGAATAATAGGTATAGGGCTACCGCAGACCAAATGACATTTTTTGTGAGCGACAGCTCAAGTATATGTCAGAGAAATCCGAAAATGAACCGTACGTAATTGAAATAAAGTCGACATTGGCTACAATTATATACGGCTCTCACAGTCGCCTGGCAACAACCGGCGGCGTTTGACATTCGAGGCAATGTCACCTTTATTACAATAAAGTTTCATTTTCGGATTTTTTTAAAAAGTGCTCTTGGTGGCGCTCGCAAAAACGTATTATTAGTCTGCGGAAACCCTTACTTCTACAAGCAATGCGATCGATACTATGAAGACTTTCCAAATTGTCTTGCCTTGTCTGACGCCACACATTATCAATAGAATGTTGTTGCGTATAATTCGTAACATAAAAAAAAAGTAAATTGTAATGGAATTGCCTCGAATTTAATAATCGTATCATCGTATTGTAGTATATAATTATATATTATGGTATGATTATATTTATTAATGTAAAATGTCTAATCTTACCTTTATTTTATGCACTACTCTTATTCCCTTTGATTTCTTCTCTAGCCAAGGGTTGTCTAGTATAAATCGCTTTCAGCAATAACGCCGTCTTAGCGCATTTTTATTTTAAGTTTTCCTGTTATGTTTTTTGTTATAAACGTGCAATAGAGTATTTTTACTTACTTTCTAATTTAATAGATGAGAATCGAGTCATTTTGTCGATAGTATATTAGATAAGTTTATTTAGCACAGCAAGACACTTTGAAAATCTTCAAATGCATTTAATTTGTATTGATTGCATCGAATTTTTCTTCTTTTTGCCTTAGAAGAAGGTTAGATAATAAGTGTAATTTTATAAAAACGATTAATATTAAATGAAAATAAGAAATCGGAAGAATGAATTAGCGTTGGCCGGGGATTGAACCCAGGACCTGTGGAGTATTATACATGTATCATATATATGTCGCAGTATTATGGCAGAATTAGGATTTCGGCCGAAATCCTAGGATTTTGGCCAAAAGCCGGATTATGGTAAAATCATAGACTTCTTTCGACCAACGTCCTAAGTAGATCTAGGATTTCGGCCATAATCCTAGGATTTTGACCGAAATCCTGGATCTACGTAGTAATATGGTAAAACGAAGGAACACTTTTTATAAATTTTGTAGTGACTATACACATACATACATAAATACTTGCGGAGTAGGCAGAGTTTTAATGGCCATAAACAATTTTGAGGGCTATTTTAGATAAAACGTGAATGACTATAGAAAAATAAAATGGTAATACACATGAAAACTTCCATCCGTTAGTCGCTTCTGGGTGTCGTACCCGCGGGAAAGAAAAGGGGTGATGCTATTTTAAGCCGTCATTACACGGAATAGTGACTATCGCCATGCATTACTATTTGTCTTTACTTTAATTTGTATTCATATTATGCTTTTGGAGAGAAAATAAGAAGTTAAGAAAATTTGATGAAACTAAATAAATGACACAAAAAATATTTATAATAATCAAATCAGTCTTTTATTAACATATACTTTTGAGTATCATTTCTTTCATTAAAGATTTTTCAAGTAGTAAAAACAATATTTTTTGAATAATCACATAAGTAACTGTTTATAATATTATTAGATGAGTAATAAAATAAACATTTGGGTGTCTTCTCTTTTACAAAATAAAACAAGGTAAACAGAACCTCCTGTTATCATTTGCATCACCTAGTATCTAAATAAAGATTATGAATGATAGAAATAAATACTTTTTTTTTTTTAATAAAAACAAAGGACGCCGCGCGCGCGGGTGAGGAGCGTATTGTTCCCTCCCCGCTCATAGATTCCCCCGAATCGCGATTAATGCCATAATACTAAACAGATCTAGGATTTCGACCCAAATCCTAGGATTATGACCGAAATCCTGGATCTGCTTAGGACGATGGTCGAATGTAGTCTACAATTTTGCCATAATCCGGCTTTTGGCCAAAATCCTAGGATTTCGGCCGAAATCCTAATTCTGCCATAGTACTGCGACATATATACATGATAGATAATAATGACTTATTCAACATGTGCCTTTAGATTTTGTGTAATTTTATTGTGTTTTGTTAGTTTATAAAGTACCTTTAAGTTTGTACAAATAAAAGTATTTTATCAACTTCGCTTTTATTCATTGCGTAATTTAGTTGTTTGTACTAGAAAAGAGCAAACTTTATTTTTGCTTCGAGTGCTCATTTTGAATCCCGAAGAAGAGAAGTATACTTAAATTGAATAATGAGCGAGGGATTCGAAGCACGAGTTGTTAATGAATTTGCTTTCGTGTGGTGCACACATCTTCTCACCTCTTCGCGTGAGAAAAATCTGCTATGTAAAGTTTGGAAAAGTGGCTGTACAGCTTGAATGCTTGAGTTAAAACAAAAGGTAAAATGAAAATCCCGCCAAATAAATTTTTGAGTGTCCATATTCAGAAATGTCATATATTTAATAGAACTAAATGCTAACAACAAACATTTTTTGTTTCAGTTTTATGAGATAAAATCTAGCCTATGACATTCGGGATAATGAAATGATTCTTCCGATACAATTCCCATTCGAATCTGTTCAGTGGTTAACGAGATGCAGTCCTTTAAAGAATTGCACATATATACATACATACGAACATACATAATAATAATACGTAAATGAACTCTAAAAACATAACACTCCTTTTTTGGTTAGGCAGACACGTCAAATTAAATAAATTCAGAAATATCACATAAATGTCGTCATATTCAGAAATAAAAAAAATTATAGAAGAAAATGCTTACATTAAGAAATAAATAAGTGGGCACCGTCGACATTGTTTTAATTAGTTCTGATAAAATAAGATGTTCGAAACACAAATCACATTTCCCTATACAATAGATAAAAAAGACATTGGCCCTCTAGATATATGCGACAAAAATGTTTCTTTTTATGAAGTATTTAATAAATATTCAATCATTCATTCAAGCACTTGCATCCCGTCCAAGTGACATTCGCAAAGATTTACAGGATTCTTAGATTTTTTTTGCACAGTGATCATACAATAGCTTACAACTATTCTAAACCACTAAACATTATCTGGTTTGCCTATAGTAACTTATATTTTATTTTAACTAAAAATCACCCTGACTTTTCGGTCAACCGACGTCGCACACCATTCTGGGTGTTGTCATTTTGGTCATTTACAATCTCAGGTGTCTTCCCATTGGCTATAACAGTCTGTTTGCCATCATCTTTCCTCGGTTTGGTGCTTGGTGACATCAAGAGTTTCGTCAGCTGGCTAAACGGCGCTTCCACCAACAGGTGGAAAGGAATGGCAGCCAGGAAGGATATCAGGAAAATGCTTGTCATCAATTCGAACTGAAACAAAAATACATGGTGTAAAAAAATTAGCTGAGAATATTTTAAGGGGTGAACCAGTACGTGAAACTGAACAACTTTCCCCAAGGAACATAGGTCGAAATATGAAAAAAAATTGGCCCTCCCATACCAAATTATCGGTCCCGGCCGGGTAACACACTAAGTATGGGAGGGTCAAATTATTTTTTCATATTTCGACCTATGTTCCTTGGGGAAAGTTGTTCAGTTTCACGTACTGGTTCACCTCTTAAAATATTCTCAGCTAATTTTTTACACCATAAATGAATTGTCAACTTGTGAAAACATTTCATACATATCTAATTTCATCTAAATTCACCTATTCGACTACAATATTTAGAGCGCTAGTAAAATAATAATAATTAAGAACTCCTAATGCAAAGCGGGCGCGCGATAGACCTTGAAAGAGATGGAAGGACGACCTACATGCGCATGACCGAAATTGGATGGAGAAGCCCAAAATAGGGGAAATTGGAAGAAAGGGATAGAGGCCTGTGCCCTGCAGTGGTACGACATGGGCAAATAATAATAATAAGAACTTGTCAGGCAGGGTTCGAACCTGTGACTTTCAGTATGGTAAGCATTATCAACGCCTCTATGTACCGTCTGGGCTACTGCGGTTCTATTGCTGTTGGTGAAATGCAAGCAAGTATATGCCAATGTAAATAACATGTGGCATACTTTTGTTTTTGCCTTTTTCAAATTGACAGGTTCAAATCCTGCCTGCAGTCACAATATTCCAAGGAGTAGTACTTTAACTTCATACTAACGCTCGGTTTGTGCACTAACACATGCACACACCCGAACAACCTATACGTACACGACTAGGTACTACATAGAATCTCGTGCCGCTCGTGTCAAAACGAATCGCCCTGCCGCCGCGCGTTTTTGTTTGAGTATCAGGAAAACGTGAAAATTAATACTTGAAAACCCAAGTATGCATAAGATAATCAATGTAATTCATTGTTTTCTTACTGTAACTTAACATAATGGTACTTAAGTGAGACATCACTTGAACTCGGGTTCGCAGAACCTATTTTCTCACATCCCTGCTGACGTAGTACGTAAATTACTCTAAATTACGCTACAGATCTAAATTTTTTTCGTCCAATTTGGGGTTCTCAATTTACAGGGAAATTAAGCACATGAACCAAAAAAATTATATCCTCCCAAAAAACTATCAGATTCATAATAATAGTCGTGGTGAACAGTGTAAAGCTCAAAATAGTGATTTATTTTCTCCAAATCATAAAGAAATAAGTAATAATTCGGAAAATTCTATTTTTTTAGGAAGGATGAAGGGGGGGTCATAAGGATTATGCACCAAAATATAGCCGGTCTTATAAGTAAGAAAGAGTTGTTAGAAATATTTCTGTGTGAACTCTCCACTAAGAAAATGCCAATTGATGTTTTATGTATAACGGAAAGTTTTGTTACACACAACCACGAATTAAATGTTAAACTGAAACAATTCAACCTAAGTGCTGTTTATTGTAGACGTATTCAGAATAAAAACACTCGTGGCGGTGTTTGCATACTGCATCATGACTCCCTTGAAGTGAAGCAGCTGCAATTCATTGACGATTTATCATCAGACTTTACTTTCGAATGTTGTGGCATAGAAATTGTTAGTTATAATATTATCCTTGTATGTATCTACAGAATACCTAAGTCTAAAACTAGTATCTTTTTTGCAAAACTATTAGTTTTACTTGAGAGACTAAAGAGAAAAAGAAGTAAATCTATTATTTTAACCGGCGATTGGAACATTGATATATTGAAGGATTTGCCACAAGCACGCGAATTGAAAGAAATAATTGAGGGCTACAACCTTGATTTTTATATTAATGATCCAACCCGCCAGGGAGCTTGTCTGGACAACTTTGTAAGTAATATCAAAGAATCACAAGGTTGCACTACTCCGTCTGGATTATCAGATCATGAAACCGCACAGATACTGACTGTTCCTATCAGAAAACGTGTAGAGTCAGTTAAGTTTTGGTACAAAACTGTAAGAAACTATAGTTTAGAAAATATAGAAAAATTTAGACAATACCTAACAAGCTATTCGTGGTCTGAGGTATTTAATTGTGATGATGTAGACAAAGCGTTTGACTTTTTTCACTCTGAGTTTCAAATGCTATACAACCTCTGCTTCCCCAAAAGTAAAATAAAAATTTCTAGCAAAAGGTCAAAACGCAACTGGTTGACAAAAGGTTTGAAAACCTCCTGTGTCACGAAAAGAAGACTTCGTTATAATTACTATACGCACAAAACAGTTTATTTCAAAACTAAATACAGGAACTACACAAAGCTTTTAAATGCATAACATCAGCCCAAAAGTCAAAAAATTGCGAATATATAAAAAAATCAAAAAATAAGTGTATCGCTACATGGAACATAATAAATGAAGACAGAACTTGTACAAAATTGCATACGATTAATAAACTTACTGTAAACGATAAAAATAATCATGATAAAATCATTGAAAATCCAACACAAATTGCGTCGACATTTAATAATCACTTCATTAATATTCCACAGATTTCACCTGACTCTAATACAGAAAAATATCCGGGGTATTTAAAACATAACCCAGCAACTTTCTTTCTTTTACCTACGGACGAATATGAAGTAACTAATATTATAAAATCATTAAATAACACTGGTTCTACAGGTCATGATGAGATATCTACAAAAATTATTAAGTCATGCATAAATGAACTCTCACTTGTATTAGCTTACTTAATAAATTTGTCTTTCTCTACGGGCATATTCCCGTCTTCACTGAAATTTTCGATAGTAAAACCACTTTACAAGGCAGGAGAGCGAGGTGACATAGGTAACTATAGACCGATTACTTTAATTCCGGTTATATCAAAAGTTTTTGAAAAGGTGTTCCATAAACGATTAGAATCATTCTGCAATAAATTTGAAATCATATGTCCCGAACAATATGGGTTTCAAAAGGGCAAATCTACATCGGCAGCATGCTATCAAATTATACAACATCTAGCCTCCTTTGTTGATAAGCGTACTCCTGTATCAGTGGTCTTATTTGATCTTAGTAGAGCCTTTGATTACGTTTGCCATAAAATACTTTAAAAAAAGCTAGAGACGTACGGAGTACGTGGTCATGCATATGACTGGATTCAATCTTATCTTAGTGATAGAGTTCAGAAAGTAGAAATTACTAAATTAGATAAATCATTACAGCTGACACCTGATCAATCTGATTACTGTAAAAATAACTATGGAGTGCCGCAGGGCAGTATACTTGGCCCCTTGTTGTTTATCTTATACATAAATGACTTGCCTTCAATAACACAGTATCGATGTACGCTTTTCGCTGATGACATTTCAATTATTATCAATAAAAATCCTATTACAAGTTATGAAAATGAAATCAATAATACCATGAACAATGTAATTAAATGGCTTAAACATAATAACTTATCTGTGAATTTGTCTAAAACAAAATATTTACAATTCTTTAATCATAATGGAAGAAAGCAAAGCCTAACTGTAAAATATAACGATGAACTAATCGGTGAGTGTACGACAGCAAAATTTCTTGGCATTCACTTTGACCAAAAATTAACATGGAAGGAGCATGTCTCTGTCGTTTGTAGCAAAATTAACAGATTTGCCTACGCGCTATACCGGCTAACAGAAATTTGTAATCGAGAGACAGCGCTAATAGCCTACCATGGTTACGTTTGCTCTACACTTAGATATGGATTGGTCTTGTGGGGGAATTCCGTGGACGCTGATCGTGTGTTTTTGATGCAAAAGAAATCCATTAGAGCCATGTGTGTTGTGGGGCCTATGATTTCTTGTAGATCACTGTTTAAAAAATTAAAACTTCTGCCGCTACCATCGTTGTATATATTTGAAATTTGCGTGTTTGTTAAAACTAACCTAAAAAGTTATACACGTAGGAATGACATTTGTAAATTTTCTACAAGATACCCTAACCGATTAATAGCACCTTCATGCTCCACGACTGGCTACCAAAGGAACTGCTATTATATGTCCATTAAACTTTTTAATAAACTACCGGACAGTATTAAAGAGTTGCCTTTACCTAGATTTAAAACTGGTTTGTTTGAATTATTGTGTGAGGGATGTTACTACAGTGTTCAAGAATTTATGATGTGTAAAGGTCGCTAATTTTGTCAATTTCATGTTTTGTGTTGTGACGTTTAAATAATATTATTTCTAAAATGTATTGTATTCCTCTGACATAAAATGACTTTGTAATTTATTATTGTTTTAAATCTCTAATTTATTGTTTTTATTTTTGTTAATTATGTTGGACTAAGCATTGTTATTATAATTATTATTGAGACTAACTATACTATAAATTATTAGGCTCTCCTCTCTCTATTTATATTTGTATACCAATTAATTTCATATTGGTTGAATGTGTGTGACTATTTAATTGTAAACCACCGATGTATAACCACATTTACTACAAATAAATATTCTGTATTCTGTATTCTGTACCTAGGTAGATTCTAGCGAAAACTACTCCTTGGTTAATTGTGCTGCAGTGTAAATTTTGCAATTTTTTATAACTGCAATGAAGTATACCAATCTATTCATGACTTACGATATTCAAATAGCCGACATCCAAGGTGGTACTCTTGGTGCCGTTGATGAGTCTGATGAGGACCAGATGGACAAGGAAGAAGCTGTACGACAGACGCGAGGGCACTGTCCAACCGCGCCATTCCACTACACCTCGGTATACGTCTAGAAAAACAAGAAGAATACTAAATTTTAAAACACTTCCCGTGTTCGGTATACAATTTTTTGAAAACTTGCAAAATGTTAAGCGCGGGCAGGATTTGAACCTGCGGACTTTCGCATTCTAGTGGCGACGCCTCTTCCATCTAGGCTACCGCAGCTCGTGCCTTGCGCCAATTTTGCAAGTGTATTTTAATGCCAGTCACGCGTGGCACGGCTCCACGGGTTAGTTTTTGCAACTAATACTCGGCGACTAATTCTTTCTTTACAGATTGAATGTTGTCTAAGCGATGAAAACCGGCAAAAAAAAAAAAAGAGAAGGCATACAAAGACAGCTCTTCGAATACTGATAGAGTGCATTCACTCCATGTAACTGAACAAGTTTCCCCTGAGAATACAGGAAGTAATAACCCAAAAGGAGATCAAGGTACTCATGAAACAGTTTTTTTTCCCATTGGACATGGGTCGAAATATTAAAAAAATATTTGGATTTCCTAAACAAAATGGCCGATCAGCTGGTTAATTTAGGGATTTTTTTTTTTTTCATATTTTGACCTATGTTCCATAGGGAAAGAAGTCCAGTTTCATGAGTACCTTTCGGACTGTTAAACCATTGACCCTTTTTATTTCTCCTTGTTTATGACAATTTTGGCAGCTGTCATAATCATATAATCATGCTAATGATTGACGTAATCTCTATAATTATGTTTGACTTTGGTATGGGTTTGATATCTGCCAAAATTGGCTGATTAGTGATTTACCTTCAATCTGGTTTACAATTCCGAAAATAAAGAATGCTCCAACAATAGCCCACAGTGGCTTGTATAGGCCAGCGTAGAGGGTTCTGTTAACCAAGGATACTTGGCCTTCGTAAAGCAATGCACCGTAATAAGCGATGACGACAGTGAAGGGTAGAGTCATCCAATACAGGAAACGTACTGCCTGAAACAGAAATAGAAAGGCGTAAATTTGTTACATTGGAGTACACACAGAGCAACGAAACGTTATGCAGCGTGCGCAAGTTCTTTGGTCTGTGGGAGTACCATTGACCATAACATGACATCACACCTTGACGGCTGATGTTGCGCAGCAACTGCCTGCGGCGCAAAGGTTCTGGGTTGGATTCCAAGTGGGGCAAGACCAGAGATGTAGCATGTGAGGTATGTGTGCAGCTTGTTGTACACATTGTGGAAAGTCGGGTCATAATTGAAGACCATCGGAGTACCATTGACCAAAACTATGCGCAATTTTGTTGTACACATTGTGGAAAGTCGGGTCATGATTCAAGACCATGGAAGTACTATTGACCGAAAATTTTGCGAAATTGTTTATTTATGTTCAACTTACAGCTGTTTTAGGGACTTTGTATCCGATTTTTTGCAAGTGGTAGATGAGCAAGCTGAGAGCGAGGCCAGCGATGTAGCATGGGAGATTGGTGTGCAGCTTTTTGTACACATTGTAGAAAGTTGGGTCATTGTTGAAGACCATGTTTTTATTTATGCTCTATTTACGGCTGTTTTAAGGACTTTGTACCCGAATTTTTGCAAGTGCTCGACGAGCAACTCGAGAGGGAGAACAGCGATGTAGCATGTAAGGTTGGTGTGCAGCTTTTTGTACACATTGTGGAAAGTTGGGTCATTGTTGAAGGCCATTGACCAAAAAAATGCGAAATAATTTCAATTTATGGTCTACTTACGGCTGTTTTCGGGACTTTGTATCCGATTTTTTGCAAGTGGTAGACGAGCAAGCCGAGAGCGAGACCAGCGATGTAGCATGGGAGGTTGGTGTACGACTTGTTGTACACATTGTGGAAAGTCGGGTCATTGTTGAAGATATTGCGAATGTTCCTGTGGTCACAACATTTTTTATATTAAGACATAAATATAGAGTCAATTGCGTTTATTGAACACGATACAATACAAAGGACATTACGTAAAGAACACACAACAGGTCAGCTTATTTCTTAAAATAAATCACACTATAATAACAATTTTAAGACTGACTGATTGTAAACAGAAAAGCGTCTGCAGCCTCCTCTAGACCCTTCAGAGAGATTTTCTATAAAAATTTCGACAAAGACAACACTAGACTGTGTTTTCACCAAATCTGCAATTACTTAGTTGGAGCTTATGTCTGCAGATCGTATTGTTTTTTTTTTCAAATGCGCATAATCGTGTGTTTGTTTTTTATTTATTAAACTTTATGTACAAAAAAGTACGAGTATACTGGCGGACTAAACCCCAAAGGCCTTTTCTCTCGGTCTTCTTTAGGGCATGTGGAAAGGGTCAAGGCAGATATATTGTGGTGGAAGTGCATGATAAAATGAATAAATTTTCACTTGCCTACTTTAAAAATCTGACACTGAAAATCTATGTTGGATCTAATTTAATTACTCACTCAAGTGACATCAACAGGACTCCATCCAAATCCTTGAAGTACGTTAGAGCTGGTGGTAAAATGACGCCAATGATGAAGAGACCAGCCAGGACCAGTCTTCTCGTGGCGCCAGCGAACAGCGCGTACACAGCCATGCCCAGGAAAAACAGCTGGAAGTCAGCTGATATATACCTGGATAAACAGATTTGAATTGTGTTTATTTCGGAACTTAAATCCGTTTAAAACTGTTTTATTGTGAGGACAGAACTATGACTATAGCTATAGAAACCAGACTAAAGTACAACAGAATATAAAATTTTACCCTAATTTTACTAATTGCTCTTTCAATGCGCTAAAAAAAGGATTCATTTAGGTTATTCGTATCGCCAATTAGGAGGTTGTCATAAGTTTCATTTACTATACGTCAGAATTCAGTTGTTATTAACAATTTGAGCAAACTTTGATACATCGTACGAACGTTAGTGGTTAAATGCTCTCTGATCGCACGTAGTTTTAAACAAAACTCTAGAACTACAAAGAGTGTTTTTACTTTACTTCTAAAATTGTTTGGTTTATAGGACTCCATTGGCAGGGACTCCATTTTGGCCGGTTCTAACTTGTGACACGCTTAATAATAATAAAACAGTCAGTCCTTTGCCTTGCATAAACTTTCATAATTATTATGCTTGTGAAGGAAAATTTAATAAGATATAGTTATTTGCATTCGTCTAAAAGTAAAATACTGTGTTGGTTCTATAGCTTTAGTCATAGTTCGCTTGTGAGGACCTGCCGTATTAAATTGCCGATTAGCTGATTTAAGTCACAATGACAGCAATATTTTTGTCTTATTTCAACCTATGTTCCTTCGGGAAAGTTGTTCCTTATACCCAGCCCATTCTCTGTTTTCTGTATAGATCACTAGTAAAAGATCCACTCTCTGGATTTAAACTATGGTGCAAATGCCACCTTCCTCTTCTTTTTTGAACCCTGGTGTCAGAGTTTTTCAACCGCCTGCTACTCTAGTAGCAGTCTAGTAGTAAGCCTCTGACATGGTTCTGTAACGACCGCCGTCTAAGTTATCATATACAACAATCGGAACCGACGGCTTAACGTGCCCTCCGAAGCGTGGAACCATCTTTCTTTTCGGACAATCATGTGGTTCAGCCTGCAATATCTTAACCAAACTACGAACAAATTCCAAAGTGAGAAATATCAACTTTGTGAGTGCCCCACCGAGAATCGAACCCGGAACCTTTGCGTCGCAGGCAGTCGCACTACCACTGCGCCACATCGGCCGTCGCAAATACAATTATAATCCCCAAATGTACGTATTACCACAGATAATATAATACTTCTACCACAGATAATTATTACCAAGATTGTATGAAGCAAGGATCGGTTGACACGAAGTTGCTCAAATAGAGCAGGTTCATCCACCAGTCCCGCCGGCAGGATCTCACTTCCTGCATCACCGCATTCTGAAACATTAAGAACATACATACATAAATCACGTCTTAATCCCTTACGGTGTGGGCAGAGCGTTAACGGCCGTAAGACGGATATTAACTCCACGACTGACAAAAGTTCGAGGGTCAATCAGATAACTGTGTATCACTATGTAGACAGGTTGTAAGCCCATCGGTAGGTTGCAATTTTAAGTGATGACCTAAAATTGCTCTCAAGTCCCTGAGTCGCCTCTTACTACGTAAGAAATGGGGTGATGCTAGGGAAAAGTTGTTCAGTTTCATGGTCTGTATGCACCCCTATCAGTATTCGGAGAGCTGTCCTTGTCCTTACACCCTGTATTGTAAATATTGTTATCGTCAAAACAACGGCTTATGCAAAAACACTCAGCTGATCGTGAATTTTGTATAGGATATCAAAATATTTTGCTAGAGTAGTAGGGATAAGCGGGTTTTGGACCACTCGTGAGCCCCCTATCGAGGCTGTTTGGGGGTGCCTGACAAAATCGTCACATATGATTCTTGATCCGCGGTTTGATATCAAATTTATCCGCGTATGTAATAAAATTGATCCGCGGTTTGATATCAAATTAATTCGCGGTTTGATATCAAATTAATTCGCGGTTTGATATCAAATTTATTCGCGGTTTCATATCAAATTAAGTCGCGGTTTGATATCAAATTGATTCGCGGTTTTTGTACAAACTACTTGCTCATTGAATAACTTATCATGTTACATATTTTGATATCGCTATCAATTTCACTTTATACCTACATTTATACCTATCAATTATCAACATAACTTAACCTAACCTAACCTAACACCTCTACACCGATTTACCTGCTGCTACCTTCGTAATGAAATGTTAATCAATACCTATCGCATATCATATTTTGATATTGCTATCAATTTCACTTTATACGTACTTTTATACCTATCAATTATCAACATAACTTAACCTAACCTAACCTAACACCTCAACACCGATTTACTTGCTTCTGCGTAATTAAATGTTAATCAATACCAATCACATATCATATTTTGATATCGCTATCAATTTACTTTATACCTACTTTTATACCTAACACCTTAACGCATGTTTACTCTACTAAGCATGTCGCTACAAGTTACTTCTTTTGAATTGGGAACAATGGCTTAGCCTGCCGCCGGTCTCTTTATCTCTTTGACTATTTCAACAACAAAGCATTTTTAAGTGTTTGCCCTGCCTTTCTTTTGCACGCACCGCCTGTTGTGAATATTTCTAAATTTATTTCTATGTAAATGCAATTTTGAAATGTTTTTATTATCCTTTGATTGTAAAACCTTCCTTTCATAAAGCCGTCTTCCGCTTAGGCATACAATGGACACGATTTTAACTTGTCGATACATGCTTACTAGTGTATCAGGCTCGGTGGCGGTTAACAGTATTACAAAAAAATGCCACCGCGGGCGGTGGTCTTGCTATATAAGCGGAACTTACGCGTCAGTCTTCACAAGTTGTTTCGAGTTGTGACGTATAGTATTAAAAATTTTATCTAGTGTTTGTGAACGCCGATTATAGTATAAAAATAAACCTAGTGTTCGTGTTCGGAGTGAAGACTTCTACCAAACGCCATGTCCCGGTCTACAGCTAGCTGCATAGGAAAAATGGAGGTAAGAATAGTTTTATTTTATTTCTCTTATTTGTTTTATACTGTTTCAAATTTATCTAACATGCGTAGTACTTATATGTAAGGTAAATATTGAGGGCTACGTCCATCAGAGGACTGCTACTGGCTGTTGTGATGTGTGTGACGTGACATACTTATTTACAGTTGTTCAGGAGAAATATTGTTGTAATTATGTGATGATGTTGTCTAAATAATATAGATATAATATTATCTTCAGTTTGCGCAACTATTACTCATAATTAAAAGTCTTTTTATAAAATTCCAAATAAACAAAGCTTTAAATCCGTATTTTTTTTATTAATTTTATTATAATATAGATATGTCAGCGTAAGTCATTAACCTGAGATTTATTAAAGTAAATTTTATTTCAGCATTGTTCTCGTTACCATTAATAACATATATCCGTGTTTTGTTTTAGGGATCGACAATTAACGTTGATGACTTACCAAACACATTCAAGAATTACTACTTTGCCGCATCAAGCGATGATGAAACTGAGAATGCATTTACTATTGTCGAATCCGATCAAAAATCACCAAAGCGAACAGGCAGCGATAATGGCATCGATCAATTTTTCGACACACCGAAAATCAAAAAACAAAAGAAAGTGCAATCTTCCACAGTTGGGATGGCGCGAAACGGTGGTGTATCTTATATATATCATCAAACACTAATGACGCAGCAAACGCAACCCATCTGGTTAAAGTGGAAATCTACGATCTCAAGAAATTAGCTAAAGTGTCGTCAAACAACCACTGGAAGCATGCAGATGTTCGTGCCAAATACTACACAAAGGTCACGGACAATGTTTACGATCGCAGCAAGGAATTAATATACGACATCACGAAAAACGTTTCGCAATCACAAGATTGTAAAAAATACTTTTTTGATAACTAATTTCATAATCCTCAAGCAGCTAAAATAGAAAAAACAGTAATCACCAACACGCTTAACAATAGAGCAAATCCCTTTCTACCTGAGGCATATTTTCGGCGTTCACTAACACAGGATTTTAATACTTTATTACGCATGACAATGGGTTCACAATGCTCCTTAAACCAAGGATGGAAATGAGAAAAGAGTCGAATTCACTACTTAAGCGAGTGATTTCAAGCTTCGCAAAACAGTCAGTATCAGACTTGTGCTTGTGCAGTACACATTTATAACCAAAAATGTCTTTTCTTACTAAGAAAATCATCTCAACGATACCAAAAGATGTCATTCTCGCCGAATACGCAAGATACATCAGGTTTTGGTATATAAATAATCAATTACCCGAAGCATTAATTGAAGACAGTGATATCAAAATGTTTTACACCCCGTGCGAAGGACATTCTAAAAAGTTCAGTGAAGTGTCAGAAGATACGATTGATGGAGTATTTCGCATGAAGGCGTATTGTGGAGAGTGTCATATGTCATACTCGAAACCTGTAGAGACATGTAGTGACACCATACATCCACTCAAAATAGATTGGAGCTACGAGGAAGAGAAAGAACTTGAAGAAATAATGAATAGCGCCCAATCGGATGACTATGTTTTACCATCATCGACATATTCACCTACCTTGCAATAATTTTTCTGTTTTTTTTTTCGTATTTTAGTTAGGCTTCTTAGTTTGTATTATTCTTAGTTTGTATTATTCTCAATAAATTTAATTGAATTATTATTTTATGTCTCTTGTTTTCTTTCTCTTTTTTCTAAAACACTACATGTTACTTCTCACTTAATGCTAATAAAATAAAAGACCTGTTTATAAGCATATACCATTTATTTCATAAAACACACATTGACATAGCCGTTTCTTAAAGCTAGATACAATTTAGTCTTATTAGCTAAATTATAATGGTAACATTCAACTCAAAATACTACTTGAACGAGGCTTTAAAGATTTCGTTTAATAAAAAATCATTGTCAAATGAATCCTTAGTAAACATGTTATTAAAATCTTTAAGACTTAGGCCTCTGTATTTTAAATACAAATACACTAAACAATATTCACCACATAAAGATGAAAAAATGCTTTGAATAGCTTTATGGTTGTATTCCCATCTGCGTGAATTTCTTTTTAAATAATTTAAATGATAACCTTCAGGTTTACGACCATAGCTGTCGAAATATTCACCAACACCATTTGAATGAATAACAATTGCTACCCAGTGCGAACCCGGTTTTGTATCAGGATCTAAATTACTTATCAAATACACCGGTGAAGTCATAAAAATAGGTAGACGATTAGCGGGGAACACATTATCAGCCAAAGAATGATGAATCATTCGCAAGTATTTTTTTATGGCCAAAGTATTCATATTAAAGTCTAATTTACACAAAAATAAAAATGCATCTGAGAGATATTGACAGTCCATCATCTTATATACTACTTAACTACTAAAGTCTACACTAACATTTCTGTTCTTATCTATTTCAATTAAATTATCAAACTCAGCATACACAATACAATTAATTGTTTCAGTTAAGGCGTTTTCAAACCTTACTTCTAATCTGACACTTCCATGTTTAATCAAGTTCCAATGTGATGAAGAATTAGCACATAAATCGGGTGTTAAGTCAAAAGCCATCAAACAATAACCTTTTGCATATCTATCCTTATTTATGCCATTTCCTTCATTTAAAAAATGAATACCAGTTCCAGAAAAAAGTGTATGATACATAACAGTATGCAACCCACTACTGAATTGTGGTTGTAATGCTTTAGAAGGAATTTGGATTCCGTCAATATACAAACTAAACGTATTTAAACCATAGTTGTCGAAATCATACGGATTTTTGCTAAAACTGCCATTAAAAGCTGTATTATTCACAAATCCTATAATACAGCGTTTAGGTATTTGACCTAGAAAAACATTATCTAGCGTTTTGCCTTGAATACCAGACGGAATGGTTAAAACTTTTACTTCAGCCCGTGTGATCGGATATTTAGCAGTTGTAGTAGCTAATACTTTTTGATGAGCGAGAAGTACACTTGGATTTATTTGAGCTTTACGCAACATTAACGTAGCATCAGTGATAGCTACTTTGACTTTGATATCATTTGTTGGTGCCATCAAGTTAAATGATTCCCTGGAACGTATTAGTTTGATACACATGTCAACACCATTAATTAAAAACTTTTCTTGATTAAAAATATCCCCGTGTAAGTGCCCTATCATTTCTACCTCTTTGCTATCTTTAGTATATTTCAGCCTAGATGAGTATCCTTTATTATTTTCATCAGTGTTATTCATTTTTCCTGCAGTGTCTTCATACCACATGGCACATGTAAGATGGGACTCTTTTGCTGCAGGCGCATAATTCAATAATGTTTCAATGTATGCACGATATCCATATGTGTTATTTGGTGGAGATATGAGCTTTTGATTTAGATATACATCTAACTGACTGAACATTGAATGAAGCCAGTTATTTACTGGTGCTACTGGCGTTTTTTCAGTTTCAATATTAGACGAATCTTGATTTAATATTTTAGCCTTCACATGAAGCAATGTATGTGATAAGTCAATATAATCATCTCCGGAACCAGGGATTTGAAATTCTATAGGTCCATCGTCGCTAAGAGATGAGATGGGTTTGTAATAAATCCATTGACCACTTTCTATACTTGTTTGTGTCGATGGTAAAGCGAATAAATCTAATTCTGATTTTGCACATTCACATGAATGATTATGTAAAAATGACATCGTTTATATTATTTTTAAGAGAAAATATCATTAACGGATGAACTTTTACTTTTCCTCCCCTTTTTCACTGTTCTTCCTTTCAAATTCTCTGAGTGAATGAGAGCTTTAAGGTTTCGTTTTCTATTTTTATACCCCGAGCCACTCATAGCTCTCACAATTTTATCATCAGCTTTTCTTTTGAGATTAGAAGTGGCTTCTTTAAAACGGTTTGTTAGAGATTCTTCTAAAGGCTTGGCACTCACTATATCTGATAAAAGCCCTACCCCCGCACTCAAAGCTTCTTTTCCAACAACTTTGGCTCCATTCGACAAAAGTGGTAGGACAGATCTAAACAAACCACCTAAAAAACTTCCTATACCATGACCACGTTGATGTGATACTCCTTTATAAATTACCCCGATTCCAGTTCCTGCTTGATGAGAATAGTAATGTTGATATGGGCATAATGAATTATTTTGTTTTATGTACATACTGTTTTATCTTTTCATAAAATGTAGTTTAACACAGCTCGTTCCAAATTGGAATGGTACTTTATCTCCTGTGTTCGATCTTATATCTATTTCAATTGTATCAAACTCTCTACGCATGACTGGTACATAATGCGGTGGTGAAAAAATATGCATTTTGTTTGATCCATATACATATTTCACAGGATCTAATGATGTTATTCTCAATAAAGGGCACATGACATCTCCAACCATCTGAGGTTCCACAATATCACAATATATGTATAGTTGTGATGGTAATCCAAGGTATAAATTAGCTGGAAACTTTCCAGTTGTTTGTGTTGCAACGTTTGTATTAGGATCAAAACCAAGTTGAAGGCTTAAAACAGGCGAAAACTTCAAAGATATCAGATTATTCACATCGCCTGTGAGTGAGACCAATTTCGTTAATTTGTCATGTCTTAATTTGAAGCTTTCTCTTGAATTTAGTGCAGTTATAACATCGTTAATGTTTTCATAGCTGGAAGTAGGTATGTGACTTTTGTATGTTACTGTACTAAGTTCTGGTTGGTCGGGTACTTTCATACGTTTTGTTATATACATTATATTATTATTATCCTGAACAGTAAACATAGTGCATGGATACTGAAATTCAACTAATCCTACTGACCATTCCCCATCCAACTTTATTGATTTTGGTAGTTTTGTGGAGAAGTTAGTGGTTTTGTTACTTGGAAAATATGTAAACGAGCTATTACTAGGTAAAGTTAAGTAAAAATTTTCGGTCCTCATGACTTCTCTAAATAAGATGCTAAAATCCAACTATTAAATTTATCAGGATAACCTTTCCACTTCACTAATAGTTCTTTTCTGCGACCTGAATAGCGGGTGCGCAATATTTTATCTATTTTGTATGTAGCGGTGGGGTCATATGTCACTTTCTGTAGTTCTTTTTCATAAAAAGTTCCAATTACATTTTCATTCTGCAAATCTTTTATTGTGTATACAACCCATGGTGATCTGTCTATAATCGAAGTTATTAAAAATATTTCATCACTCCAATTTGTTTCATAACCTTTTTGAAAAATGTGTTTGTACTTAGTAATTCTAACATGATCACCAACTTTAAACTTGGGTTTGCTTTTAATGTAAGTTCCTTTATTATTTTTTCGTTCATACAAATTGCGCCAAACTGTCATAATATTATTAAAATTAACATCGCAAGGACGCATTTTAATACTTCTATGAAAGCTGTTATTATATGAATTAAGTAAATCCTGCAAAATATCTATATATCGATACGTATTATTATGAGTAAAATATCTCCACATTTTCATTTTAAGTGTACGCTGGAATCTTTCAACTATGCTTGCTTTAATATCAGGATTATTGGTGGTGTAATAGTTTATACCGTTACTTTGGAGAAAAGATTGAACATCTTTTGCTATAAATTCAGTACCTTTATCTGATTGTAAATGTCTCGGTGTAGCTTTAGCTTCTAAAAATATGTCCCTAAAATTTTCTTTTATAGTTGCCGAATCTTTCTTTTTAATAGGTCTAGCAAAAGCATACTTACTAAAAACATCAATTACACATAAAATGTATTTAAAACCGTCATTATATTCGCTGTAAGTCCGCATATCGCTTAAATCAGCTTGCCAAAGTTCATTAAAATTTGATAAAATGTACTTATTTCTAGGGAAGCGACGACGCACTGGTTTATGTAGGGTGTATGTTTCTTGAGATTCCAGCCATTTCTTTGTTTCTTCTTTAGTCATTTTATTTTTCATAGCTGCTGTCAATTTACTGAGACTGCTGTAACCGGCTGGGTTAGATACATCGTAATAAATATTATGAATTTCTAGTAAGGGGTCCATTTCTCCCAATTAATTTTTTTGACTGGTTTTACTTTTGATCCACTGGTAGTTAATTTTGGCGTGCTAAAATAATCAGGAGTACTGTTTTCTGCCTCTTTTGAAACGTCTTTTGTTGTTCTAGCATTAGCTGGGCTCTGAGATAAAACTCTTATGTATGTGGCTCTTTTTGGATTGCCAATAAAGCTTAAGGGGACTGATAGATCTTTGAGCACATGAGCAAAATCTTCCCAACCATATGGTGAACTGTTTTTTAGAGGTCTCAAGATGTCACTCAAAAGGTCAACGATATTACTTTTACGCACTTCTCTATTGCGGACGAACACAGTGCCTTTTTCATTCCAGGATATTTTATCTTTATTTTTCAAAAGTATATCTATTAACAATTCACCTCTTAATTTGTATGTCTTTGGAATAAAAGCAAGTAACTCTGATTTTGTATAACCATTATAGGTTGTCTCAGTAGACGTCTCTTCGTTATCTGGAGCTTTCTCTGACTTTACTGTTTCTTTTATTTCATTTTCTTTTTCATCAAAAGGTAGTATAGGTATCTGTAACGGTTTTCGATCTTCTCCAATGAAATGAAGATATCTCTGCAATGTTTGCAAATAAAGTGGCCACTTTTCCCTGTCATCTATTTTAGTGTTTATTACTTTATGCATTTCTTCATCTAAACGTGATAAATTTTTAGTACTTGCATTATCGGATTTCAGTCTTTCTATGACTTCAGGCTCAATAAGTATCATTTTCTTTGCGCTTTCCATATTTATTTTATTAATGAACCTAACAATGTGCTAAGAACAGACCCTAGAATAATAGGTAAAAAAGCCCCACCTCTTTGCACGAAAATTTGTTTCCTTTCTTTACTTTTTCCTTTCAAAACAATTTTCCTCAATAAATCTTTATGTTTTTTTAATTTACGTCTCGATTTATCATCTAAGGGTACTTTTCCTCTTAAAACATTGAAAATACATTCAGTTATACAGTTGATTTCATCATCTCCACAATTTTTTAACAATGCTTCTCTATGTTTTGGTTTTAATGTTAATATTGCTCTTAATAAATCTTTATGAGGCGTTATTCTTTTAATCATTTTTTTTAACGTTAGGACGTTACGATCTGATATTCGATTTTGTTCAATGCATTTACAAACTAAACAGCATCAGATGAAACGAAACAGTTAAATTTACATATATTAAACACAGATTCGTTGTTTTCTTTTATATGAATTTTTTCTTTAAAAACGTTTATTATACACTCACAAATTTGTTTTATCTCATCATCATTACAGCATTCTAACAAGGCTTCACGATATTGTTCTTTTATGATACTTAAAGCTTTTAAAAAGTTGTTTTTTTTAGATGTTTCTACTTCAGACATTATTTGTAACTGACATAAATTATTTGCTGAGCATCGTATTTATACCCCTTTTTAGGGACATAAATTGTACACTGCTCATCGAATGGAAAAATTTTACTTTTAAATCGACATATTTCATTTGTGTTTTGCTTAAGATCAATGAATAGATATCCATGAGCTTTTGTCGTTGCATCCTTGTAAGCTTCTTCAACGAATTTAGAATTTTCTGGATAAACCTGACGAGCTAAATGTCGTATTTGTGTTCTGTCTCGAGGGTTTTTAAAATAAGTTATATAACTCGAATTTAGAGAAATATCTCTTTGACCTTTTCCTTGATGAAATATGTTTTGAGTTATGTAAAATACACTGAGATTTCTATGATGGCTTCCCTTTGTAAAAATATCAACGATACGACCATCTGACTCTCTCATAAGATCATCGATTATAAGTAGTCTAGGACATTTTCCATCAAACATACTTAAATCAGGGATACCTTGATTGTAATTAACACCACTCAAATTGTACAAGGGTTGCATTTCATCATAGCACCATATGATTTCGGAAAATTCTTGACTGCATATTACTTTACAGTGCTTTAAAAAATTTGTAACAAAATTTGATTTTCCACACCCGCTAGGACCTGCTACGATTGCAGTAAAAGGGTGAATAAAATGAATCATTGCGACGTGCAAGTTTGAGCTGGTAGTATAAACGAATGAAAGGAAACACTGATATTTGTCATTATATACAAATTAATATATTCAGATTATAATATGTACAATAAAAACAGCATGCATTTAAAAATCATAATCACTATAAACCTAACAAATACATATTATTTTTAAAACACGTTCTTATGTTTAAATATCCGCAGAACTGAAGTTACTAAAATGAAGTGATTGAACATATTATAAAAAGTAAAATTCATAATATTTACAATAAAAAAACAGTTTCATTTTATGACAATCTTACTTAAATACACACATAAGTAGAAAAATTATTAAAATTATGCTATCTTAAAAACGATATGATTCCAATAATACTTTTATGTAAATATACAGGTAGATGTAAAACAACCTTACACCTTATAGTATCCTGAATCTTACAACTATTATTTTAATTATTTCTAATGCTATAATGCCCCCATGCTAAGGTGTCAGTGGAGTTTGGTAAAATGTATCTCTTACTATCACTATCAGACAGACTTACTTTATTCAGTTTTTGTGTAAAAACCACATGTTTAATCGATCTAAATCTATACATTGAAGCAAGCTGTACATTTTTGTTAAGCAAACAAGATTTGTAATCCTCGATTTTCATTTTCTTCGTAACATTTTTGTTGACACCCTTAGCTTTTGCAATTACTGTATCTTCCACCTGAATTGCATACATTTTTGATCGCAGACCGACAAATTCTTTAAAAATTCGACCGTTATTTTCATCTTTAAAATACCCAATCTTTTTTTTATTTACATTAGGATAATTGAATATATTGTTTATGGGATAATCTGAAGTGTCAAAGTATTTTTCCAAATCAGGTCTTATATCATCATAATAATCATCAGTAAATATCTGATAAATGAAACTATCAGTATCAGTATACAACAATTTTGCATTGTCATTGAATTTTTTTTTAATATAATTATAATGAAAATCGTACATCAAGGTTTTTGAAATGTCTAAAATGCAAAATCCTAAGTAGATAGGTTTATCGTAAAATAGTTTAGTCTTATTTAATTGAACAGCTACTAAATTTTCGGAAAATACAGATAAACTGTGAAAATTCGGACGAGCTATTAAACTTTGTGCCCCCTCAACTTTACCATGATTTTCCCAATGCGTTCGTAGTTTTACATTTACACGTTTTTCTATATTCTCCATAGTTTTGCCGAAGACAGCATTATTCATGAGCTTATAAAAATCTTTTTCGAAATCTGTCTTTGCTTTTGTTCTTAACTGTGTGTTTAGCTCAATATATTTTCGCATCCAACAACTTTGCTTAAATTCCAAAACTCGATGAATTTTTACCAGTTTCATGCCTTTTTCTAAACACTGCATTAGGTTTCTATAATGAATAATGTACTTTCTTTTATTGTTTAGGTTTGGTACTAGCTTAGGTTGTGTACTTCCTCCAGTGCATATATTTTCCGGACAAAATGGTAGATCAGAATGCAAGTCATGCAAATTATCTGGATAATCAAGATCTACTTCTAGGATATACCCTATATCTGATGTGGGGGAGACTTGAAAATTTACAGTCGGTTCAACCCATTTAAAACCACCGTATGGGAGATACTGCGACTGCGCCCAACCATACATATTATTCGCATCCAAGTAAGCTAAAAAAGATTTGCGATCCTTTGCATTGTAATCACATAAATATTTATTATTAGCTTTCGCATGTCGGTTGCTACATACGGACACTCAACCTCTTATACCTGATTTAATAAACGCTATCATATCAAAATCTACCAACAAATCTAATTCAATTTTTGTGCACTTCAACATAGCATCCCAGCTTAGACCAGGTGCAGTATAATAATGTGCTGGGTCTAATCCATATGTTTTTAAACATACATCTCTGAAATTTTCAAAGATGTCAGCCAATAGTAAAACATCAGTTTTTAAATAAAGGTTCGAATAATCTCTCATATTCTGACATTGAAAATGCTGCCAGACATCTTGTGCATGTTTATAGTCTTCATCAGAAACATGCGATCCTGTTAAAGAGCTATAAAAATCCGATTGGTTTGGTAAAAATGTAGCATTTAGTGATTCATGTGATTGAATAAATTCATAGGGAAAAATACCTTTTCTGATCAGACGGTTAAAATCGTCAACTTTAGACACTTGTTTTTTTAACTCTCTAAGTTGATCAACTTGGAGATTTTTGGACAGGTTGTCTAAACTACTTGACAAAAATCTGAAAGAATCTAAAAATCTTAATTGCACATTATGTCCATTAATATTTATGTTTTTGGAGAATGATATATATTTTTCTTTATTTTGAGGAATAATTTCTATTTCCCCTTCTTTTAGATGCAAAGAATGTACAAGAAAATGAGCATCATAGTTACTCAGATTGTGCAGAAAAACCGGAACAAAAAATGGAGTTCTAAATTTAGATTTGCAGACTGGATGTGCCACCCCTCTAAAGAAACCCGTATGCCAGTCAAAATCTAAAGCTGATTCTGACTCGAGGTCTTTTAAACAAATATGGCATGTTTTTGTTTGAACAACATCAGCCTCTTGCCAATCTTTTAGAGGAACCGGTGGTTTCTGTATACAATTTTTTTTATGAATTTCCCTAACATCTTTACACAGATTATCCATAAAACTTTGAGTGCAATCAGTCCCTGTATATGTTTTATAAGTTGATAAATTATCGTCAAATGAGCATTTAATGTAATAACCATAACTACAAATTTCATGTTCATGTACATTAATTGTATGTGACTTATTTGGATCCGCATCACAGCTAGAAATAGGCTTGAGAAGTGCTTCTGTGTCAGCATAAACTACAAAAGGCACCCTCATCTGTTTATGATAATTGTTAAACCGTATTTTATCCGTACGTTCATTATTACCAAACCAATCTTTTTTAGTTTTTGATGGGCTGGGCAATTCTGTAAAAATATGACTACAGTCGAACTTTTGGTGGTTATCCAACCTCGCTTTTGTGGTGAAATGCAATAAGCACTCATCACATAAAAAAACAGCCTGATTTTTCCTCGATAGCTGCTTACTTACTAATCGCGATAAGTTTTTAATAAAACAATAATGCCCATTACTGCCATTAGAACATTACGATATCCAAATAGATTAGTGCTGCCTCATGTAACAACCACATTGTTCAGTAAAAACACGCATTGTATGGCTGTAAAAATTTATAACAAATTGAATGATGCTATGAAAAACCTTCCTTTGACTAATTTTAAGATATCTCGAAGGCCTTTGACAGGGTCTGGCATGCAAGTCTGCTCAGCAAGCTTCCTGCTTATGGCATCCCAGCTGATTTTTGTACTTGGATTTCAGACTTCCTTAGTGAACGGTCCATCAGAGTAGTCGTTGACGGCTGCTCCTCTGACCTAATGGCCATTGATGCCGGAGTTCCTCAGGGGTCTGTTCTCTCTGCAACTCTTTTCCTGCTGCACATCAATGACCTCCTTCGGCATGGTATTGTTGGATACGCAGATGATAGTACCGTTTCAGAGAGATACTTGACAGGTGCAGGGACCAGTGGGGATGAAATACGTTCGTTAAGAAAGGCCATGGTAGAGCGAACAGATCTGACCTTAAGTCTTGTCTCCCAATGGGGCGACGACAATCTGGTCTCATTCAATGCCACCAAAACACAGGCGTGTCTTTTCACTGCAAAAAGGAGTCCTTTCGACTGGACACCTACTTTTCGGGGTACATCTGTCCCAGTCACTGACAGGCTTGAGCTTCTAGGCATGGAGTTAACATCAAATCTAAACTTCGGCGCGACCATCGAGTACAAGGCTCAGACGGCGGCTAAAAAGCTGGGCGTCCTGAATAGAGTGAAGCGATACTTTACGCCTGGACAGCTTTTAACTCTTTACAAAGCACAAGTCCGATCCTGCATGGAGTATTGCAGTCACCTTTGGGATGGCTCAGCCAAATACCAACTTGCCGCTCTTGACTCGGTGGAACGCAGGGCCAAGAGGCTCATAGGCGACATAAAACTGGTGGACACCAAGCTACATAGCCTGGCACATCGCCGCAAGGTTGCCTGCTTGTCGGTATTTTATAGATTGTACTTCGGAGAGTGTGCTCAAGAGCTTCACGACCTTGTTCCACCAGCTCCCTTCTACCATCGGACATCCAGACGCACCGCCGGATACCATCCGTACCTGGTAGCCATTCTACCAATTCGGACTAAGCGCTTCCAGTCATCATTTATAATGCGCACTGCTAAAGAGTGGAACTCACTTCCTGCGTCTGTGTTTCCAAAAGCATACAACCCTAATCCCTTCAAAGTAAGAGTGAACAGGCTTCTTTTGGGTGAGCTCGCTCCATCTTAGACTCTGTCTCTGTCCTATGACCTAGACTAGAGTCAAGAGCAAACCCATCATTAATAAAAAAAAAAAAAAATAAGAGATGTTTAAAAAATTGGCTTATAAGTAATTGTTTTTATAGCGTCACTGAATTTTTTGACATTTAATCTTTTTAATTTTTTACTATGTATGTCTTCTAATATCAACTAAAACTTTTCGACATGATATTGTAATGACACTTAATATGTTATTAATGTAAATATAATGAATTATCAATTTATATTTAAATTTTGCGTGCCAGATTCTGGTAAAATGTGCGATACAAATATACTTCCTGTAATATCTTTATAGCACCACATTTTAAGCAAATAAAGAATTTCTATTTCTATTTCTATTTCGGTTGCTATATTTTGTATGAAACATCAAATTCGACCTATGTTTCTTAGGGAAAGTTTTTTAGTTTCATGAGCTCATTCATTCCTTGAAAGGAACGCAGTACTTTTCTTTACTCCCTGTTTATAAACTACTTGATGTAAGCGCCAAGAATATCAGAGTGTAAGGGACAGCCCTCCGAATACTTAAAGATCATGAAACTGATCAATTTTCCCCTTGAAACAATTGTCAGGAAACGACGAAAAAACGACCTCAGATACGAAATCACAATCAGCTGACTGCATTTACTATGGGAAGGAAAAAAATTACGTTTCCTGTTTTTTTATGGAAAGTTGTTCAGTTTCGTGGTCTGCATGCACCCTATGAGTATTCGGAGGGCTGTCTCCTTACACCCCGTCTATGTCCACACATTATATTGTCTAGCTGAGCTAGCAAAGTACCTGCGTAACTATTAAAATAACTATTGGGAGTCATATACCTACTCGTAATAATAGGTCCTTGTAATGTAATGTGGAGTTGTAATAGTATACCTAGGTAAGTAACATTTGTCAGTAAGACAATGAAACCTTTAAATAAACATGACCGAACGCAACACTGCCGCACCCAATGATGCATTTGATATTTATATATAAGGTTGACATAAAACATAACAATTCAATTACAAATTAGAAATACAAAATAAAATTCATACTAACTCATGTACAAAGCGATGTTAATTCCCGTGAAAATCTTTCGTCTGCGGTCAAAACTGAGACGCATTTTCTATTCTTGGCTGTCCCCGACACTTTCTTACACTCGTTTACAGCAGAATTTTTTCTGCCAATGTGACAATTGATCCTTAAACAAGGCCTCATAAAGAAGCATATACCAACCTACGTACTTTATAGCTTATGAATCTGTTGAGAATACAGCAACAGAGAGTAACAGACACAGCCAAGAAAAATGCGTATTCAGAGGCGACGCCAATTTGTGTTTTCTAAAGACCAACAAAATTTTCCATTCCATGTATCTATCAAGAAGAAACAGAGTAGGTAGATCCCTTTTATGGTTAACTTCAAAAGTTGCTGATAGTACCTAAACCTACTTGGCCACTCGACTGCAGTTTAGTCGGTAAGTAAGTACTCGTAGGTATTAGCATAAGAATAGATAATAATACTGGCGTATAGAAGCGAAACTCCTTTGTCTGGGCCCCAAAAGCCGCGCTTTAAACACCTACTTCCCCCCGCAGCCCGTAACGCCCCGCACTCTCCTGCGCTTTAAGTCGGGGCTGTCACGTGCCAATAATTTTATTCCAGACTAGCGGCCAATCAAGCGGTTGCGACCACTGCTAACAGTTTTCCCGTGGGAACAAAATATTTACCCGTTTTAAAGTTTTATTGTTAATAGGTACGGAATATATTACAGCCTACTCTTGTACTGGCTTATAAGTATGTATTTAAATACCTTACCTCACCGAACTATCTACCTACTGCGTGGTATTGACGGACGATCTAGGTTATTCTCGCTCGGCACACGGCACAAAGCACACCGCCACCACGCCGCCGCCTCCGTTTGATACCTACCTATTCGCCGCCTCGCCGATTGACCAAAATGCAATAATTTTAAAAGATTTGCGATGAATATTATTTGTTTGTTATACCTATTCAAGGATTTCTTATCAAATGAACTTTTTGTTGCAGTCGAGCGGTGTTAAGTAGGTACCTACTTACCTACGTTAAAAAACATACCTACGATACGAATGCGCTTATTTATCATCATCAGCTAACAATGAATTAGGCACCTAGGTAGTTTAAATTAGAAAATGGAAACTAGTAAGTAAAAATAGGAGTACACACAACAATTACGTATAATAACGAATGGTAGGTACCTAGGTATTTACTGTAAAATCATAACTTACCTTGGCTCATCTTTAGGCAAATTAAAAAAACTTAGATGCGGAGTCTTCCTCGCATCACTTTTGCAGCCATACACACCACAATAATTCGGCATTGCTAAATTTTTCACAAAAAATGATAATTCGACCCGCACGACGAACGTTTCCGCGGCGAAGCGCACTCCCGACTGAATTGTTCGCTAAGAGACAGCCAGACGGATTGACCTTGAGCGCGTCTGGAGCGGGAGTGTCATCTCTATGTGATTTCTACTCTATGGTATTAGTTAAAGTTATTACCAGAGATATGACTCGGTCAGCCTTGTGTTATTACCTCAAAGGTTAGGTAATATAATGCTTCTATGTATTTATATATCGTTAGTTTCCAAAGCCTCTCATTTGTAAAATGATGGGTGATGTGGGTGATGCCGGCTAAGAATAGCATTACCCCATTTCTTTCCCGTGGTTGTCGTAAGAGGCGACTAAGGGTCTCGAGGGTGTGTATTTCAATTTAGGCGATGGGCCGGCAACCTGTTACTATGACGATACACAATTTTCCGCATGACTCTCAAAAGTTTGTCAGTCGTGGCTTAAAAGTCCGTTTTTTGCAGCGGTTTACGCTCTGCCCGCAAGGGATTATAGGCAAGATATATGTGTATGTAATGTTGATTATTGTACCTACTGCACTGCTAGGAAACCGTCACCGTTTCTCCTTCAGACCCTTGACTGCCGTTCCAGAACCCCGACTTACTTGAAGCAGCAGGAGTGAGGCCGAGGGTGTCTCGGAGACCAGCTCAGCGTCCACGATGCAGTACACGTCTCCAGGGTGCTGGCAGGAGTACCAGCTCTCCAGGGCATAAAGCGGTGGCAAAGACGCGAAGGTCGTTTCTGGGAATTCAATATATAATACATTAAAAGGTAAACTGAATCTGAATGACCCTCAAATATTTGTCAGAAGTGGCGTACATGACCGTTTTTACGGCCATTCAAGCTCTGCCTACCCCGCAAGGGATATAAGCGTGATATATGTATGTATGTATGTAAAAGCAAAACTAGCAAAAAAGCTAGATGCTGTGTGATGCCGGCTTACTCTAAGCCACATCACCCCATTTTTTTCCCGTGGGAATCGTAAGAGGCGACTAAGGAACTCGAGGGTATGGATTGCAATTTTGGGCGATGGGCTGACAACCTGTCACCATTGCGATACACAATTTTCCGAATGATCCTCAATCATTTGTCAGGCGTGGTGTAATTGGACGTTTTTTGCGGCCGTGTTCGCTCTGCCTACCCCGCAGGGGATGATAGGCGTGATATGTGTGTGTGAAAAACAGTCTACTGCTGGACAATGTAAATTGTAATTGAATGAAATAAATGAAATGAAACACGGCTCCCACTATTGGAAATAAATGCATTGTAAGTAATTTAGTTTATACCAGGTCAGAGAGCTGGCTGAAAAACCTAGACATTGACATATGATCAAAGCAGGGACTGCCATACGATAATTATGATGATGATGACCAGGCGTACTAGTATAATAGAGGTCAGTGTGACGTCATGGAAATGAAGTTTAAAATAAAATAAGCGCTTTTTTTTAACTTGCAAAATTTTCAAGCGCGGGCAGGATTTGAATTGGGCTACCGCAGCTCGTTCCTTGCCCGCCAATTTTGCAAGTGTATTTCAATGCCAGTAACGCGTGGCACGGCTCAGTCTACCGGGTTTAATTTTGCAACTAATACCCGGCGACTAATTCTATCTTTACAGATTGAATGTAGTCTAAGCGATGACAACCCGTAATAAATTTAATACCAAATTTTAAAACACTTCCCGTGTTAGGTATACAATTCTTGAAAACTTGCAAAATTTTCAAGCGCAGGCAGGATTTTGCAAAATTTTGCAAGTTTTCAAAAATTGTATACCTAACACGGGAAGTGTTTTAAAATTTGGTATTTAATGTTATATATGCTTTACACATAACGCAATTGTACAAAAAATAAGCGACTTCTTTTAAAGTTTTGCCGTCAAATAATGCCAGCCGTACCGGATTTCAGCTTCTCCTGCTCAATATTCCTTTCTTTATATTTATTTCAGAATAACACCACTGGCGGCGTTCGCGCTGTGGTTCACGATAGCCTGGTTCCCGCTGCTGGGGTCTGGACCGCAGTGGTCCTGGCTGGTGACCAGGGAGAGTGAGGACTGCTCAGAACGGTGGTGGTACCATCTGCTATATGTACACAACCACCTGCCTCTTGGGAAGCTCTGCATGGGGCACACTTGGTAAGCTTTAAGTTTTATTTTTTTATTATTTGTTTCACATTTTATTCCTTACAAATTAAGATTACAAACATTTTGTTATAGGTGTCGTTATTTCTTTAAAACTTAACTGCAGCTATTTGATACTGGCTTTGTTATGCTTATAAACACAGCAAGCTAGGGTATAGATATTATACATAATAGAATGTAAGTACATATTATTACATACTATTACATTTATTACTTACTATACTGAGGTTAGGTTAGTATTATGGAAACGGGGGTGTAAGAAAGGGGAGGGGGTAGAAAGGCAGCGTCACATAAAGTTATAATTTGCATTACACAAAGGAAAACCCGCGTTTCAGAAAGGCACTTCTTCTTCTTCTTTTTATAAAAGTGGCGCAGTGGTATTGTAACTGCCTGCGGCGCAAAGGTCCCGGGTTCGATTCCCGGTGAGACAGACACAATGTTGACGTTATCACTTTGTGAATTTGTTTCCTGTCTATTCAGGACATTAAAAGCTGAACTTGAACCGTAAGAAAATGGTTCCGTGCTTCGGAGGGCACGTTAAGCCATCGGTCCCAGTTGCTGTCTATGATAACTTACATGGCGGTCGTTACACAAACATGTCGGAGAGGTAATAGCAGTAGTACCAGGCGGTTAACAAGTTTTGACACCAGGGTTTGTCTACTAGGTGTCCTTCTCGAAATGAAGAATATTTATAAATGTCGTTTCTCTAGGTATTTGGCAGCTGACATGCAACTGCACATCCTGGGCGTGTTCACGATGCTCTTCCTAGTCAAGTTTCCCAAAGCCGTCACACCAGTACTGGCTACCTTCGTCTTGGGCTCGGCAGTAGCCTCCGGCCTGGTCGTCTACTTGTACGACTTGACTCCGATCATCACTGCGCAGTCTCCTGAGTGAGTAATGAGTATAGCGAGTAGTAAGAATCTGAGGATTGTCGTTATTAATAAAAAACACGTGAGACACGCGCACAAAGGGTTCCGTACCATTATTATAGATAAAAAAAAAACACGTGTTTTGTATGGCAGCCCCCCATAAATATTTATTTAATTAATTTTGATTAGTATTTGTTGTTATAGCAGCAACAGAAATACAACATCTGTAAAAACTTCAACTGTCGTAACTTTCGCGGTTCATGAGATACATCCTCCATACAAGAAACTTGGTTTTTCATCCCTTAAATATTTACTTAATAAACTTTATTAAATTTTTTAGTATTTGTTGTTATAGCGGCAACAGAAATACATTATCTGTGAAAATTTCAACTGTCTAGGTGTAACGGTTCAGGAGATACAGCCTCGTAACTGTAGGACGGACGGACGGACGGACAGACAGACAGACGAACAGCCGAGCCTCAGTAATAGGGTTTCCTTTATTACCTTTTGGGTAAAGAACCATGAAAAACATAAGAACGAACTTTAACATGAAACAATGCGAGATCAGATCACGTGGAACTAGGGAGATTCGTCTCCTAAAGTATCGCCGTTCCAATAAGTCGTATTTGACAGCTGTCATCTCCATACTAAAAGAGATGTCAACAAAGAAAAATGGTATTCTCTACCATAGTATTATCACGAATACGGCTTATTCGAACGGCGATACTTAAGAATAATTAATAATCAATATTTTTTTATAAATGACCTCTGTCAGCATAATATGATCCTGGCATACTTCTTTCGCCTCCTCTACATTCGTCAATCTCTTCATGCATGCTCTTTGGTTTAGGGTACTCTTGACTTGACCTTTCTTAAGCACGTTCCCGATTTGATCGAGGTATTCCCTTTCCAACGTTCCCATCCACACTTGCCATATACACCTGTTTCAGAATATTTTCAACACGTTCTAAACCTGTATATCATCTTCCAGAGCAATCCGCACGTTGTTCTTCGGCTCCGAGCTGATGTCGCTCGTGTACATCCCCAGCTGGATGAACCTGTCAGGGTACGCGGGAGGAGTAGCCACCGCCTTCATCCTGCATCACAACCAGGTCAATGGAGTCAAGCTGTGCCAGAGCAAGGTAATATAAGTATCCGTTTTGGCTGTCAATGTTGTCAGGGGTGTTAATAGTTGGGGAGACCTGGAGCCGTATTCTGTTTTTTGACAAGCGTCTTAGTTTATTGAACGACATTCAATAAAGTATCTAATGGACTGCCATCTAAACTCAACGGTCATCCTATTGCCACTGTGATTTTATTAACATCAAACTGTTAGCAATACGAAACGGCCAAAACCATACAACTGACACCATATTGAAACACAAGTTCCCACTTTCCCGCTTTTCAAATAGCGAATGACGACCCCTGGCTTAGGTACTTATGCGCGTACATTATTTGTAATTTTCTTAAATAACAAGAAAATCTTATCAATACTATTTTGTTTATTCATTTCAAGGACATATAACTCCAATTTTATGTGAATATCGATCCTTTTAAAAGGTAAACTAGATGATCAGCTATCTAGTCCCCATAGTACAAACTTTGCTTAGTTTGGGGCTAGATTGCGCTGTGTGAACTGTCCAGGATATTTATTATTATTATATTATATTCTTCAGCTATCATAACTTCCCATCTGTTTCCAGTGGTTCGGGATCTTGTTCCACGCCTCGCTAACCCTGGGTGGCTGCGTGATCCTGGCCGGCACAGTATTTCTGTCGGACCAGCGCCAACCTACCTGGGCGGCGGCACTCTACGCCACATTCGACAGGACCCTGGTCGCTGTCTTCTTCAACATCTTCATGCTGGGCTGCGTCAGTCGGTGCAAATGTAAGTCATTATCATTCGCCTGCATATATCCTCATTTATTTGGTGTTTCCGCATTACTTATGTTTTATTCTTCCAAAAGTATCTCATGATCTGCTAGACCTAATCATAATCGGCGCAACATATATGTATTTGTCCTTATTTTCATGATGCAATAGGATTATTATAGCTTTGTGATGCAACAAACTCTCTTTGAGAATACGTCTTCTTAAGTCTCTACCGTCAGTCAATTTATCATTCACACCTTTCTACTCAACCCATCCAGCCAGGCCCTCCTCTCCTTCTAAATCCAACTATTTTAATACTCATTACTGGTGGGCCGCCCAATTTGCGACCACCTTCGCATTGAATATGGCGCTTGAAAGCACCCTATCGTTATAAAGCTTGTTCCATCATCTCAGTCTTATCTGTCCCAGGCTAGACTAAAACATAATTACAAAGTAGATAGACAGTTCGGAGTTGGACCGTGGTTATGCCATGCGCATAAGACTTACATTGGCAGTTTGAGTGTCTAACCGGAGTGACGGCCGATGTGACGCAGTGGTAGTGCGACTGCCTGCGATGCAAAGGTTCCGTGTTCGATTCTTGGCGGGACACTCATAAAGTTCATATTTATCACTTTGTGAATTTGTTCCCGGTTCGGTTAGGATATTGCAGGCTGAACCACTTAATTGTCCGAAAAGAAAGATGGTTCCGTGCTTCGGAGAGCACGTTAAGCCGTCGGTCCCGGTTGCTGTCTATGATAACTAAGACGGCGGTCGTTACACAACCATGTCAGAGGCCCTCTGACTCGAGGGTTCATCGGATTGTTGGACGATTCGGTGTCCCACATGAAAAGAGAGAGTGTCTAACCGCTCGTGAGTTTGACTGTATAAAAAACTAAAGTGACAATTCCATTCCAGCCGCATTCCGTGATCTGCTGGACTGGCGCGGCTTCCACATGCTCGGGCGACTATCCTACTGCGCTTACCTCGTGCACTTCATCGTGTTGCGGCTGACTCTCGCCACCAGCACGCAACTCTATCACCCCAACCTCTTCTCATTGGTACGTCTGATTGTTTCCTGCCAGCATGAAAATATAGCCCAGTATGGATAGCTTTTCAGGTTTCAAAAATATTAAAGTCGTTCATTTTTGGCTTATAGTTTCTAGACTGTATTAACTGTCACATTGACAATACTGGTACATTTTATAATGTTTATTTAATTATATACACTTAAATTTTTTATTTATTAAACGAGCTACCAAACATTGAATTGATTTAAGCAAGCGTCAAAAGTGACACAAAACGTAATATGTGCTTTACAGACACGCACTACGTAATCGTACAAAAAATAAGCGACTTTAGAATTTCTTATAAGTTATGCCCTCAAATAATGCCAGCCGTATCGGACTAATATATGCTGAATACTAATAGTACCAAGATTGAAAAGAAAGTGTATTAGGCACAGTTTTCCTCAATTGATATTTATGTTAAAATTATATCCATATCCGTGTGATGCCGGCTTAGAATAGCATCACCCCATTCCTTAGCTATGGGTGTTGTAAGAGGCGACTGAGGGACTCGAGGGTTAGATGTGTATTGCAATTTACGGCGATGGGTTGACAACCTGTCACTATAGTGATACATAGTTATCTGATTATTATTATTATTATTATTTATAGGACAGGCAGCAATACATGCTGATAGGTCCTTGCAGTGTTGGTTTTGTTAATTAATGTCTTTTTATTATATTTGATCACACACACACGCGCATGTTATTGTTTATAAAGTCTTTATTATTTTTGCACCAATTGTCCAGTCTATTTTTAAAAGAGTTCACTGACGGCGCAGAAACAACATCATCAGGGAGTTTATTCCACACGTTTACGATACGATTTGTTAGAAAGTGATAAGCGACATTGGTATTTGAGTGCGAACGGTTTAGTTTAAGGGAGTGGCCTCGTTGAAAGCGTGATGATTTCAAGGTAAATATCTCTTGCATAGGGAGGTTATATAGTCCAGTGAGAATTTTGTACGTTTCAATCAAGTCCCCTCTCAGTCTTCGTTCTGTCAAGGTTGTCAGATGGAGTATCTTTAGCCTTTCTTCATAGGACTTCTTTTTTAAATTGTATGGGATCTTTGTAGCTCTTCTCTGCACACTTTCCAACAAGTCGATATCTTTGGCTAAGTAAGGATTCCACACCTGGACCGCATACTCAAGCAATGGTCTGACATACGTTTTATAGATTTTTATGAATACATCCGATGTGATATGTTGAAAAGAACGCCTGATAACATACAAGAATGAATTTGCCTTTTTAACGACCATGTTTACGTGATCAGTCCATTTAAGATCCTTTGTCATAAGTACTCCTAGATCTTTCTGTGAGTTCGTTGCTGCAATTTTTTGGTGATCTATGGTGTAATCAACTTGAGGGTTGTTCGTGCCCAAGTGTAGCACAGTGCATTTTGCACTATTTAGATTGACAATCCATTGATTGGTCCAGTCCAGAAGTAGATCAATATCAGCTTGTAATTTGTTCGCGTCTGATAACGGGTTTCCAAAAAACTTGCCATCATCGGCAAAGAAGCAGGACTGGGACTCAATGAGACCAAGCAGATCCGTCACAAAGATGCCAAACAGCGTAGGGGCGAGAACTGATCCCTGTGGGACACCACTTAAAACATCTCTCTTGGAGGAAAGGGAGGTACCGACCCTAACCTGGAAGGTTCTGTCTGTAAGGTAGTCTTTAATCCAATTGAGAAGACAGCCGCGAATACCAAAATGTTCTAGTTTAATTAGGAGTCTCTGATGAGGCACTTTATCGAATGCACGCTCGAAGTCCAGATAAATAACATCAACAGGGTTGCGCTTATCTAGTTCCTTCCCCCAGGCATGTACTGAAGTCAGTAGATTAGTCACTGTAGACCTTTTTTCAACAAACCCATGTTGACGAACAGATACAACATTGTGCCTGTTAAGAAACTGTGTGAGCTTGTTGCATATTATTCTCTCCATAATCTTGCAGGCAATGCAAGTAAGACTAATAGGTCTAAACTTTGCAGGATCGGTCTTATCACCATTCTTGAAAACAGGTGTGACAATAGCATGTTTCCACTCCTTAGGGACTGCTCCCTCAAACTTTTGTCAGACGTGGTGTAATATCTGTGTTACGGCCGTTAACGCTCTGCCTACCCTGTAAGGGATATAGGCGTAATTTATGTATGTATGTATGTATTAAAAAATGTGCTGAATACTAGTACCGAGACAAAAAATTCAAGATTTTCCAGTTAAAAGGCACAGGCACAGCTTTCCTCGTTTAAAATTTCTAACCAGTCTTGGGCGACCAATAGATATACACATAGGCCTAGGATGAGGATTGAATCCTAATGAGCAAAAAGCGCATTTTTTTTATTTATCTAACATTTGTTCTTCCACACAGGTCGCGCTACTAATAACAGCCTCCGTCCTCACCTACACCATCTCCATCCCTTTGGTTCTCCTGCTGGAGCTACCAGCCATCCAGCTGTGGAAGACCATCACGGAAGGTGGTAAACCAGGTCGCTCCGAGCGCGCGCCTTCTATCATTCCAACTCCGGAAAATCCTGCAGACGTGCCTAAGGCTTTTGACCTTGTTGCTCATATAAGAAGACGGCATGAAGTCTAGATTACTTTAGTTTTAAGGTCTCCAAGCCAAGGAGACCAATGTTCAGACCCTGTTGAAGTTGGTTACTCTGAACTAACGAGGTACTCAGCGTTGGTCTTGTTATCTTAGAGGAATAATAGGTATAGGGCTACCGCAGACCAAATAGTTTTTTTTTGTGAGCGACAGCTCAAGTATATGTCATAGAAATCCGAAAATGAACCGTACGTAATTGAAATAAAGGTGACATTGGCTAGAATTATAAACGGCTCTCACAGTCGTCGCCTGGCAGCAACCGGTGGCGTTTGACATTCTAGGCAATGTCACCTTTATTACAATAAAGTTTCATTTTCGGATTTCTTTAAAAAGTGCTCTTTGTCGCTCGCTCAAACTTATGTTTAGTCTGCGGCAGCCCTTACTTCTACAAGCAATGCGATCGATACTATGAAGACTTTCCAAATTGTCTTGCCTTGTCTGACGCCACACATTTTCAATAGAAATTTGTTGCGTATAATTCGTAACATAAAAAAAAAAGTAAATTGTAATGGAATTGCCTCGAATTTAATAATCGTATCATCGTATTGTAGTATATCATAATATATTATGGTATGATTATATTTATTAATGTAAAATGTCTAATCTTACCTTTATTTTATGCACTACTCTTATTCCCTTTGATTTCTTCTCTAGCCAAGGGTTGTCTAGTATAGATCGCTTTCAGCAATAACGCCGTCTTAGCGCATTTTTATTTTAAGTTTTCCTGTTATGTTTTTTGTTATGAACGTGCAATAAAGTGTGTTCACTTTATAATTTAATAGATGAGAATCGAGTCATTTTGTCGATAGTATATTAGATAAGTTTATTTAGCACAGCAAGACAATGCATTTAATTTGTATTGATTGCATCGAATTTTTCTTCTTTTTGCCTTCGAAGAAGGTTAGATAATAAGTGTAATTTCATAAAAACGATGGATATTAAATGAAAATAAGAAATCGGAAAAATGTTAGCGTTGGCCGGGGATTTAACCCAGGACCTGTGGAGTATTATAGTACATGATGGATTATAATGACGGATTCAACATGTGCCTTTACATTTCGTGTAATTTTATTGTGTTTTGTTAGTATATAAAGTACCTTTAAGTTTGTACAAATAAAAGTATTTTTATCAACTTCGCTTTTATTCATTGCGTAATAGTTGTTTGTACTAGAAAAGAGCAAACTTCATTTTTGCTTCGAGTGCTCATTTTGAATCCCGAAGAAGAGAAGTATACTTAAATTGAATAATGAGCGAGGGATTCAGAAGCACGAGTTGTTAATGAATTTGCTTTCGTGTGGTGCACACCTCTTCCGGTGAGAAAAATCTGCTATGTGAAGTTTGGGAAAGTGGATGTATAGCTTGAATTAAAACAAAAGGTAAAATGAAAATCCCGCCAAATAAATTTTTGAGTGTCCATATTCAGAAATGTCATATATTTAATAGAGCAAAATGCATACAACAAACATAATAAATTGAATAATTTAAAAACACGACTGCTTTATGAGATAAAATCTAGCCTATGACATTCGGGATAATGAAATGATTCTTCCGATACAATTCCCATTCGAATCTGTTCAGTGGTTAACGAGTTGCAGTCCTTTAAAGAATTGCACATATATACATACATACAAACATACATAATAATAATACGTAAATTAACTCTAAAAACATAACACTCCTTTTTTGGTTAGGCAGACACGTAAAATTAAATAAATTCAGAAATATCACATAAATGTCGTCATATTCAGAAATAAAAAAATTATAGAAGAAAATGCTTACATTAAGAAATAAATAAGTAGGCACCGTCGACATTGTTTTAATTAGTTCTGATAAAATAAGATGTTCGAAATACAAATCACTTTTCCCTATACAGTAGATAAAAAGGACATTGGCCCTCTAGATATATGCGACAAAAATGTTTCTTTTTATCAAGTATTTGATAAATATTCAATCATTCATTCGAGCCCTTGCATCCCGTCCAAGTGACATTCGCAAGGATGTACAGGATTCTTAGATTATTTTGCACCTGTGCTCATTACTTGCGAGTGAGGTCAATTCGGGATTTAAATTTTCCTTAATTGCCTTAAATTAGTGCTGTCACTTTCCGTCAAATAGGTTTAGAAAAGGATAGAAGATATCTAAGTCCTGTCATTTTTAAAAACGTCAAGGGTTTTTTTGCCTTTCCTAGTCAATTTAGTCGCCATTGTTTTGATTGTTGCCTTATTTTGTCAAATAACACGTATTTTGCATGAAATTATAAGACATGACACGACTAAAATATCTCCTATCCTTTTCTAAACCTATTTAACGGAAAATTACAGCACTAATTTAGGGCAAGTAAGGAGAATGTACATCCCGAATTGTGGCCAATAGCTTACAACTATTCTAAACCACTAAACATTATCTGGTTTGCCTATAGTAACTTATATTTTATTTTAACTAAAAATCACCCTGACTTTTCGGTCAATCGACGTCGTACACCATTCAGGGCGTTGTCATTTTGGTCATTTACAATCTCAGGTGTCTTCCCATTGGCTATAACAGTCTGTTTTCCAACATCTTTCCTCGGTTTGGTGCTTGGTGACATCAAGAGTTTGGTCAGCTGGCTAAATGGCGCTTCCACCAACAGGTGGAAAGGAATGGCAGCCAGGAAGGATATCAGGAAAATGCTTGTCATCAATTCGAACTGGAACAAAAATCAGAATCATCTACTAAAAAACAACACAATTCACTCCTATTTAATCTATTACAGCTAAACGCCACGTTCACACAATGCATCTATGGGCAGGAAAAAGGGATACCGTCGTTTTGCATATTGTTGAAGTTCCTAAGATACTTTGGCATATCTCTGTTTGCATAAAATTCTTTGTCATACTATTTGTTTGGCATAATGTTTATATGTCATACTGCATTGAAAGTCATACTATTATTTTCACCTATTTTATTTTAGACTACTTTTGAGTCGCATATTTGTTATTTTTTATAATGTTTTTCTTCATAATAGGTTATGGTGCGGCGGGCCACCGCCCTTGGGCTACCCCTAAGCCGCGAACATGTTTTTAAAATAATGCCAACAAATATTATGCCTAGTCATTTTTATGCTAATGAATAATATGCCTAGTTATCTCTATGCTTATAGACATTATGACTTGGTAATTTATGCTACAAGGGTTATGCGTGTTTTTATGACTTTGAATAATAATGACTATATAGTAATACAAATATGACTTGAAATTTTATGCAAACCGACCCCAAACCAAAGGGAAATACTAAGGCTAGTGTGCAGCGCGAGCATGTTAACAGGTTACTCGCGCTGCTAACTCGTCATGCCGCTGCCACTTCCCGTTCAAGTGTCGGCAGGATATAAAAGAGACAAGATAGGAAAAGTTAGTTTAGTTTAGTTTAGTTACTTAGTTTAAGGAATGACGAAGTTGATCTTAGGAAGTGTAAGGTACCTATTCGACTACAATTTCAAAGAACTAGTAAAAATATATATTTGTACTTGCCAGGCAGGGTTCAAACCTGCGACTTTCAGTACCACCAGACGTCCAGTACTACCAACGTGGGCTACCACGGCTCTCTTGCTGTTGGTGAAATAATGCAGTAACGCATGGTCTTGCAATAGACATTTTTCTTCTTTTGGTAGTACAAAAATGTTTTAAATTTTGTTTCTGCCTTCAATTTTCAAGTCGTAAGTTCAAATCCTGTCTGCAGTATTAATTTTCCAAGTTCTTCATCTGATACTGGAATAACGTATACTTATCTATTCATGACTTACGATATTCAAATAGCCGACATCCAAGGTGGTACTCTTGGTGCCGTTGATGAGTCTGATGAGGACCAGGTGGACAAGGAAGAAGCTGTACGACAGACGCGAGGGCACTGTCCAGCCGCGCCATTCCACTACACCTCGGTATACGTCTAGAAGAACAAGAAGAATACCAAATTTCCCGTGTTAGGTATACAATTTTTTTAAAACATGCAAAAATTTTAAGCGCGGGCAGGATTTGAACCTGCGACTTTCGGATTACTAGTGGCGACGCCTCTTCCATCTAGGCTACCGCAGCTCGTGCCTTGCCCGCCAAATTTGCAAGTGTATTTTAATGCCAGTAACGCGTGGCACAGCTACATCTACCGGGTTAGTTTTTGCAACTAATACCCGGCGACTAATTCTTTCTTTACAGATTGAATGTAGTCTAAGCGATGAAAACCCGCGATAAAAAAATAACAAGAAGGTATACATAGACAGCTCTTTGAATACTGATAGAGTGCATTCAGACCATGTAACTGAACAACTATCCCCTGAGAATACAGGAAGTAACAACCCAAAAGAAGATCAAGGTACTGTAACGGGATGGAGGCTACTTAGTAATAACACGCGAAATCTATTTAACTTATTCTTTATTTTATAATTGCTGAGAACATCCTCATACCAGCTCCTAAAACAATCTGTCTACCTTTTTGCCCAATCTGTCCTAGCGTCAATCAGTGACGATTATTCAAATTACGAATTCATGAGGTGCCAGCCATAGAAATGAAGCTGGACCTTACAGTACCTACTCATGAAACTGAACAATGAATTTTAGAATAGACCATGGGTCGAAATATAAAAATAATAATTTGGACGTCCCATACTAAATTGCCGATCAGCTGGTTAATTTACTTTGGGAAGTCTTATTATTTTAAACCTTTCGTTATATGTTTCTAAGGAAAGTTGTTTAGCTTCATGAGTACCTTGCCATCCTTTCGGCCTGTTAAACCATTGACCCTTTTTATTTCTCCTTGTATAATCATGCTAAGATTGACGTAATCTCTATTATGAATATCTAACAGTACCGTAAATATTATTATAGACATATTGACAGGATACTGCAACATATTGAGGTCAATTCGGGATTTAAATTTTCCTTACTTGCCTTAAATTTGTGCTGTCACTTTCCGTCAAATAGGTTTAGAAAAGGATAGAAGATATCTAAGTCCTGTCATTTTTAAAAACGTCAAGGGTTTTTTCGCCTTTCCTAGTCAATTTAGTCGCCATTGTTTTGATTGTCGCCTTATTTTGACAAATAACACGTATTTTGCATGAAATTATAAGACATGACACGACTAAAATATCTCCTATCCTTTTCTAAACCTATTTAACGGAAAATGACTGCACTAATTTAAGGCAAGTAAGGAGAATGTACATCCCGAATTGTGGCCATTATATATCCAACTGTCATAATTATGCTAAGATTGACGTAAGCTCTATTTATCTTTGACTTTGGTATGGGTTTGACATCTGCCAAAATTGGCTAATTATTGATTTACCTTCAATCTGGTTCACGATGCCGAAAATGAAGAATGCTCCAACAATAGCCCACAGTGGCTTGTATAGGCCAGCGTAGAGTGTTCTGTTAACCAAGGATACTTGGCCTTCGTAAAGCAATGCACCGTAATAAGCGATGACGACAGTGAAGGGTAGAGTCATCCAATACAGGAAACGTACTCCCTGAAACAGAAATAAAAAGGCGTAAATTTGTTACATTCGAGTCCCCAAAGGGCATCAGAACTTCATAAAGCGCGCGCAAGTTCTTTGGTCTATGGGAGTACCATTGACTATATATAACATGACATCACACCTTGTCGGCTGATATGGGGCAGTGGTAGTGCAACTGTCTGCGGCGCAAAGGTTCCAGGTTGGATTCCAAGTGGGGCCAACGGGCAAGCCGAGAGCGAGGCCAGCGATGTAGCATGTGAGGTTGGTGTGCAGCTTGTTGTACACATTGTGGACAGTCGGGTCATAATTGAAGACCATGGAAGTACTATTGACCAGACATTTTGCGAAATTGTTTTTATTTATGCTGTACTTACGGCTGTTTTAGGGACTTTGTACCCGATTTTTTGCAAGTGGTAGACGAGCAAGCCGAGAGCGAGACCAGCGATGTAGCATGGGAGGTTGGTGTACGACTTGTTGTACACATTGTGGAAGGTCGGGTCATTGTTGAAGATATTGCGAATGTTCCTGTAGTCACAACATTTTTAATATTGAGAAACTGATGTAGAGTTAATAATGTAAAAAAGAAGGACATAATGTGAAGAACGATACAAGACAGATCAGCTTTTTTCTTAAAATAAATCACATTTTATAATAACAATTTTAAGAATGACTGTAAACAGAAAAGCGGATGCAGCCTCCTCTAGACCCTTCAGAGAGATTTACTATAAAAATTACGACAAAGGCAACACTAGACTGTGTTTTCACCAAATCTGCAATTAGTTGGAGCTTATGTCTGCAGACCGTATCATATTCAAATGCGCATAATTGTGTGTTTGTTTAAGTTTATTTAGGTATGCACAAAAAAGTATACTGGCGGACTAAACCCCAAAGGCGTTATTGCTCAGTCTACTTTGATCTTTCCGACCGATTTCGGCCATGGCGACCACTTCAACTCCTAATCAAAGAGGCGTTGATGCGCTCGGAGATGGCTACTATAGCCAATTTTAGCTAAGAAATCTCGTGCGCAATACGGGCAGGTGAGCTTGCCGTTCACATAATTGTAGTTAATGGCTGCAGGTGGACGGTCTTTCAACTCATCGCGCTTAGCGTCGAGGTCTGCTTTGCGCTGCTCCTCAAACTCGCGTATTCGCCTTTTTACCATCCCGCGCCATTCTGGGCGCTGTGCTGCCAGACCCTCCCATTGAGTGGGCTCGATGTTGCAACGTTTCATGTGGCGCTTTTGAACATCTTTATATCTGAGGAGTTGTCCACCCTGCTTTCGCTTGCCCTCCTCTAGTTCAGAATAAAAGATGCGCTTCGCCACTCTCTCCTCCGCCATCCGGGATACGTGACCGCACCATCGAAGTTGCCGACGCATTAGATAGGCTTCAATGCCACCGACATTGGCTCGTCTCAGAACTTCGGTGTTACGCACTCGGTCGGACCATCTGATCTTCATGATGGTGCGAAGGCATTTAAGGTGTCTACTTTAGGGCGTGTGGAAAGGGTCAAGGCAGGTATTTTGTGGTGGAAGTTCTTGGGTGAATGCATAAAATTCACGTACCTACTTTAAAAATCTGACACTGAACCCCTATGTTGGATCTAATTTAATTACTCACTCAAGTGACATCAACAGCACTCCGTCCAAATCCTTGAAGTACGTTAGAACTGGTGGTAAAATGACGCCAATGATGAAGAGACCAGCCAGGACCAGTCTTCTCGTGGCGCCAGCGAACAGCGCGTACACAGCCATGCCCAGGAAAAACAGCTGGAAGTCAGCTGATATGTACCTGGATGAAAAGATTTAAATTGTGTTTATTTCGGAACTTAAATCCGTTTAAAATTGTTTTATTGTGAGGACAGAACTATGACTATAGCTATAGAAACCAGACTAAAGTACAACAGAATATTAAATTTTACCCTAATTTTACTAATTGCTCTTTCAATGCGCTAAAAAAAGGATTCATTTAGGTTATTCGTATCGCCAATTAGGAGGTTGTCATAAGTTATATTTACTATGTATACTACGTCAGAATTCAGTTGTTATTAACAATTTGAGCAAACTTTGATACATCGTACGAACGTTAGTGGTTAAATGCTCTCTGATCGCACGTAGTTTTAAACAAAACTCTAGAACTACAAAGAGTGTTTTTACTTTACTTCTAAAATTGTTTGGTTTATAGGACTCCATTGGCAGGGACTCCATTTTGGCCGGTTCTAACTGGTGACACGCTCGATAATAATAAAAACAGTCAGTCTATTGCATCTTGCTTATATTTGCATAGGCTAGTGAAGGAAAATTTAATAAGATATAGTTATTTGCATTCGTCTAAAAGTAAAATATTGTGTTGGTTCTATAGCTTTAGTCATAGTTCGGTTGTGAGGACCTGCCGTATTAAATTGCCGATTAGCTGATTTAAGTCACAATAACACCAATATTTTTGTCTTATTTCAGCCAAGTTCAGCCTATGTTACTTCGGGCAAGGACCATCTTCGGGAAAGTTGTTCTTTATAACCAACCCATTTTCTGTTTTCTGTATAATTACTAGCCTGCCTGCCCTTATCTCAATTTATTTGGGGTCGGCGCAATATGTTTTTTTCTTCCATTCATCTCTATCAGCTGTCAAATCTTCGTTTACACCATTTTGCTTCATATCATCTTTTATACCATCAATCCAAACTTTTTTAGGCCTTCCTCTCCTTCTGCATCCATCCACATTCATATTCAATACTTTTTTCGTCACGTGATTTTCATCCCTTCTCATAACATGCCCATACCACGATAAACGACTACTTCTCACTCATCTTTTCTGTAACTGGCGCTACTTTCAAACTTCCTCTAATGTACTCATTCCTTATTTTATCTTTTCTTGTCACACCGCACATCCATCTAAGCATTCTCATTTCAGATACATTTAATCGTCTTTCATCCACTTTAATCTTTCTTTAATATTTCAGCCACTATAATCCCCAAATGTACGTATTACCAAGATTGTATGAAGCAAGGATCGGTTGACACGAAGTTGCTCAAATAGAGCAGGTTCATCCACCAGTCCCGCCGGCAGGATCTCACTTCCTGCATCACCGCGTTCTGAAACATTAAGTACATACATACGTAAATCACGCTTATATCCCTTACGGTGTAGGCAGAGCGTTAACGGCCGTAAGACGGATATTAATTCCCACGTCTGACTAAAGTTTGAGGGTCAATCGGATAACTGTGTATCATTATATAGAGACAGGTTATCAGCCCATCGCCTAAATTGCAATAGCAATACATATGTAATCGAGAGAAATAAAGATTTATTATTATTATTATACATATACATACATACCTAAATCACGCCTATATCCTTTACGGGGTAGGCAGCGCGTTAACGGCCGTAAAACAGATATTAATTCCCACGTCTGACTAAAGTTTCAGAGTCAATCAGATAACTGTGTATCACTGTAGACAGGTTGTCAGCCCATCGCCTAAATTGCAATACACATCTAACCGAGAGAAATAAAGATTTATTGTTGTTATTATATTATCATTTATATAACCTTCGTGTCCCTTAGTCGCCTCTTACGACACCCATGGGTAAGAAATAGGGTGGTGATATTCTAAGCCGGCATCAGACGGCAAATTTATAGATATTACTAAGATATATTATTAATTTGTGTACTAAATTCAAACACAGCAAACAATTACTAATACACGTGGCTTTGAGATATGCTTCAAGATATACGAGATTATGGGCAAAATACTGGCAGCTTAGTTAATATACTCGTAGTGATAAAACAAGCTTGTAAGAGTAAGGGACGGTGTACCGAAAACATTGCATCCGTGATCATCATTCATGAAACACAACAAATTTCTTTGGCGCACATATTACAATCGTCAAAATCGTTACAGGAGATCAAAAAAATATTTTACTAGTTTTTACCATTGTCGGCCGATGTGGCGCAGTGGTAGTGTGACTGCCTGCGACGCAAAGGTGCCGGGTTTGATTTTCGATGGGTACTCATAAAGTTATCGTGCCGTAACAAGTGACCAACCATCTTCCCTCTACGGTTTTCAATGGTCTTTAGTATACAACGTTCCTCCGCAACCAACGTTAGCACATCCTCATTGAATGATGACTCATAAAGTTCATATTTATCACTTTGTTCCCAGTTTGGTTAGGACATTGCAGGCTGAACCACCTGATTGTCCGAAAAAAAAATAGGATAGCAAATACTTACGTCATACAAGGGCCCCGATCCAAAATGCCTCATCCAGGTTACTGTGTAGGCCAGGACAACCGCATACGCTGGCGAAAACCTGGAAAAATAACAATGGGAACATTTACACATAAAAACACATATCACGGCTATATTCCTTACAAGGCATGGCGTAGCATCCGTAAAAAACAATCATATACGCCATGTCTGTCAAACATTTGAGGGTCATTCGGAAAATTGTGTAAGTATCTCAATAGTGATAGGATCGCCTAAAATTGCAATACATATGTAAACCTACACATATCACGCCTATATCCCTAGGCAGGGTGTAAATGGCCGTAAAAACAATAATTTACGCCACGTCTGACAAACATTTGAGGGTCATTCGGAAAATTGTGTATCGCTATATAGTGACAGATTCGCCTAAAATTGCAACACACATGTAAACCTACACATATCACGCCTATATCCCTTACAGGGAAGGCAGATAGCGTAAACGGCCGTAAAAAACAATCATTCACGCCATGTCTGACAAACATATGAGGGTCTTTCAGAAAATTGTGTAGCGCTCTATAGTGACAAGTTCGCTTAAAATTGCAATACACATGTAACTCTCAAGTCCCTTAGTCGCCTCTTACGACACCCATGGGAAAGAAATTGAGTGATGCTGTTCTAAGCCGGCATCAATTCTCAATTCTTTATTTTTGCGAAATTAAAATGGGAAAAAGCTTTGATAGTGTCGATAATCATTTTTAGTCAAAAGTTATCATTGAATATTAAGGCCAAAGTGGCGCAGTGGTAGTGCGACTACCTGCGACGCAATGATTCCGGGTTTGATTCTCGGTGGGGCACTCGCAAAGTTGAAATTAATCACTTTGTGAATTTGTTCCCAGTCTGGTTAGGACTTTGCAGGCTGAACCACCTGATTGTCGGAAACTAAGATGGTCTCGTGCTTAGGAGTGAGCACGTTACCTCTCGGTTGCTGTCTATGATTACTTAGACGGCGGTCGTTACACAACAATGTCAGAGGCGTAGGTACTACTAGTAGGTGGCGGTTGAAAAACTCTGACACCAGAGTTCATTGGGTCGTTGAACGACTCGGCACACAAAAAAAAAAAATATAATTGAACATTGAATGCGTTCACAAAGCTTAAGGGGATCAAAAAACTTTAGAAGTGGTAGGTAACTTAAATAAAATGAAATTAACTTTATTCAATGTAGGATAGTATTATCACTTATTGACGTCATGATCCGTCATTGTAAAAAAAGAAATTTGTATACAACAATTTTCTTTTGTTTTGTAACAATTTGTATCGTCCAAATAGAATATCGGTTCGGGCGTAATAAAGGAATAAAAGTAAAGGCACTGCCTTTGGGCTGGCTAGGTTAATCACACTGCGTGTAACTTTATGCAAGTAAACTGAGGCAGTTGAGTGAACGAATGAAGAGCATTTATTTTATTTTATCTTCATCTTTGTGATTAATTATAATTATATTATTTATTGTATATTTTATAGGTATGTATGTAAGTATTATGATATGTATTAGTCATATTTGTATTTATTAGTTTATTTGTAATATTATGTTTAGGTATTAGGTAGTTTTTAGATTGTTATTTTTCTTTTTATTATTGTATTTCTCTAGTTCCCGTGTTATCCCTTCTTCCACCCTCATTAGATTGGCTGAAAGAGATCTCCTATAGAGATAAGCTCGCCAATATTTTTAATAATAAGTTGAAACATTGTCAATCACTGCAATAAAGAATATATATAATGAATGAATGAATTTATTCATTAATCAGCAAAGTATTCTTAAAACTAATACATTGCCCCTCAAAACCACTATTCGAGATTTGTCTGTAGTCGTTTGCGGGAGTTTACCTGTATTTCCAAACACATACAACCCTAATCTCTTCAAAGTAAGAGTGAACAGCCTTCTTCTGGGTGAGCTCGCTACATCTTAGACTCTGTCTCAAGACTAGACTAGTGTCAAGAGCAAACCCATCCTTAATAAAAAATAAAATAAAAAACAAACCTCAGCCACCGAACGAACACGGCTTTGGGCAACATCTTCCAGGTGATCTGGTGCTTCTCAGCGTAGATCTCCATGTTGTAGAACAGCAGGAAGCTGGAGACCATGAAGCACCACTGGATGATCAGCTGGCCACCATTTATGAACAGCAGCATCACAGTGTTGTTGAACTTTTCCTGAAAGAACAAGCATAAAAATTCAAATATTTAAAAACGTGACTGCTTTCTGATATTAAGCCTTGAAAAATGAAATTACTTTCATAGTTGGCGTGTGATGCCGGCTTAGAATAGCATCACCCCTTTTCTTACCCATGGGTGTCGTAAGAGGCGACTAAGGGACTCGAGGGTAAGATGTGTATTGTAATTTTAGGCGATGGACTGACAACCTGTCACTAAAGTGATACACGTTTATTTGATTGACCACGTCAGAAACGTCAGAGAATTTTGGACTTCTCATAGTAGGTAAATGCAGCTGATCGTGATTTTGTATGGGAGGTCAAATATTTTTTGTTGTTTCCTCACATATGTTTCTAGGGGAAAATTGTTCAGTTTCATGGTCTGCATGCACAATACCAGTATTTGGAGGGCTGTCCCTTACACCCCGTATACATAAATAACACTCCTTTTTTGATTGGACAGTCGCGTGAAAACAGGTAAGGCGACAAAAAGAACAGGCCTACTTCTTCTTCTTCTTTTTCGTGTGGGACACCGAGTCATCCAACGACCCGACGAACCCTGGTGTCAGAGTTTTTCAACCGCCTACTTTTATTAGTAGGCCTCTGACATGGTTGTGTTACGACCACCGTCTCAGTAATCGTAGACAGCAAGCGGGACCGACGGCTTAACGTGCCCTCCGACGCACGGATCCATTTCTTTTGGGACAATCAGTTGGTTCACCCTGCAATGTCCTAACCAGACAGGGAACAAAGTTCCACCGAGAATCGAACCCAGAACCTTTGCGTCGCAGGCAGTCGCACTACCACTGCGCCACATCGGCCGTCAGGCCTACTCAGCGGTGGGAAGATGTGGCTGATGATGATCATGATGATGATGCTGACTTTCGATTCTGGTGGCTCATTTCCTACTATCACATCTGTGTGATGCCGGCTTAGAATAGCATCACCCCATTTATTTCCCTTGTGAGTCGTAAGAGGCGACTAAGGGAGTCGAGGGTGTGCATTGCAATTTTAGGCGATGGGCTGACAACCTGTCACAATGGCGATACAAAATTTTCCGAATGATCCTCAAATATTTGTCTCTCTAGTCTCGAGTTCCTTAGTCGCCTCTTACGACTCCCACGGGCAAGAAATGGGGTGATGCTATTCTAAGCCGGCATCACACGGCAGCTAGTTTTATATATTTAAAAAACAATGGGTTTAAGTGGTGGCCCTCATTACCTGTTCAGTAGAGTAAGTGGTGTCAGAGTGGTACGCCAGTGGGAATATGCCATGGCCTGTGACGACGTAGATGATGCAAATTGCTCTGTAAACATAGGTTTCAAAATAATATTTGCTTAAGTTTGCACTACTATTACTCATCACAATAAAACAATTTGAAACGGATTTAAGTTGTGTTCATTTAGAATTTTACAATTCCTTCGTTTCATCATGGGATCAGAGCAAAATAATCAATTAGCATTCATATAAACTTATTCTTAAAGTTTAAAACACAAATGGTACAATCAGTCACTCCGTTAATAGAAAGCCAACCCACACAGATAGGTACCTAAATGGTAACTCCCACCATTATCCGAGCCAAGCTGACGTTGGAACCTCTTTGTTTCAGAGAGCATGTGGTATCTATGACCCCCAACACCTAGACTATGAGCTCAAACATGTGATTCGAGTACACCATGAAAATGACCTGAAGCCCTTTAAGAAACATTTATGTTTGTTTCTCCTATGTATGAGAGTCCACAGTCACAGTGAAGCTTATAAACAACAGGGTCTTGGAGAAGGATGTTGCATTTGACTGATCTGATGTACTGGCTCATATTCCTCGGCGGCTTGAAAATGATCTTGATTGAAGCTCGCTTCTAAATTCTACCGATCTTATCAGTTACTCCCTTCGAATATTGCAAGTACGCTGGTTGTCGTTCGACTGTGAGTGGTTTAGCACGGTTTCTGTGGCATCATCAGCTCATCGTCAAGGTATTGCGGTTCACAGAAACCATGTGCTCTCTGAAACAGAGAGGTTCCAACGGCAGCTAATTGGGTCGGATGATGGTGGGAGTTACCATTTAGGTACCTCTCTGTGTGGGTTGGCTTTCTATAAACGAAGTGACTAAGATTGCTCATTGATTATTTTGCTCTGATTCTGATTTTGAATTGATTAGTTATAAAAATATAGGTGTCGGTACTAGGTAGATGAAAAATAATATTCCGAGATTGATTGAAAATAGAAGGACCAACAAGTTAAACCAATAGTAAGGGTATTATCCAAATCTGGCTAGCTTTTCATTTATCAAAATTAAAGTAATTTATTTTTGGCCTATAGTTTCAGGACTATACCCAATTTATTGTTTTGTGTAATTTTAGGTACCGTACCTACATGCTTACATACTTTCGTTTGTAGTGGTTTACAAAAGACTCAAACCGGGTTTTACACTGTGCAAGCTGTCAAATACACAATACTGGTATATTTTATAATATTCGTTTAATTATAGACTGATTTAATATTTAATTTAAATAATGACCATACATTGAATCGAAAATATACGCAAGTGTAAAAATTGGCATAAAGGTGATATGTGCTTAACAGACACACACAACGTATCGTACATAAATAAGCGACTTTATAATTTTTGTAAGTTATACTCTCAAATAATGCCAGTAGTAAAATCTATATCTGAGAGTAAGATGTCTAATTGAAATTGAAATTCTTTATTCAATGTAGGATAGTATTATCATATCACTTATTGACGTCATGAATATAACCTGCAAATTTGTATCACACAATTTTCTTTTTTTTATAACAATAGAAAACCGGCTCGGGCGGGATAAAAAAATAAAAAAGTAAAGGCACTGCCACGGGGCTGGCCAGGTTGATCACACCGATGTAACTCTACTATTACAGACGGGTGTTCGTGAGGTTACCATTTCACATAATATCATCAAAGTACATACTTGACGCCATTGCAGCCAATGAGCCTCTTGAGGCGAGGGTCTGGTCCTTCCCCCGCCGGAGACACCAGCCTTTTCCAGTTGCGACTGATGGAGAAACAGGACAGGATAGCGCTACCTGAAATTTCATACAGTTTTTTTTTTATTTTTTTTATTAATGATGGGTTTGCTCTTGACTCTAGTCTAGGTCATAGGACAGAGACAGAGTCTAAGATGGAGCGAGCTCACCCAGAAGAAGCTTGTTAAGGCACTGGCACTCCCACACACTGACAGAACGCAGCAAGCTACTTGGCGCCAGACTTCGGTGGGATGGTGGTCGCGAGCCAGGCGGCCCCGTACCGATCGTTCAGCCGGATTTTGAAAAATCGGTGGCCTGGAGAGCCTGTAAAGGTCTTCTTTTTCTTCTTTTTATGTGGGTCGTCGTCTGGTGTCAAGAGTTTTTTGTAAAGGTGCAGGCTACAACAGTTGGAGACAGTTGTCGATTGTTGCCAACATTTGTCACAGAAACAACTAGCGTCAAACCCTATTTTGACGACCGATGGCGCAGTGGTTCCGGGTTCGATTCTCGGTGGGACACTCACAAAAGTTGATATTTATCTCTTTGTGAATTTGTTCCCGGTCTGGTTAGGACATTGCAGGGTGAACAACCTGATTGTCCGAAAAGAAATGGTTCCGTGCTTCGGAGGGCACGTTAAGCCGTCGATCCCGGTTGCTGCCTATGATTACTTAGACGGCGGTCGTAACACAACCATGTCATAGGCCTACTAGTGGTAGTAGGCGGTTGAAAAACTCTGACACCAGGGTTCACCGGGTCGTTGGATGACTCGGTGTCCCACACGCAAAATGAGAGAGAGAGACCCTATTTTTTTTCGTGTGAGACATCGAGTCGTCTAACGACCTACCCAATGAACCCTGAGCTCGATTTCCTAAAACTAGAAATTAACTAACATTCACATTCAAATTTCAAGTTTTCTCGTGTTTTTAAACAACAGAAATCAGTATTCCCATTTTATTAAAATTTCTTGAACTTTTTCGTTGTACGCAGAAATATTGAAATCCCACCACCACCATCCTTAGCAACATTCATTGATTAAAAAAAAAAACGATTATCGCTGACAGTGAAATGAACGTAGTTATAAAAGTTATTGTGTCAAATCTTATCCTTCGATCAAATGCTTACCGTATTTTGACAATCAACTATTTAATTTTATCAAGAGAAAATATATTTAAAAATAAATTTTATATTGTTTTTTATTAAATATTATTTTATTAATAATTATATTATTTTTAACTATTTTTGAGAGTAGTAAAAAAGTTTCAAAGCTTGCCACTCGTTCCGAAAAATCACGGTTAAAAAAATTGCAATTTTGGGATTGCGCATGCGAAAAGGTCCATTGCGTGCGGGATTTCAGTTACAAATACTTAGGAAATGGAGCTTCTGGTATCAAATCGCTTCCATTTCAAAACAACAAGACAACAACAGTTGCGTCAAACAAAGTGATTACGTCATATCACTGTATTAAATGTACGATGTTTTTTTTATATCTCACTTCTATCTTTAACTTACTAGATATTTTATTACAACACACAATAGAATTTAACATGGGTGGACCTCGTTCCTCATTCAAATCTCGTGCCTCATTAATTAGTATAAACAATAACAACCACAACAGTCCACTGCTGGACACGGGCCTCTAACTATTGCCACTCTTGGCAGGCGCTCGCCTTGCAGTGCAAGATGTTGCATTCACAGGGAACGCTGCTGCCCATTCCCTGGATGGTTATCCCTTAGTCACTTTTTGCGCAACCCAACCAAATAGAACTGGGATGATGCTATTCTAAACCAAACTCACACGGCAATAGATAGTTTAAGTAAAGTTAAATGAGTGAACATACCTTTTCCTTCACTTTCGTCTCCAAGGAAGCAAGATTGCAGAGTTCCAAGCAAAATCAGCATCAATAGAACACAAATAAAGGCGCCAAATGAATAATCGGAGTAGTCCCATTCCGGCTTACTGTCAAGAGTATGACAGGTGGCTTGTATCACCCGGGTCTTTAGCTTGTATTCATCCCAGAATGTTTCGTTGAGGTATGCCTCAAGGATATGCCCTCGGTCCGCTGTTGTATCTCGTTTATAAAAATGTTCACAAGTCTTAGTGAAGCATATTCCGTAGAATAATTTTGTATGGTTTAAATGTGTTTCTCTTTTCGCTGAGTATTCCTAAAATGTAAAAAGAAATATTTAAGAGTGCTTATACTCGTATACAAGGTCTTACAAAAGAAGCCAAAGATTATAATATTCTTTATTATCATCAGACGTTGAAATAATCACATCGCACTAATCTAAGTCAGCACCTACTACACTTCCTTTCCAACGTATTTCGAATTGGCAAACATTGCTGGTTATCTTCAGTCTATTGAAATTAGTATTATTTTTTTATTTATCATGTAACTGTGACACATTATAGTTAGTAGAATACTATAACGTCTATAACCTAAGGTTTTAGGATTAATTTATTATTCCATATATAACTTATTAAATTATGACACCGATGTAATAACTATCAATGTATACCGAAACACGCTGTACCGCGTTTAGTTGGCAACTTCAGTTTGATTTTAAATTTACAAAATAGTGCTGCGATGCAACGGTAACATTTTAGTGTAATAAAAGAGAAAGTTATTCTGTAAAACGCGGTAGGTACAGAAATACTTTAGAGGTTATTTACACAGAAAGATTAATTGCTAGAAATTACAAAGCAATGGCCAACAGATTGGCGGGCCCAACTTAAATTTCACACGAACCATATTCAAACAACAGGGTAAACTCCCGGTATAATAACGGTACCGGTAAATGATTTTAAAGACGGATAAAATGCATACGATATAAAATTGTGCATTATTATCTTATTATATAATTATATTATATTTAATTTTATATTTTATACTTACACTACATTTTATTTTCATCGTATGTAGGTACTGAATTAATTTACAATTGACGTGTTAATGAATTACCAATATAAAATTACTATGTCTATGTCTATAAAGGTTATGATTTATGATAAAAGTTATAGTACCGGTAAAAGTTACGGAACTGTCATTTTATACCTGTAGCCTGTAGCGTTATAAGTTTATTTAACCTTTATTAACCGGTATTAATTTGGATATCGAAAAATGGAGTGCGCGCGATGTATTTAGCGACGTTGTCAGATCGTTTTGCGTGCGTGTTTCCAAAACTGGTTTTAACAATTTTGAAGCTCTAAAAACCGGAATCGAAAAATCGGTTGTCCGAAATTTCAGATATCTGGTTTCCATCCTAGTATCAGCGAATATACCAGGCGTAAATAGTGACGTGATGATGATGATGATCTTTCCGACCGATTTCGGCCATGGCGACCACTTCAACTCCTAATCAAAGAGGCGTTGATGCGCTCGGAGATGGCTACTATAGCCAATTTTTGCTAAAAAGTCTCGTGCGCAATGCGGGCAGGTGAGCTTGCCGTTCACATAATTGTAGTTAATGGCTGATAGTGACGTATACTTACAGTGATCAAATGGTATAGTTCGCTGGGTTCATCGGTGACCAGGTCAAACTTGACGGTGCAGTATTCTCCTGTGCCATTATTTTGCAGCAGGCAAGGTTCATACCTGTCGAAGTGGAACACTGGGGGCATCCGTCCATGTTCAAGACCTGCACAGACATACAGACAGACATATATCACGCCCGTACTCCTTGCTGGGCAGGCACAGCGTAAACGGCCGTAAAAACGGACTTTTACGACACGCATGACAAACATTGAGATTCATTCGGATAATAATTTTTTTTATTTTATAAGAAACATACAGTCATATATAGTTATATGTATTACAGTGTAACCTTATCAGATTATAGAGCTACTGTTTCCGTAATTAAATTTATCACAACACTTGGAGGAACTACTACAAAATATTTTTCGATAAGTACTGCAAAGAAAATTTTCTTGTGAAACACGTGCGAATACGTGGTATTGGAAATAAGGCTTTACTACGGCAACCACGTTCACGACGAGATAATTAGGTATCGCTATAGTAACAGGTCACCCAATCGCCTAAAATTGCAATTGATGTTCCTTTAACTTTTGAGTCCCTTAGTCGCCTCTTACGGGTGAGAAATAGGGTGATGTTATTCTAAACCAGCATCACACGGTACCTAACCTGTACATTAAGACGTAAATGTACAATGTGACTGTGTAGTTTACCGTGTGTGCTTGCAAATAAGTATTTTCATTTTTTCATTACAGTAGAAGTCTGGTATGGTACTGGTGGTAAATAACAGCCTCAACGCTGTCACTTTCCGTTGAAATAGGTTTGACAGGATGTAGGTCCTGTCATGTTGAAAAATGACAATAGGTTCTTCGCCATTTCTAGACTAAACTCTAGTTGCTATTTTTTTTATTTTTTTTTATTATTTAATTTATTTATTACAACACAAGTTCACTATCTTAAAACTAAACATAGTCCCACATAGTCATAGTGCCTTGTTTTCACAGATGACGCGTATTTTGCGTCAAATTGTAAGTCATGACATGACTACTTTTAAAACGCTAGTTCTATTATATACTCTTTGAATACTTTTGTAAATCTATTTGACGAAAAGTAAGTAAGTAATAGTAATAACACTTTATTGCACAAAATAAAAACGTAATATAGGATATATTAAAAATAAAAATCCGCAAAGGCGGCCTTATCGTTAACAGTGATCACTTACAGATAACCTTTGGGTACAGAAAATAAAGATTGGAAACAGAGCAGAGTGCAAGATTGTATAAATAAAGATACATAAGCATTTAAATATATGTATGTAATGAACTCAAATACAAACTAAGTAAAGAGAGGTGCTATAGTTAAATAAATATAATAAATAAGTAAATTAAATACATAAGAATATTTTTTTTTATTATTTATAGGTTTGCTCTAGACTCCAAAGATCTAGATTGGTCATAGGACAGAGACTAAGATGGAGCGAGCTCACCCAGAAGAATTTTGTTCACTCTTACTTTGAAGAGATTAGGGTTGTATGCGTTTGGAAACACAGACGCAGGTAGTGAGTTCCACTCTTATCATCACATATCATCTACTTGAGACTTCGCGATCAACGCGGCTTTTCGTACCCGTCGGAACGAGACGGATGATCGCGTTGCTAGATATTTTTTTCATAAAACAGTTTATTAGTTAAATACCTACCAAAGAGTATATGATAAAACTAGCATCCAAAACAAGATCAATATAGACTTTTAGTAACAATTTATTAAGCGTTTGGGAGCAACTAAGTTATTCAATTAGATAAATGGTGATCACAATGTGACTATACCGCTATCGTGACGTAACGATATCGTATCGATTCACGATACCTATCGCTCGATATCGTGCGATATAGCTTTATAGACAGTGTTTCCAACATAGTGGATTTGTGGTACCTTATAGAATGTGTTACACGTGAATGATAGCTAAATCTCAAGACAGGCTGGTGATGATAAGGAACATACGTATGGATTTTTTTTTTAAGTTTCCATTGTATGCGAGGGACAGTTTATTTTTTTGTATTCCACCTTTGTTTCTTGGGGAAAGTTGTTCCTTATCACCAGCCCGTCTTGAGTTTTCGTTATCGGCCACTAGTTCAATTTCACACTTTATTGCTTGCGCCCCAATCGAGTGACGTCACTCTGCAGTGACAGAGACAGACAAAGTGCACTTTTTGAATTCGCGATTTTAGTTCTGTGTTTTTAAGTAATGACGCAGAAGCAACAATGAAAAATAGATGAAAATGATATAATGGTTATCGCTACAATGTTAAAAAATATGATAGAGGGCATCAGATTGCTCATGTTATACTATTATCACATTTGTATCTAACTTTAAAAAGATATATTAAATATTAAAAGTCACTGTTTGGACAGGGTCTTTGGCTTGACTCTATGGAATATCCACTTGAGTTGGCAACACTTTAGTGCGCGATATCGTCAGCAATAGATAGCGCTCGTCTGTGATCCTGGCGATATGTATGGAAAGATGTTCTGAGTAGTATCGCCCTATGCGGCGTCCTGCTAGGTATTTGGCCACCTTAATTACGTTAGTACTATTATATATTCTGTGCCTTCATCTAATCACAATAAAATAATTTTGATTATTTGATTTCTAACGTTTCTGGTTTTATAGATATAGTTTTAATGGACTTGACTGAGACAGACTGGAGGTCCCTTGATCGTATTTCAGAGTGAGAGAAAATTAACACCTTTTTAACCGACTGCCCCAGAAAGAGGGTTATTGTATGTGTGTTTGATTGTCAAATTCAAATGACAGGATTTTTAAAGTATCTGACAGGATTAAACTTAGTTTTCCGGAAAGTGCAATTCCAGCGGATGCAAAATTATTAGGCATTTTTAAGATTTGAACGTTTTAATACATAAATAAATAGCTGCCACTTAAAAGGTGCCGCTTAATTATAGAACTTACTGTCAAAAAAACTTGAAATGGTTACAATGTTAGAGTGATCTGTGTGGATTTTCGATCAGATTGGAGCGTTCTCAAGTGGGATCAATTGATTTGGGAGGTCTTAGAGTCTCGCCGATTAGGAATAATTTAAAGTGGCACCGAATTGGAAGGTACAAGAGTGTCACCGAGTCAGAATGTTCTAGACTGGCACCGAGTCGGAAGGTTTTAAAACGCTGTCGGGTAGGAAGGTTCTAGAGTGCCACCTAACGAATTTTGATTTACAAAAATGCACAGAAAGTAACGTTCTTATTACGAATTCTACGATTTAAATACTTTTATCGTTTTTTTTTTGTTACTAACTTTAGTTTTTTTTAATTTGCTACATTTATATAAGTAAAACTAATATTGTCAAAATCGAATTAATTCCCGGTCAAAAATTTCAAAAAATCAGGGCTTTTGTGGAATAGCCCCACTTCCCGAAAAGTTGGTCCCTTTAAACAGCCAATCATTAGATTCGCGCGAAATTTTACGGGATTTTCGACAAGGAAACTTGAGAAATGCCGTTACAATGTCTTATTCTGCCATTCTTACTTGGCAAATTATGTATTAATCTAAATTTAAGCATATTTTTTGTAATAACTTGAAATTGTAGACATTATATTAAAACATGTTTCAAGTAGAGGTTACTAAGGATTTTTTCCATCAACTAAAGTTTGAGAAATAGTTTAATTGATAGGTATCTGTAATCTGTTAGGTCCTCGACATTAACATATTATATTGTTCAGAATTTTATGGCTGTTATATAAGTAGTAATAAAACACGCGCTATCCTTCCCGCTTCAAAACTTCTAAATTTAGAGATTTTAATTGAATGTTTTATTAGATTTCGAAATTTAAAAACTGGATATATATCTACTTCTCATAAAATTGGTGGATTTATTACGAAAAATAATACATAGAAATATCTTTTTTACCAGCCGCCATAGTTTTTTAAAAATAATTATTTTGTAAATTTTATAAAACTTGCAAAAGAAAACAACCGTGGGCAGGACTTGAATTTGCGACTTTCGCCATCACTAGTGGCGACGCCTCTTCCATCACGGCTACCGCGGCTCTTCCCTTGCCCGTGAATTTTGCAAGTGTTTCTTGATGCCAATAACGCGTGGCACGGCTCCATCTACCGGGTTAGTTCATTCATTCTATACAGATTGATGTAGTCTAACCGATTAAAACCCGCGATAAATTGAAGAGTTACAAATGTTTTTAAATACTTCCCGTGCTAGTTATACAATTTGGTAATTCGCCACTTTGTGAAATTTTTCCCAGTTTAATAAGGTCAAAGCAGATCCGTTTGTCCATTAGGCACATGGTTCCGCTTTGTGCTTCGGAGGGTACGAAAAGCCGTCGTTGCCGGTTTTTTTACAATACCATGACTTTTAGGCGGTTTAAGGACTATTCACCTGGGTTCATCGGGTCGATTTTCGCCTCGATGTTAAACCCACACACAATTAGCAAGTTGCCTATTTTGATTTTATTGGTGTCTATTTTTTTTTAATGTTGAGATGAATATGCGAAATATAAATATTTCAATTACACAAACATACACATATCACGCCTATAATCCCTTGCGGGGTAGGCAGAGCGTTAACGGCCGCAAAAAACGGACGTTTACGCCACGTCTGACAAATATTTGTAGGTCAGTCGGAAAATTGTGTATCGCCATAGTGACAGGTTATCAGCCCATGGCCTAACATAGCAATGCACACCCTCGAGTCCCTTAGTCGCCTCTTACGACTCCCACGGGAAAGTAATGGGGTGATGCTATGCTATGCTAAACCGGCATCACACGGCAAATTTAATGTTTCAATTTATTTTTCTATTTCTAATTATATATGAATGCTTTATTGTACACATTAATACAAAAGGTGAAAAACTTAAAATTAGTTACAAAGGGCGAGCTTATTTCTATGAGAAATCTCTTCCAGCCAACCCAATGGAGATGAAAGAGGAGAAAAAGCGGGAACTTGAAAATAAATTAAATTATGTACTTACGATTATTGAACTTAACTACAAAACAAAATATCTTCATTACTTACGGTTTATTTTATCAATAACTGCTGCGCTGTTTTTCACACATAACAATAACGTAATAAATAATAACGGATTCATCACAGAGTACTTTTTTAATGTAATCATTATCGAGCAGACTAAGGAACTATGGGACCGCTGTGTATTGCGTATACTGACACACTGTTTTGACAAAAATATTGTAATCTAACGTATCGTCATAATTATTACTCAATACACTTAAGCACTCTCAAGGTCCTACCCGGTAGAACCGGTATTTTACGATTTTTTTGTCACATAAATTGCCATTATGAAGTTCAAAGTTGTATTTCTGATCATTTACTGTGGTTATATTCATTTAATTTACGGAAGATTATCGGGCCCAATTTTTTTTTCATATTTCAACCTAAAATGGTAAAGTGGTTCAGGTTCATGTGACCTTTTTTCGGCTTGTTATACTCTTTTGTTACTCCTTGTATACTGACCTACCTAGGTATATACGGGGTGTAAGGGAGAGCCTTCCGAATACTGATAGCGTGTATACAGACCATGAAACTGAACAATTTTCCCCTAGAAACACATGTCAGGAAACGACAAAAAATCGACCTCCCATACAAAATCACAATCAGCGTACTGCATTATTTTACATAAATAATTGTCGTTTCCTGAAATATTCTGGTATTGAAAGTTGTTCAGTTTCATGGTCTGAATGCACTGTATCATTTTTCGGAGGACTGTTCTTTACACTACGTATTCTATGCCATGTTTTGTAAACTTAGCTAAATAGATTTATATTAGTTTATTTCGGTTGCGATCATATATTGATACAAACAATTATGATTAAAGTATTTACCCAAATAATTATATTGTTTTTACTGTTTAACCTTGGGTCTACGTCAATACCAAATAACAATAGATCGATTGGTTTGATTACCTACAAAATTATCTGTGAATTGAAATAATTTGATAAGTCCAAAGAATTTTACTATTCGTATGATAAGCCAAACTATCACTAGCCGATTAGCTGTTCATTATAAAAAATAGTCAATCAAATACGGAAATGCTCTATACTAAAATAGTATACAGTGTATTACATACTTACAGTGTATCTATGAGCTTGTGATACTATCCTAATTGAAATACTACTTCGGTTGTACGGTTGGATTGAGTACTTCCTCATAGATACACTGTAAGTATGTAACCATTTGTTGACGTGTGATGTCGGTTTGTAATAGCATCACCCCATTTATTTTCCGTGGCTTAAGAGACGACTAAGCGTCTCGAGGGTTATATTATGTGTATTGAAATTTTAGGCGATGGGATAACCTCTCACTATGACGATTATTGATGGTACACAATTTTCCGAATGACTTTTAAGAAAACTTGCGAAATTTTCTAGCGTGGGCAGGATTTGAACTATAACCTCTAAACTGATAGTAGAGGTTTGAGAGGAAAATATTATTTCACTCTTTTTAGCGCATTTATATTTTTGTTACTTGGCCTATTTCCATTTCTCCTAATATGTTCATCACACATCGACTGTTGATGGCTTTATTAGTATATCATTATTTACTGGGAGTACTGTTTTGGTTACTACTGCACCGGAGCGGCTACCTTTATAAAACTTTTGCTACTTGACACAATGCATAATTGCACATGCTCCTGCCTCTGACGCTTCCGCGGAAGTATTTTACCGTCATACTCTCCTCGCATTAATACGAGTGAGCGAGATAGCAACACATTTTCTTTGTCACGCGCAACAAAAGCCGACACTCGAGGGAGCATGGGAAGTGGCAGCGGCATGACGAGTAGCACCGCGTGTAACCTGTTTACATGCTCACGCTGCCCACTTCCCTTACTATTTCCCTGCCCATGTAGGCATAGCGTGAATGTACTACTAGATACTATATCATTCTCATGTTCATATCTTTAATTAACGCGTTATAATATTAACATTAGGATGGTTATCTTATCAGCCTATTACACCTGTTATGTTTTTTATTTAATATTTAAAATATATTTTTTAATATCAATCAATTCTTATCTTATCTAGCAGACAGGAACCCACTGCTGAGCAAAGGTCACCCTCCCCTTCTTCCACTGATCGCGAATGGCGGCCGATATGGCGCAGTGGTAGTGCGACTGCTTGCGACGCAAAGGTTCCGGGTTCGATTCTCGGTGGGGCACACACAAATTTGATATTTATCACTTTGTGAATTTGTTCCCAGACTGGCAAGGACATTGAACAACCTGATCGTCCAAAAACAAAATGGTTCCGTGCTTTAGAGGGCACGTTAAGCCGTCGGTTCCGGTTGCTGTCTATGATTACTTAGACGGCGGTTGATACACAACCATGCCAGAGGTAGTAGTAGTCGAAAAACTCTGACACCAGGGTTTTATCGGGTCGCTGGACAACTCGGTTTCCCACACGAAAAGAAGAAGACTGTGTGAAATACATCACTGCAACACACTTGAAAGTTTTAAAATTGAGGTTTATTAACATTACCTGTCAAAGCCAAAACAATCTTATAATGTAATGCAAATATTTATTTCTTAACATTATTTGTTTATTTTTATTTTAAAAATATGTATGTATTTTTAGTTTGTTATGTATTTATTTTATACGTATGTATGATTATTGTACTATTTATTATTGTATATTTTTATTTTATTATTTTGTCTGTTCCTGTCACTCTTTGCTCTCGCACTGCTCTGTTTTCTATTTCCTCTACCCAAAGGTTGTCTGGAAGAGATCGATTTTAAAAGACCGCCTTTGAGCATTCTAGCTTAAGATGTTGGTGTTACTTATATTGTTTATATTTGTGCAATAAAGTGTTTTTAACTTACCTAGTTTTTTACTTACTGCTCGCGATCCTGTGTCTCCGCTTGCCAATCCAGTTCGTCTCGCCATCTACATCTTCGTCACGTCACGTCTGGCTTCCAATTAGTGGTGGCGGTCAATCAATAATTTTAAATATTAATCCTCTTATTAAATTAGGTAGTATGAATGATATCACTCCTATAATCCCTTACCGGGTAGGCAGAGCCCAAAAAACGGACATTTACGCCAAGTCTGTCAAATATTTGAGGGTCATTAGGAAAACTGTGAATCGCCATAGTAACAGGTTGTTAGCCTATCCCCGCTAAAATTGCAATACACACCCTCGTGTCCCTTAGTCGCCTCTTACGACTCCCATGGGTAAGAAATGGGGTGATACTATTCTAAGCCGATATCACATGGCACTATAAACAAAAATTTAAATGCGCTAAAAAGAGTGAAATAATATTTTCCTCTCAAACATCTACTATCAATTTATAGCGTTGGGTCTGGAGCGAAGCCGTCGCCTAGTATGGGCACATTTATGGATGACGGCTCTCTACGGGTTACGGTCGGCTGACATTGGTCTGTGAACCTCACTTATACATTTGTGGCTCAATGGCAGAGGCTAATGAACCACGCTATAAACGATTTACTTCGTCGGGCGTTGATTTCCGTAAATTATCTTTACACACTGGAGCCAATACGTCTGCACCGGTCTGACGGAAAAAGGCCGGATGGCGTGATAATGGTTCCATGGAAAAGAGAGGGCATTGTCTTATCTAGGACGCCACATACCAAAGAACATACAATTTAGGAGTTTGCTTAATAAGGAGTTACGAGAACTTAAAGATGACATTTAGTGTTTCGTCGTATTAAAGGCAAAACCGACTATCTCGAAATTTTTGATGTTTTTACTTTTTTACACCATGCTGCTTAGTTTGGAATTCTCTATCTAGTAGTAAAACCGATTACTGTCTGTGACCATTATGTACGAAGTTATCGAGTTGTAAAACCAGCTATTTGGTTGATTTGATTTGATTCGAGAAGATAAAAACCAAATTACCAGAGATAATCATAAACATTCCTCAAACATACCAGGCAAAATCAACAAACTGGTGATAGTTGATTTTGGCTATCAATTATATCTTAATCTCGAGTGGTTATAAATACTATCGGGATATAATCGCTTTTGACTCTAGACTTGTGTGCACCATTCAGGCAATTTGAGAGGAAAACCAACTACTGCTATTTACCGTAGATTTGGTCACCAGTGTGTATCCCGTAGGCCACAGGTAAATAAAAGCTGGAGAGAACTTGTTGTAGAACCTTCTTTATTTATTTATCTACACTCGTCTCATAATGTTCGAATTATGAATTCAAAAACAGATGCATAATGACCTACTTTATGCATTCTGCCTATAAAAACTAGGGTTTACTATAAATTACAGAAGCGTAATGACTTAATGAGAAAACGCTTAATACGATAAAGTTGAGAAATGAAACGAAGTTTTTTTTTTAAATACTCAAATCGCTATCTTCCGCCGCACCTGACAGCTGTTGTTGTACGGTAATTTTTCGGATGTTGTTCAGTTGTTTTAATAGGTTTTTTTTTGAGATGTTGTTCAGATGTTGTTCAGATGTTGTTCAGTTGTTGTTCAGATATTGATTAGTTGTTGTTCAGATATTATTCCGATGTTGTTCAGTAATTGTTCAGTTGTTGTTCAGTTGTTGTTCAGTGTTGTTCAGTTGTTGTTCAGTTGTCGTTCAGTTGTTTAGTTATTTGCTGTTGAGACTCGACATCTAAACAACTGTTAGTAAAGAATCTTCAAAAATTCATATCAAGCCATATTACGTTCTCGTATTGAATTTGACCATGTATCGGGCCTTGCAATCGCCGGTGCGGGCGTTTGGAAAAGTGTTCAACTGAGTAAATTTTTTAGAGTGTAGATAAAATAGTGTATGCAACTGCATATAATTAGGCATTAGAATGCTCGTGTCAATCTATTATCACACGAGGCGTAGCCGAGTCGTAGAAACAGACACTCGCATTCTAATGACCCCCATTATATGACAGTTGCATAAACTACTATTATACATATACAAGCATGAGCGTAAAGGACAAACTCTAAAATAACAAGATTAAATTAGTGTGGCGATGGTGGGTGAAAGTAGATGAGCTAGGTGTAGGTAAGTAGATGCAGGTAAATGGATGTAGGTGGTACAGAGTGGGAAATTTTAAGTCAATCGAACGTCATATCAAGCATTGGTCACAAAAAAAAACTGGATTACAATTATATGAAATCAGCCCTATCAGAATGGAGAGCAGTTTTCAATTATGTTTTTTTTATTATTAAGTATGGGTTTGCTCTTAACTCTAGTTCAGGTCATAGGACAGAGACAGAGTCTAAGATGGAGCGAGCTCACCCAGAAGAAGAGTGTTCACTCTTACTTTGAAGAGATTAGGGTTGTATGCGTTTGGAAACACAGACGCAGGTAGTGAGTTCCACTCTTTAGCAGTGCGCATTATAAATGATGACTGAAAGCGCTTAGTCCGAATAGCAACCAGATATGGATGGTATCCGGCTAAGCGTCTAGATGTCCGATGGTAGAAGGGAGCTGGTGGAACAAGGTTGTGAAGCTCTTGAGCACACTCTCCGAAGTACAATCTGTAAAAAACCGACAAGCAGGCAACCTTGCGGCGATGTGCCAGGCTATGTAGCTTGGTGTCCACCAGTTTATGTCGCATATGAGCCTCTTGGCCCTACGTTCCACCGAGTCAAGAGCGGCAAGTTGGTTTTTGACTGAGCCATCCCAAAGGTGACTGCAATACTCCATGCAGGATCGGACTTGTGCTTTGTAAAGAGTTAAAAGCTGTCCAGGCGTAAAGTATCGCTTCACTCTATTCAGGATGCCCAGCTTCTTAGCCGCCGTTTGAGCCTTGTACTCGATGGTCGCGCCGATGTTTAGATTTGATGTCAACTCCATGCCTAGAAGCTCAAGCCTGTCAGTGACAGGGACAGATGTACCCAGAAAAGTAGGTGTCCAGTCAAAAGTACTCCTTTTTGCAGTGAAAAGACACGCTTGTGTTTTGGCGGCGTTGAATGAGACCAGATTGTCGTCGCCCCATTGGAAGATAAGGCATAAGGTCAGATCTGTTCGCTCTACCATGGCCTTTCTTAACGAACGTATTTCATCCTCACTGGTTTCTGCACCTATCAAGTATCTCTCTGAAACGGTACTATCATCTGCGTATCCAGCAATACCATGCTGAATGAAGTCATTGATGTGCAGCAAGAAAAGAGTTGCAGAGAGAACAGATCCCTGAGGAACTCCGGCATCAATGGCCATAAGGTCAGAGGAGCAGCCGTCAACGACCACTCTGATGGACAGTTCAGGAAGTCTGAAATACAAGTACAAAAATCAGCTGGGATGCCATAAGCAGGAAGCTTGGTGAGCAGATTTGCATGCCAGACCCTGTCAAAGGCCTTCGAGATATCGAGTGAAACGGCAAGTGTTTCGCCGTATTTCTCGATGGCTTCGCCCCAGCAGTGCGTGGCATACACAAGTAGAGCTTATGGGATAATTACGTTTCCAAACTAAATCGCCAGGTCGTAGTCGTGATTGTACTTCGTCGAAAATAGGAATAAGTTGGCCTAGATTTTCCGCATAAACATCTCTAGGGGTGAAGATGAGGTCGTCCGTGGTGTCCTTTGGGTGTAAGTAAAACCACACGGTACTAGTTCGCGACCGAACACTAGAAAGGCAGGGGTAAATTTGGTGGATTCGTTACATATGACTTGATAGCAAATTATATTTTATGGAGGTGTTTGTCCCAGGTTCTGTGGTCATCATCGACAAATGATGCGACTGCCGTGATTATGGTTCTATTGCTTCTTTCAACAGTATTTACTTGAGGACAGTGAAGGAGTATGAAATGTATGTGTGGTATTTTGTATGAGTGAAACATGTCTGTTAGTTCTGAGCTTGTCATTTGGGGACCGTTGTTTAAAATGACTGTTTCAAGAATAACGTAGTACATGAATAATAAGTCTTCTAGGATATGTCGGTTTGTTTGTTTGTTTTTAAACTAGAACAACCTTAAAATGCCTAAAATATACAATAGTCCACTTTGCTTCTTAAGTGTCAATGTGCTTTACACAGCAAATCTAGAAGCAAAACCATCTTATTTTAATTTATTTTTTAAATAACACCTTAGTTTTTTACGTTATTTTGAGTGTTATAACAGAAATATGATACATACCTGTATAATGATAAGAAGACTTCATACGGTACGTCTATGCTGGTTATTTACGAAGTAAAACCAGATTTTATGATCTAGAGGCAAAACAAACTATTTAGGGGTTAATTTTTAATACGAGAGTTATTGCGGATTAATTAAGAATATTATTTTAATAAGTATTTCACGACGTCTTTAACATTGAATCATAGAACAACTTGACTAAATATGGAAAAAGTAAACCAATCATTAATGACACTACTTAGTTAATAAACATTCGGATCAAATTTACTCATGATTTTACTTTGTGATTTTTGGCCTAGTTAGTTGGTTTTGCCTTTAATACGACGGTTTATTGTGGAATGAATTAGTTTTCTTTTCTATATGTATACTTTTTTTTTGCTTGCACTACTACTAAACGTTTTTTTGTTTAATACGTGAACAACGCGGTTGGCTGTGCACTTACATATTATAATATATTGAATACTAACAACCTACATTTGCTGTTTAACAACCTACATTTGTACACAGCTGTTTGTTGTACCAAATAAATAAAATTAAAATTAAATACATTTGCGCCTTATCATTTAAACAGGACCACTCAGACTGCTGGTGCTGCGGCGACGTTTGTTACAAAACAAAGGCACTCCAAGTACTCAGCTTTGGAGGCCTCGTACCTCGTACCTGTTCGTTCTATTTGTCGTGGAAACGGTCAGACCCTGGTGCGGAGAGGCTAAGACCTTTGTGGCTGAGATCGAAAAGCGAATGTCTTTCTCCTGCATTCGCTTTTCGATCTCAGCCACAAAGGTCTTAGCCTCTCTCTCTTAGAAAAATCGTGTATCACTATAGTGAGATATTGTCAGCCTGTCACCTAAAATTGTAATACACATGAGACTCTCGAATCCCTTAGTCGGGTTTTACGACTCCCACGGGAAAGAAATAGGATAATGCTGTTCTAAGCCTGTGATGCCGGTACCATCCTATCATAAAATATCTTTAAAATTTATCATGTCTGTGAAAATATACGAAATATAATAAAAAACCAAATTATTAATTAATTCTTTATTACTGAACGTTACTACTACTTACAACATGCAACACTGTAACTGTTATCACTCTATATTCCCAATTAATGGCATTTCTTTATCGTAATTGTTCTTTGTTCTCAACATTAATCTTTTTTTCATCATCACTTACTACTTCATTATCTTTTATCTCTATCACTGTCGATTCTTGATTGATTATTGTTCGACTTTGTTTTGTGTTGCCAAATTTTGTTTCTTTCTGTTTCGTTTTTCCTTCTTCTTCTTTATTTTTAGATATTTCTTTCATTTCTTTATTAGGACTTAAATTGTTTGGTTTAGCATAATTCATATCCTGTTGCCAAGCATTTTTCGTGATGTTACCGATTATTGAAATCGTGTTATTGATGGTATAATTAAAATTTTCATCACCAGAGTTTCCAGAATTGCAGAGTTTGATCAGCTGTAATGTAGGAGCTTCAACCATCAAGTAAAGAAAAATAGCAGTCATGAAGGAGATTGCAATAGTGCTGGTCATGATTTCAATCTGAAAACAATACAAAGAGACTAAAAAATATATCATTTCAACGGCCCTCGGGGGAAAAAAGAGACAGTTTGTGCTTCTACAAAAAGTAGTAACCGATGAAGGCATTTTTTACCAGAATAGTAGATTTTTTTAAATAATACGATCTTTTTTCCTCTGTTAGTATTCCGTTTCAGAGCTAGTTCACAGTTTTCTTGATTTACTTATTTGGAGTTAATTTCATTATATTATTTTATTTTACACCATAAAATGGTTAACATATTGTAATATGTGAGACAAAAATAGATTATAACCATGTGCAAGAGAGAGACGTGGATTGGCGTGGTGCCAGTGCCAGTGAGGAGTTTGATGATCAGTACGTGGACGATATAAGCACATTGCGACAGGCGGGACGGCAGCGCCCAGCCCGGCCACTCTAGGATGCCTCGATACAAATCTGTTGGAAAATGAGCAAATAATATGGGTTTAATCAAGAAGGATGTATTATTCTTCAGTGTGGATTGAGATATTTAAGAGGAATGTCCAAACTGAGAAAAATAACCAAAGTATATGATGATTATTATTATCATCACTCAAAAGCGCACAAAACTTACGTATATGTGTCACCCAACAGATGTTGTGTACTTCACCCAACAGATGTTGTGTACTTGGATTATGAGAAAGCATTTGATAGAGTCCCCACCAGAAGACTTCTAGTCAAACTTGAGCACTTTGGAATCCGAGGTCAACTCCTAAAATGGATAACAGACTTTCTGACTCAAAGAAAATTCAGAGTAAGAGTTGGAGAAACATTATCTGAGGTTCATGATGTTCACAGTGGGGTGCCTCAGGGGTCCGTGCTTGGTCCAATTCTGTTTGGTATATTTATCACAGACTTGAAATGTGCAATTCAATCTGAAATGTCAATCTTTGCTGATGACACAAAGATAATGGGAAACCCTCTAATCTCTCATGGTATCATCCAAGAAGATTTAAATCGAATAATGTCATGGACCAAAGACTGGCTAATCTCACTCAATGCTGCAAAATGTACTGTCCTACACATAGGAAACAAGAATCCAAAACTGCAATATTTAATAGATTCAGTGCCACTTCAACAGGTCAATACTCAGAGAGATCTTGGTGTAACAATATCACATGACCTCAAGTGGGATGTACATATAACTGGTTTAACCAAAAAAGCCAATTCAATTTTGTACATGATCAGAAAAGCGTTTTATCTAATTACAAAAGACTTGTTTGTGAAAATTTACAAAACATATGTGCGTCCACTCCTAGAATATGCCTTTCAAATATGGAGCCCATACTTCAAGAAGGATATAATCATACTTGAAAAGGTGCAGAGAAGAGCAACAAAAATGGTATTTTCAATAAAAGATAAGTCATATGAAGAACGGCTTAAAGCATTGCATTTGACAACATTGGAAGAAAGGCGGAAAAGGGGTGACCTGATTGAATCGTACAAAATATTAAATGGCTATTATAATGTTCCTAGCATCCAACACATGTATACTTTGCACAATAACAAACGTGTAAGAGGGCACTCTATGAAGTTATGGAAGACCAAAACTGCTAGCAATCCAAGGAAACACTTCTTGCCTAATCGTGTTGTGGATCTCTGGAACACTCTCCCAGAGACAGTAATCAGTGCACCAAGTGTGAACAGTTTCAAAAATAGACTTGACAATCATTTAAAAACTATACAATCAAAAAATTAAGACACAAGTGCAGTGATATACACGCATCAGCTCAATGAGCTGCTAGTGTATTAAAAATATAATATAATAATAATATATATCACGCCTATATCCTTTCCAGGGTAGGCAAAGCGTAAACGGACATTAACGCCACGTTTGACAAACATTTGAGGGTCAGTCAGAAAATTGTATCACCATTATTAGATGTTGTCTGCCCATCGCCTAAAATTGCAATACACATAATTCTGAGTCCCTACACAAGACAGTAGTTAAAAATAAATACCTTTAAATTTAAACATAATTCCAATAATGAGGAAGGCAACGACTCCACTGAAAGCTGGTTTCAAGAAAGCTGTATAGACCATCCTGATGTAGATGGACGCCCGTGGAGCGTCACGGTAGAATAAACCACCCAAGAAAGACAGGGCTATTATGCCAGGGAATGTCATCCAAATCATGAAGCGGCGTATCTGAAATCGATTTGTGACTGTTAATAGAATTAAGAAAGAAAGAAAGGATCTAAGTACGAAAGAAAAGGAACGATAGAAAGGGGAAAGGAAAAAGGGAGAAAATATAAAGGACGAATAGAGGTATAATAAATGAATGAAAAACAATATAAAAAACTACACATGAATCACTAATAGGTTCTATTCATAAATGAAAATAAGAAATTGAAAAAATGTCAGCGCCCGCCGCAGTATTAGTTTCAAATAACTTATACTAGATGTCGCTTGTCGTCGCTTCGAGACGAGTACCAAGAGGTTGAAGATTTCGTCAGCTTACGTCGGGGCGCTCGTAGCTCAGTTGGCAGAGCAGTGGAACGGTACTCCACGGTCCCGGGTTCAAGTCCCGGCGGGCGCTGACATTTTTTCAATTTCTTATTTTCATTTATGAAAGTAATATAGCACTGTGAGTGCAAAATAAAACCATAGGTTCTATTCAATTTAAAAATTAATATCACACCCACGATGGACTTCTTCTTTTTTTCGAGTAGGACACCGAGTCGTCCAACGATGTACTGGTATAACCTTATTCCTGTCATTTCTTTTAGCAGACAATACGTACAGTACTATTCTGGAACTTGTGCTCGGCGCTCTGCCAATGGTAGACGAGCAGACCCAGACCAAGGCCGATGACGAAAGAGGAGAGGTTGGTGTGTCCACGCTTGAACATGTGGTTGAAGGTTTCGTTGTTGATAAACATGTTGCGGGAATTCCTTAACAAAAAATAGATTTTTTTTCAGTTGCTCAAAGTTTTCTGCAAGATTGAAACAAGGTATTTAATATCAAAGATTAGGTCTTACTTGCTCGGGGGACAAGATCAAAGTTCCATCCAAGTCACGAAGGTAAGTTTGCATCGCAGGCATGGCCATACCAGCGATGAAAAGTATCGCTAAGACAATCTTCCTGAATATCCCAGATATCACAGCGCAGATTACCACACCGACAATGTACAGCTGGATTTCTGCTGCTAAATACCTGAAAAAAAAAACATTATTTTTACGTATGCAAAAGACAGTAAAGCAGGACCGGGAGAATATAACATTTAGTATTGTAAACACATTGCAGAGAGCTAGTTCATTCGTTTCTTACCAAGTGTGTGTCATGCAGTTGGAATCATCGACATAGTTTATGATGTAAAGGAGATTCAACCACCAGTCTCGTCTGCAGTCGTTGACTTCAGACATCATTACTGGCTGAAACAATACATGTCATGCTCTCTTCAAGATCCAAAAGAGGCGAACCGACGGTTATCACCGTAACCAAACATCGGTCCATCGGACCCATTCGACTTGACGATGAAGAAGCACGATTCCAATTTTATTTTATTGTGCTTGTATCCGAATTAATTACATATAACAGCTTCGAACCCACCTGCCATAGAGGTCCAGTTCCGATGCTAAAGTGCCGCACCCATGTTGCAATAATAGCCAAAACTACAGCTAACGGTGCAGTCAAACTGTGAATTAAATAGTATAAAGTAAAAATTCAAAACATATATTTACCTTTACCTACTGCAGAAGACTTTTATTATAGACTGCTGTTACTAAATACAGAAGTAGACTAAATGGATCCCATTATGCGTAAGAACTAATCATTGGTCGAGATCATTGAGATTGTAGTACCTACTTCATTCGGTCGGTACTATTACTAAGCTGAAGATCGATCGAAGAATAACAAAACCAAATGAAACATTATGTATATCACCTAAGATATCTACTGATGATGAGCTTAGGTGCCGTCAGACACGTGACTTTATTCTTCTCCGAGTCAAGCAACAATTTGTATGACAGCAAGAACCCGGATATGAGGAAGAAGGTCTGCATCACCAGCGGTCCGTTGGCTATAAGAAGGAAATACCACTTCCGGTAACCCTATTGAAAGAATAATAGTATTTTGTAGTTAGTTACTCTAAGCACTTGAGATGCAATGAAATTCTTAGACTATCAATATAACATTATTGCTTTATTACCTTAATCCTCAGCCAACAAGATAACAAACAGATAGTTACCTCCTCAATGAAGTGAGTGTTATCGCCATTTACTACGATCGGTAGCAACGAGTTGGTTGCTATCACCACCATCATGCTTATTGCTCTGAAATAAAAAATCTTTTGAAATAAATAAACATAAAATCACACGAAAAACAGACCGAAGAAGATATAAATTCATACATATACACAACACTATTTTAATTTTTAAACCAAGACGAAAGATACATAATATGTAGACGATATGGTGCCGTTACATTATTGCAAGTGCCTGACAAAGACAGAAAAGCATAAATACTTAATGCCGTAAAGTCCTTTCAGGCGTGTGAGTTCCGGCTCCGATCCTATCTCAGCATGAGATGTCAGTCTTCTCCAGTTACGAGGAATGGAGAAACAAGATAGAACAGCATTCCCTGAAAACAGGTTGTTAACAGAATGAGTTAGTACTACAGCAAAAATTTCAGGCAAATAATAAGTACAAAAAAAATATTTTGTGTTAATAACTGTCTAAAATATAAATACATATCTCTGTGAAAATAGCTCCCAAATCAACTTCAGAATTACTGACCTTGGCAACATTTTTCTAGGAGGCTACCGACTATGTTGAGTATCAATATTACTCCTATCACACCAGCCACAGCATAATCTGACGTGTCTAAACTACCTAAAGTTAGTTTCTCATGTTTTTCACACCAGTGCTTTTTAATTCGAGCCTTTAATTTGTAGTCATCCCAAAGGGAGTTATTTTATTTTATTTTATTTTATTCGGAAAACCAACAGCTCAAAAATAAATATAGCTATACAGTAAATACAAACAGCCAATTACAGGTTTTCGCATGTAGTTACATTGTACAAGAAAAAAAACACACATTCGCACTCACACAGTTCGGCTCGCCACTAATGTTACGTACTTATATTTATTTATATATATTTTTTTTTTTAAGTGTAAGACATAAAACTTTAAGCCTGATATACCTACTATTGTTATGTTTGTTGACATGTTTTGGATTCAATTTGGGGGTAATAGAGATCGACATCACTGGTACACTTGATGTAGATGAGACGTTAATCGTTAAAGAAATTGCTGCTCAGCTGGCGTCTAACGGCACTGGGACTGGAGTTGAACAAATCTAGGTCTAGATTACCTGATAGTTCATTAAAAGCCTTGCTTGCTCTGCACACATATGAATTTTGACGATAGTTTGTAGAAGCAACGGGAAGAAAAATAGGGGCATTTAATCTAAGTTGTCGAGAAGGTACTCGAAGACTGACGGACGAAAGCAAATCGGGGCAGTCAATAGCGCTCGAAGCTATTTTCAAAAGAAATGATATATCAGCAATATTTCTTCGGATGGACAGTGGCAGAAGATGATGTTTTTGACACATGTTGGTGTATTGGGTAGAATCATACTTAACTCTTGTTTTGAAGCAAAGAAATCTTATGAATTTTTTTTGCACACGTTCGATTCGCGATATATAACAATCGTAGCGGGGGTTCCATACTTGTGACGCATACTCTAGGTTACTTCTGACATAAGTACAGAATAGAATTTTGATAGTTTTAGCTCGGGTAAAATCTTTTGAGCTACGCATAATAAAACCAAGAGCTTTTGTGGCTTTTGCCACTATGTGATCAACATGTGCATCAAATAAAAGTTTAGCGTCATGAATGATTCCAAGATCACGCACTAGGGAACACCGTGGTAGAATTTGGTTTTTAAAATTATAGTCGTATACTAAAGGGGTTGTTTTACGGGAGAAGCTCATAACATTGCATTTGGTCGGGTTGAGGTCTAGGTGGTTCGCGGCACAGTACTCATCCAATCTGTGTAGATCAGCTTGGAGAGCAGCAGCGTCGTCTAGAGAAGAAATGGACGAAAATATCTTCATATCGTCAGCAAAACTCAGCAAACAGGATGATTTGAGGCACAGTTCAACGTCGTTTACAAAGATGAGAAACAGCAAGGGACCTAACAATGAACCCTGCGGTACACCGCTAGGAATAGTGACCCAGCTAGACATGTAGCCATTAGTGACAACAGCCTGGGAACGATTCTCTATGTAAGAGGAAAACCATCTTAATAGATCCCCACAAATACCAATTTTAGACAGCTTTCTCAAAAGCAAATAGTGTGGAATTCTATCAAATGCCTTGCTGTAATCAGTGTAGACGACGTCGACCTGGCCTCCCTTATCCATATTTTTTGTTATGTAGTCATTCAGCAGTGTAAGATTGGATGCCGTCGACCGACCCTTCAAAAACCCATGTTGGGTAACACTAAACGACTGTTTCAATGCAGGATACACCTGATTGTATACGACCCTCTCAAACACTTTAGACACTATGCATAACTTGGAAATAGGTCTATAGTTGGTGACTTCTGTTTTAGGTCCCTTTTTGTGTATCGGGGTGATAAATGCCTGTTTCCATAAGTTTGGTACTAGTCCTTCAGAAAGAGACTTCTTAAGTAGAATGGTGATAGGAAGAGCAATGGACGAAGCACAATTTCTCAGGAAGACCGCAGGAAGGTTGTCTGGACCCGCAGACTTTGTAATATCCAGCCCAGTTAATAACTTAGCAACCGTCATTCGGTCTAGCTCAATGGAAGAAATGTTGCAGGATGAGTACGGATCATCGTCCGGGCAAAAAGATAAGGCATTAGCACTAGTATTCAAAAATGAGGTTGCGAAGTAATCTGAAAAACCGTCGCATATTGATTCACCTGAGTTTAGGGTAAAATTATTGTAATTCAAACTACTAGGAATGTCATTAGATTTTAACTTAGATTTATGATATGACCAAAAGAATTTAGGATTCGTTTCAATTGCATTTTCCACATTAGAAATATGTAAGTTATAGCATTGTTCTTCCAGTGTCCTAACTCTTTCTCTTAATAATTTAAAGGTAGCTTCATCAGACAGATTGCCATACGTTTTAAATTTAGAAAGATATTTAAATTTCTCTTTAATAGCTTTTTTCAGAGACGGTGAGTACCAGGGTGGATAGTGATTACTTTTGAGCAATTTAGATGGTATGTATTTATTTCGCATATTATCAACTACATTATAGAAGTAACTGACAGCGTCCTCGAGTGACATAGAATTCAGAGTTTGATCCCATTCAATATTAGATAATTCGCTGTTGATGGTGCTATAATCGCCTTTGCTATATAAGAAGCGAATATGTGGAGCTGTTTTTAAAGGCTCGAGGGAGACAAAACTTGCCTCAATCAAAAGGGCACCATGCTCATTGTCTATTGGAACTAATGAGTCCTTACTACAGTCCAATACAGATAGACTGTCCTTAGATAGGACTAAGTCCAGAATTCTACCAAAGGAGTTTTTAACACTGTTGTATTGGTACAAACTTAGACAGTTAACAAGCAGGGTCTCATTTTCAGATTTGTAATTCGATGGGATCAGTGCCCCGCCAGCGCTGCTACCGGGTGTCCATTGGATTTTACTCATGTTGAAATCACCCACAATTAAGTATTTGTCGTACGGATACATTAAGCAAGTGTCGTTGAGTTTAGAAAAATAATTAGATAGCTGCTCGGAGAAACTGTTGCCAAGAGCTTCATTACATAAATAAAGTACGCAAATATGAACATTAAGTGAACATCGAGACTTATCAGGTTTGAAAGTTAACGTTAGCCATAAATCCTCAGCACTTGAATGGAATGAAGGCCGCGGGGTGATGGATAATTCCTTCTTAGTGGCAATCAGTACCCCACCACCATATTTTTGGCCCGTGGCTGCGTAATTTCTATCACGTCTCCACACCACGTAACGATTGTCAAATAATTCTGAGTTATGGATCCCACTGACAAGCCACGTCTCCGAAAGAATGATGATGTCATAATTACAAAGTAAAATGTTTCTATAAAATAAATTTGTTTTAGTGCGGAGTCCTCGAGTATTTTGATAATAGATTCTTAGTTTACCAGTAGGATTTACAGCCATTTATAACAATAATAACTAAAATAGTATAGAAACAATGCATCAATAAATATTAGTTTTTTCTCATTCATGTATTTAATTAACAAAATAACGAATCGTTCATTAGAATTAGGCAGCAAGCAGTGATAAAATATTAGGAAAAGCCAACGAAAACAAATAGCGTATAGTATGCATGAGCAAGCGAGACGGCCTTTATGTTGTTGAGGCATTCCTCAAGGGTGAATCCTGGGTCCTCTGTTTCATTTTGATTATACAAATTCTTGCATGTTCTTGTCATGCATATGCCGTAAAATAATTCTGAATGGTTAAAATGTGTTTCGGTTTTTGCTGAATAATTCTGAAATCGTAAATCACATTCTTGTATGGTTAAGGTTTTATTACTTATGTAATGGTTCAATAAAATTGTATTATGATAATGATAAATCTAAGAAAAACTAAAGAGCCCTTGGTTGATTCTAAATAAAATAATAATTATTTTCATCATAAAAAATCCAGGTAACTCTGGAACGTACTCTGATCATGTCGTTAAGGTCACTAGGGTCATCTATGACGAGGGCGAACTTGGCAGAGCAGTAGACACCAGTATTATTATTTTCATGGACACAGCTCTCAAATGGCTCCAAATAGAACATTGGCGGCATTCGAACATATTCAGTGTCTGGGTCCAGAAAGAATAAAAACAATATTTTACTAACTATCTTGATAGTTAATTTTCTGTTTTAGTAGGTGTGTCTGATAGTCTATATATTAAAATACTTGTCAATGAGTTAACGATAACGTTTATCTCTCTCAGGCTGCAAATTTTTCTCATGAGATTACAATTCCTTATAACATTAGGATCTATGAATGTTTAAATCTCAAAAAATTTACTGGCACTTACCATTTAAATGAAAAAGATATGCAGAACCAGATTTCAATACGAAAAACACGCTTAACACTCGCAAAATCATCTTTATACTTTGAACAACAATTTGTGACAAAACAGACACGAGTATACAGTTATGGAGAAGTATCTGTACTTAATTACTTCTAATATTAACACAGTACAAAGGACATAATGGTGACCCTAAGATAGAAAACTTGAACTTGGATGGGTAATTTGCATACATCCGCGCTGATAATTACATTTGAAGAAAAATTATAAAGACAATTATCATCTACCTATAGCACTATTTTGGGCTTTGAAATTAAGGCCGCTCGGTGAGAAAAATGGGTATTTTTGGATGCACACAATTTCGTTGGCGAATAAGATAATCACCTTATTTTTAGGTATAATGATTTTCTTTATATTTACTTTTTTTGAGTTGCAGGAAAACACGATTAAAGAAAGTTTGCTCGATAGATTTATTTTTCAAATTGTGGTCTATTTTTATACATTAAATTGCTCTCACACAGCATTTGCCATTAGTGGGAATCTGACGTTTAAAAGTTCACGGCAGGCTCAGCCTATTGCAGTCCACTGCTGGACGTAGGCCTCCTCTAGGGTACGCAATGCCCACCTGTTCTATTGTAGAACTGATCAGTAGGACAACTGGGAACAAAGCGCACTACGGCACGATCTTTCGTTTTCGCTATTCAATCGCTACCAGCCGATTGTTTTAAGTCATCGGTCCATCTGGCTGGAGGTCGTCCAATGCTATGCTTGCCCAGGTGTAGATATACTGATCATGTGATTTTTAATTTAAATTTTTTGGGTGTATGTATGTATATCCAAAATACCTTAGTAAATGATTATTTACTAAGGTATTTTGGATATATTTGGATATATTTTAGTATAGGATTGTGCAAACTGGAAATTGGGGGATTTAATTCTTTACTTTCACTTAATTTTCTTTATGTCTGCGTTTCGATTTTAATACAACTGATACATTTAACGACATCTTCATTATTATCTTTTATCGCATTTTTACCATTAGATACATTGTTCAAATTATAAATTGGCTTGTCAGTAGACATCTTGTTAGATGGATTCTTTTTCAGGTCTGAGGTATACAGTTGAATAAGTTGCAGGAACGGTGCCTCAGCCAGCAGATAAAATGGAACCGCTGCCAAGAATGAGAGGAGGATCCCGCTAAGTGCAGAGTCTACCTGGAAAAGGTTTATAGAGATCTTTATTATCTGTGTAGAATTAAATCTTTGTAAAGAACTTTATAAATACAAATAGGTACCAAACAAAAATTGGAAACGGAACGCGTGTACGGTGGCTAAGGGAATTAGAAGATACCAGCTTCCGACAAAATGGATAGAGAGCTTTGTAGATAGAAAGACAAACTCGCACGTGAGAAGACATGACATGAAAAGGTGCATATATTGTCATAAAGTGATGAGACATCCGAAGTAGTGCGGTTCATGCTGACTATTCTCTATCTACGGTCTCAGGAATACGTTTTAATACAATAAAAAGGAAATATGCGAAACGCACACGTTCCGAAAAACCGGGTGGTGCCTTGGTGCTCAACCCCTGACAGCTGTAATTTTAATGCGGTGACGTTTGCCAGGGCAAAAATTTATTTTATCTGACAGCAAGTGGGTGTAGAATACAAATATTCATATTACCATGTTCATGAATGAGATATGCATGACAGTTCTCTTGGTGCCAGCGAGGGTTCTGATCAGCATCATATGCAGTAAGTATGCGCAGTAGGATACACGACACAGCGCTGTCCATCCGTTCCACTCTAGGAAGTTACGGTACGTATCTAAAACATATATGGTTATATATTTTATCGGATATTTATCGTTTCTGAGATCTATCTTTGATGAATTTTGTAAGAATTTCTAGCAATTGGAGTATTTCATAGAATTTAACACTCCAAACAAGACAACTCGAGGAAAAAGAGATACCTACTCTTTAGGTCCAAGATTTAGTTCTGTACTTTGATTTAAAATTAAAACTCACCTTCATACTGAAAAACCATTCCAACGATGAAGTAAGAGAACCACATTCCAAATAAAGGCCTTAAAAAAGCTGAATAGAGCATCCTGATGTAGACAGGGTCCCGTGGCGCATCTCGATAGAATACACTGCCGAGTAAGATCAAACACACGCATGCTGGAAGAGTCATCCAGTAGGTGAAGCGATTTCTCTGGAAATACAAGAATTTGAAAGTCACTTAAAAATAAGAAACAAAATAATTTTAGTTCATTCCCATGTTAAAATTATTGATTTTACTAAAAAAGGTACTATTTACACTGAAAAAGTAGTGCCAAACGAACCAGAAATCGATGCAGCTTGAAGCCAGTTCTTTGCCAATGGTAGACGAGCATGCCGAGCGTCAAACCGATTACATAGCTGGCGACGTTGGTATGTCCGCGTTTGTACGAGTTGTTGAACGTCGGGTCATGAACAAGGATATTGCGAGCCACTCTGAAATATCAACACTGTTGCTGACACAACTGAAATCGTTTTTCTCAGTAGTGATAAAGGAGTTTAGAAGATAAAATAGCAGCACCAAGCGTGACCAACAGCCTTAAATTTTGGGTAACTATTTTAGAAACACATGACTCTATGTGTAATGATATGAAAAAATATAAATACGAGTATAATAACATCTTTACTCTGGTGTAATCATAAAATGTCCATGCAAATCCTGAAGGTAGGTGTGGATTGCGGGTGCAAAAAGACCAGAAATAAATAACAGAGCAAGAATGAGCATCCTTTTCCTTCCAGATGTCAGAACACACACCAACACTCCAACACAAAATAACTGGAAATCTGCTGCTATGTACCTGAAAAAGCAAAAAAGAATCAGACTTTTTCGATTTAAGGAAGAAAATAAACTAAGATCTTCATCTTAAAACAATAATATGTCGAACATAAATGATGAACATGATGGCACAGTTGAAAAAAAATATAGATAACATCCATACTTACCAAGTTTGTATCAGGCATTGAGAGTAATCGACATAATTGTTTATGTAGACCAAATGATACCACCAGTTTCGCTGACAGTCCTCGACTTGGCTCACTACCGCAGTCTGGAATCATGTGATTGGCGTTAAAGCATTAGCAACAATACAAAAAATAAACGTCTAAGTGCGAATTGGACTCACCCACCAAGGGTTCCGTAATATGAACATCAAGCCCCACTTAAACAAAACAAGCCTTAATTTTACTTCATTAAATTTTTCAAATTTTTGAATCTTATACTTAGACTTATGCTTTAAAATAAAGAAACTTGCCAAATTTTATATTTTTAGGTCTACGGGAAGTGAAGTGTTTTGAATACCTTGAGGGGGTTAAAAACGCGCATATTTTTGCAGCTTATACAACAACAAGCGGTCTTACACCTGAGTATATGTTTTGACTCTAAATCTGATTACGGGATTGGCGGATAGACCGACGGGCGGAAAATAATGTGATTCTACTAACTATAAATAAAATATTTCCTCTAGAACACCGTATTGATTCAAAGTGCACAAGATACTGGCGGCTTTTCCTACGACACAGCCAAACCAACTTTTTGTTCAATAAATCTGCCTGCTCTTTGGTTGCCAGTTGCCTTGATTAATATTTTTGAATTTGGTTACTTTTATGCCAGAAACAACTCCGAATTTAAAGGAGACTATGTGGAGAAAGCAGAGCGATTAAGGCACTTTTTAGATAGTATTCCAAAATAAAGGACAAACCTGCCACAAAGGTCCAGATCCAAAATACCTCATCCACGTAGCAGTTACAGCCAAAATCACGAGGTACGGTGGAGTCAACCTAAGAGCAAAAGTAACGAATTATGAATCCTGCATATAATCAGCATTAAGTTAATAAAGTTAAAATGCCTTTCTTGGTTCTATTTCGTTTGAACTATTTTTCTCACCTGAGCCATCTATTCATAATAGCCTGAGGTACTGAACGCCAGGTGATCTTATCCTTAGCCTGACATTGTATGTTATAGGATATAAGAAAACCAGACATTACGAAGAATGACTGAACCACTAACGTCCCGTTCACCACTATCTGGATCTTATCGTAACCCTGAGAAAAAAAAGTAAGAAGTAAAGAAACGAAAGCCATAAAATAGAAAGTCGATGCTAATATCATTTACCTCCTCAAAATATTGCGGATTTTCTGCATTTAGCATGTATGGTACCATTGAGTGAAACATTATGACCAGCATTATACTTAATGTTCTGAAACACGCCAAGCTCATTAATATTTACTATGGACCTGTATAAAAGTAAGGAAAAAGGAAGGGCAATACGCACTTAATGCCATAGAATCCTGTGAAGTGAGTTTCCCCCGCGGGAGCAACCAGCTTTCTCCAATTCTGTCTGATCGAGAAACACGACATGACCGAATTACCTGGAAACATTAATAGCACAAGTTATGAGTTATTTTCATGCTATTTTGTTAAAAAGACAACATTCGATTAATCAAAAAATTCAAAACCATACCTCGTCCACAATTACCAGTCATCCCAACAAAGAACTCTTGCAGGCTTCCGACCAAATTGATCACAAGTAAAATAGTCAGCAGAACTGCTACGGTAATATCACTAGTGTTTATATTCATATCCACTATCTCTTTACTGATACTGATAAACAGGTTTTCGAATATGCACAGCGAGGTTTTAATGTTGTATGTAAATGGTTGCGGTATCATCAGCTCACCCTCAATGCCGATAAAACAAGTTTTGTAAAGTTCTCAAAGAGCAACTATCCTTTAGCAAATCCCAATCCAAGCATTTACGCCCATCACTGTTATTCTCCAACGGACACAAATTGCGACTGTCCTGTAATTTCACCCGCACACCAAATAAAATATTTGGGCATCATAATAGATAATTTGCTTTCATTCAGACCACACATTGAAGCCTTAAGCGGTAGAGTTCGCAAGCTAATTTTCGTTTTTAAAAAATTACGCTCTTTTGCGGACTCTCAACTGATTACACAAGTGTACTTTGCCCTATGTCAATCACTTCTTACATATTGCATATCGTCATGGGGTGGTTCATCTAAAACTTTCCTTTTAACACTTGAAAGGGCACAACGAGCTGTCCTAAAGGTATTAAGTTTTCGTCCGTTCCTGTATCCTACTAACCTTTTATATAAGTCATGCCAAGTACTAACAGTTCGACAATTATTCATTTTAAGCACTGTACTAAAACAACACGCAGCACTTTCCTATTGCACGGATATAACTAACAAAAGACGTAAAGATATTGTCTGCACACAGAAAACACAAACAAACTTCGCCTTTTCATCGAGATTTTTTGTGTTCTTAGGACCCAGGCTTTACAATCGACTAAACGCAATTTTAACGATTTACCCTTTATGTTACAATGAATGTAAAAGGGTACTAAAAGAAGCCTTACAGTTGTTGTCGTATGAGGAAACAGAGAAATTATTGACGGTCTTTTCTTAGACCCTGTAACAGAAGCTACTAGTAAAAAAGGCACACACCTAGTTGATAAGTATTAATATTTTAACTGTATTCATCTAGATAATGTAAACATTTTAGGTATTTTATATAATTTATAAAAAGACGTATTATGTAATTAATAAATATGACCTTGTTTGCCTGAGATACAGGGTAATCCTAGTTCAGGCTAAATTGTAATATTTAAGTACTTCTAAGTATATTTACTTTATATGTAAATACTGACATTAAGCTTATAAATAAATTATTCTTTCTTAAGCTTATAAATAAAATTATTCTTCTTTCTTTAAAACTTTCGCAGGTAATCTTTTTATCCACTTGCGTCTTCAGTTTATAGTTTTCCCACATAGTGTCATTAAGGCATGCTTCAAGGGAGAGTACTTGGTCCCGTGTTGTATTTTGTTGATAGAACTTTTTGCAAGTTTTTGTCAGGCATATTCCGTAGGACAACTTTGTATGGTTGAAATGAACCTCCGTTTTCTCGGAGTATTGCTGTAAATTGATAAAAAATACGGTATTTCTTTAGGTTTGGGTCCAAATGGACTATTAGTCCAAATATATGAGCTAAAAATAAGGAAGAAACAACCTTTATCTTTCGACTTTGGTCTTCCATTATGGTCATAATTTTAGCAGAGATACTGATCAAGCAATATTTTTTAATTTAATGTTAAGATTCGTTATCGTTTAAAGTACGTTTGTACTTAGATAATTTTATCTACTTAATATTTTACCTGAATCATAGTGTAAAGATCGCTTATTTCATCTGTTACTAAGTTAAAGTTTACAGAGCAATAAACTCCGGAGTAGTTGTTTTCCTGAAGACATGAGTCGTACGGGTCCAGATGGAATATTGGTGGCATTCGAGCATATTCATTCGCTAAAAATTATTTGAAAATCATAAGTAATATGTGGTTTAGATAAATTATATGGGTCATCTCATTTTCGCAAATCCGATTTTCTGATAATCTTACGCCTATGCATTACGTAATCATCTTTTAAATTCCGTCATGGCCTAGACCAAAGAGCACCTAAATGGTTTTATTTATGGTGCTTGTTTGTAATTTAAATTGAAATTCTTTATTTAATGTAGGATAGTATTATCACTTATTGACGTCATGCACTGTCATTGTAAAAAATAGAAATTTGTATCACTTATTATCATTATTATTGATTTAGCTATACTAAAATAAATAATAGGTAAGGTAAGTAACCTTCCTACTTTGAAAATCATTTGAAAATAGGCGAAATATTTTTAACTCGCTCACCATTCAAATGAATAGACATTTTTACACAATAATATAATAAAATATATTATAAATAAAAGCCACTGCACTCGCATCTTCAAGAATCAAGACGTTCGAAAAATCCAAGGTACATCGAAAGTGTGGTCCTAGACGAAACGCGATTCTAGTTTTTGCCAAACCCAAACTGCATACCTTACAACTTAGGCCATCGTCTTCACACCTACTACACTAGCGTTTCCGCCCGCGGTATCAATCGTGTATTTTTTTTTCGTAAAGAACACCGATTCAACTAACAACCCGACAACGACAAACCTACTAAAAACTTACTTAATTTGTTTATTTTATTTATTAGCTATTTGGGAAACTAACGGCATAAATTATCTTGTAGCTAGGCAATTAAAATGTAATACTATATAGCTAATAACAAGTTTCCACCTATAAATATTACAAGACTAGTGAAGCTAAAGTATTAAAAATACGTACTTAATAAATTTATCTGCTTAGTTTAATAATTTTTCAAATAGATTACATTTAAAAACCATGAATTTCCATGCAAACTTTTTATTTCCTTTTTACCCCTTTAGAGGACAAAATTCAAAAACGTTGAATCAAGTACCTATTTGATGACATTTATTGCTTAGTTTAATCGCAAAGTTTAAAAGAGATCGCTTCAAAGGCCCATAATTTTCTTTTCTTCTCTTTTTATGTGCGTTGTGCGAGTATAGACAATGAGGTTTGTTGGTCGGACCATTATCCACTATTCTTGAATATTCAAATCGACGGTATAAGTGAAATGGTGGATACCAAACAAAATAAGAATGTAAATAAGAAGGGCAGCATGCTATGGAATAATAACGAGTTAAATATTAAGTATGGAAAAATGTGCTACGAAAGGCTAATAAATATCACTTACTCTAGTCAATGTAATACCTGTGATAAGAATTATATTTGTAAAAATGATTTTAAACATAGAACCGTTGTAAATAAATTATATAAGGATTTAATTACTATTTTACAAGATGTCTCCACAGCATGCTCTCGTTTAAGGACCGTTGCACGGAGGCCTCGTGTAGTGCCAGGGTGGAATCACCATGTCAGGGAGAGCCATGAGGCAGCTAAGTTGTGTCATAAGGCCTGGGTTGACAGTGGTATGCCTGATAGTGGCTCAGCGTATAACGATATGCGTGAAAGCCGTAACAGATTTAAAAACAAAGTAAAGTGGTGTCAACGTAACGAAGAGCAAATTAAAGCTGACATACTAGCTCACCATAGATCAAAAAATAATTTTTCGAAGTTTTGGAAAGCTACTAAATCCCTGAACCCTAGAGAGGTGTTGCCTGTATCTATAAATGGGCTGCAGGACCCAAAAAATATTGCTGATATGTTTGCACGCCACTTTCAGGTGGACCCTCCTGTCGTGGAGGAGATGCCTACCAGATTAGGTCCTCGCCCGGCGGAGTCGCAGCGATCGGTACAATTCACCCCTGAGGATGTGTCCAAGGTGGTGTTCCGAATGACGCGTGGTAAGGCTCCGGGGCATGACGGGCTCTCCGTCGAGCATGTCTTCTACGCGAGTGATGAGATATTTCGTGTTCTGTCATTGCTGTTCAATGTGTGCCTAAAATATGGTATGTTACCCGATGACATGATGCAAACGGTGGTAGTACCAGTCATCAAAAATCGTACAGGAGATCCCTGTAGTATTAACAATTATCGTCCTATCTCACTTGGTACCACGGTTGGCAAAATATTCGAGAGGCTTCTGCAGCCCGAACTGGTGAAAAGCTTGAAAATCGATGACGCACAATTTGGTTTTCGTCCAGGACTCTCAACAGACTCTGCTATACTAAGCCTCAAGTATGCTGTCGACTATTATGTCAATAGGAACACGACAGTGTACGCATGTTTTTTAGATCTAAGCCGTGCATTCGATCTCGTAAATTATGATCTTTTATGGTCTAAATTAGAGAATACCGGCACTCCAGATGATGTGGTCAGTCTGTTGAGGTTCTGGTATGAGAACCAAAGCAATAATGTAAGGTGGGGCGACACATTGTCTAACAGTTATAGGTTAGACTGTGGGGTCCGTCAAGGGGGGCTGACCTCTCCGGACCTTTTCAACCTATATGTGAACGGGCTAATTGAGGAGCTGAGAGGCTATGCCGATGATATGGTGCTTCTCAGCCCCTCAATTAACGGGTTGAGAAAACTTTTGACTATTTGCGAAACGTTTAGCAAAGTGCATGGTTTAAAATATAATGTCGCCAAAACAGAAATGGTAGTGTTTAGATCTGGGAAGGGTCCGGAAAGAGTCCTGCCTGTGTATTTGTATGGTTCACTGGTTCGGGTTGTGCGAAGTTTTAGGTACCTTGGGCACATATTGAACGACAAGTTAACGGACGACGATGACATGGAGAGAGAGCGTAGGGCTCTCGCTGCCCGCTCCAATATGCTGGCTCGACGATTTGCGCGTTGTACGGACGCTGTCAAGGTAACCTTGTTCAGAGCATTCTGCCAATGCTTTTATACTTGTCAGTTGTGGACAAAGTATACCAAGCGTTCGTACAATGCGCTCCGTGTTCAATATAATGACGCCTTTCGCATATTGCTTAAGCTGCCTCGGTACTGTAGTGCTAAGGGCATGTTTGCCGATGCCAGAGTGCCGGACTACTTTGCAGTCCTACGGTCGCGGTGTGCTTCTTTTTGGGAGCGCCTGCGAGGTGCGGGCAACGAAATCTTGTCCCTCATAAACAGGGACATTAATGAACGCTTCAAAAAGCACTGGTCATCCGTGCACCGGTCTGAAAATGGACGATAGAATTTGCTTTTTATCATAATCTTCATTACTATTACTATCGTAATTTTTATTTATTTTATTTTATTTCATTGTAGGTATATTGTTGTTTTTTATGGAAATTGTGTGTGTGTTGATGGGTCTTTACCTAAATAAAGAAATTAATTATTATTATTATTATTATTTAGCCCTCAAGGGACAAAAATCAGATATCGCATTAACAATTTTTAGCTTCTTCTTAATCTAATCAACATTTCTTAAAAAGTTATGTCGAAGACTACGAACTTTCAATCAAACTATAAACCTTTTTTTACCTCTTTGGGGGCTCAACGGTTGTTCCAGCTGCTAACCTTTTTCTCGTGGTGGTCGTAGTATAAACATTCCTCTTATATCACACTATACACTGGGTTATTTTTTATTCACCCTGGAAATTTTACAGGGTGATTCTGCTCATGATTCTGAACATCTTTTATTATGGGGTTACCTACGAAATCGCGAAAAATTAAGCAGCTGCTCCATAGAGAAATTCATGCCTACTCGAACAAAATGTATGGAACAGCTGGTTTTTTTTTCGCGATTTCGCAGTTGACCCCATAATAAAAGTTGTTCAAAATCATGAGTAGAATCGACCTGTAGAATTTCCGGGGTGAATAAAAAATAACCCTGTATATTAAAAACGCATATAAATCTGTAGAGTGGTTTAGAAGGAGCTAGCGGTGATGAAGATATCTTGTGTAGCTTGACGCTTTTTAACCTAAGACATTTAAAAAAATGATACCTCACAACCGTGGCATTTTGCGTTTCTGTAATTTTTGGACATTGCCATTTTTCTTTTCTGATTAACTTTGATTTGATTATGCATCTGTGTTATTTTGCGAGATGACCACTAATAAAATTGAAAATCGCAACTGGCACATGTGCCAGTTTTTGGCTAGTGAGAGTTGTCCACTAACTCTAAAAATGATACACACACATATCATACCTATAATCCCTTGCGGTGTAGGTAGGCAGACCGTAATCGGTTGCAAAAAATGGACATTTACGCCACGTCTGACAAATATTTGAGGGTCATTCAAAAAATTGTGTATCGTCATAGCGACAGGTTGTCAGCCCGTCGCCTAAAATTGCTACACCCTCGAGTCCCTTAGTTGCCTTTTACGACTCCCACGGGGTAGTAATGGGGTGGTGCTATTCACACGCATTTGCATAGCTAACTATTACACAAACACAACTTGAAATATAAACCTAACATGAATTTGTAAGGTGGTTCTCCCACTTGTCTTCCTTGCCTTGTCCACCGTGACGCATGCGTCTGTCAGACGAAAGGCAATTGCGAATTCCGATCTTATTCTCATACAAATACCCTACGCCCTGTGACTTCGTACGTGCCAGTTTTAGCTATTCCACAGATTATTGTTCAACTGTTTAAGATTTTAAATAAATAAGTGAGATCTTATTAAATATAATAGTAATAAACATCTTTTGTTATATTTTTGTTGGTACATTGCCCACAATTCGGGATGTACATTCTCCTTACTTGCCTTAAATTAGTGCTGTCATTATCCGTTAAATAGGTTTAGAAAAGGATAGGAGATATTTTAGTCGTGTCATGTCTTATAATTTCATGCAAAATACGTGTTATTTGTCAAAATAAGGCGACAATCAAAACAATGGCGACTAAATTGACTAGGAAAGGCGAAAAAACCCTTGACGTTTTTAAAAATGACAGGACTTAGATATCTTCTAGCCTTTTCTAAACCTATTTGACGGAAAGTGACAGCACTAATTTAAGGCAAGTAAGGAAAATTTAAATCCCGAATTGACCTCATTGTCTGCCTACTAAAATAATGTTGTATATTTTATATTATAGTGATACTTAAACCACAAAATATGTATTGGTGGGCACGCCTAAACCTGCTTTCTATGATCCCACGTTTAATTCACTCTTCAGAAAACGCTTTGATTATTTATAGTCATTACGCAAACCTTGCAACCTGATTATAAACAACTTTGACTATGTGGCCAACTGCTAAATAAAAACGGCCAGCGACAGTTCCGCAAAATGCATACTGAACCCAAAAAACAGGTGCTCCATGTACATTATGGTCGAAAGGATCCCGCGGTTTTGTCTGCGCGATTTATACATACATACACATATCACGCATATAATCCCTTACGGGGTAGGCAGAGCGTAAACGGCCGCAAAAAACGGACATTTACGCCACGTCTGCAAAATGTTTGAGGGTCATGAGGAAAATTGAGAACTTATCGCCATAGAGACAGGTTGTCAGCCCATCGTCTAAAATTGCAATACACCCTTCGAGTTCCTTAGTGGCCTCTTATGTCTCTGCGGTAAGAAATGGGTTGATGCTATTCCAAGTCGGCATCACACGACTAATGGTGATGGTGGAAACGAAACCCGTTTGTCTCGTGTGCACACACGTACATACATAAATCACGCATATATCCTTTACGGAGTAGGCAGAGCGTTCATAAGCGTCAACGGCTCGTGTGCACCATTGATATTAATGCAACTTCTTCAACATGGTTTCCTTGTCTAAACTGAAATTAAAAAACTATTTACGGGGGCGTATTTGCTTTCTTCATGTTGAGGCGGACGGACTACATTCATTAAAATTAAAAAATTACAACTGTCAAACTTGGTGCATCTCGGACTCTCGGTATATCTCGGAAACTATGCAAGCCTGACCACTGGTTTCAGTTGTAAATGTTGATGACTTCTACATTTTAGATGATGATGAAGATGATTATGCTCTAAATTGATTACCGCATTCACAGGGCCTTAATTTCTATGAACACCCGTAAAATGTGTAAACACTTGGAGACATAATACTATCGCAGAATATTGTGAGCATGAACGACACAAAATCCGCCGCCAATACTTACTTTGTGTGAAGGATATCAACAAAGATGGTGGGTTTAAAGCTGTCATTTACAAAAATTCGATGATTCTTTTGTCTTGTCACATATACATTTATTTTAATATAGTACGGACATTAACGCCACGTCTGACAAACATTTGAGGGTCATTCAGATAATTGTGTATCACCATAGTGACAGGCTGTCAGCCTATCGCCTAAAATTGAAATACACATGTAACCCCCTAGTCCCTTAATCACCCACGGGAAAATAATTGGGTGATGCTATTCTAAGCCGACATTACACGGCATACCTAGTTAACACTGTTAACAAATAGGTAGATAATTCAATTTATCTCTACCGACCTTATTTACGCTTACGCTAAACACGTTTGCAAAGTTTTTTATTCAGAACTATAAATAGCTGCAGATATCTACTGTTACATCATGCATCAAGGCATTATAATTTTATTAGGTAGTAAAAAATAAGTGAATGCTTTACTTACATACAGTAAGTGTGATTGTTCACTATCTTGAGTTCTGTGGACGTCTCCAATGCAATGCAATGGTGTATCTTAATGTTATTTTTTGGAAAATGCTTCGGAGGATATATCTATCATTTAAATAGTGAGCATAAAAAGTTATTTTTCTGCATATTCAACATTATAAATTACCAAACTAAATTCATATTGACATCTCTACGTTTTCTATAAATATCTGTTTAAATATTTCCAGCGAGCGAATATGCTCGTATGCCCCCGTTGTTTCACTTGGACCCGTACGACACATGTCTTCACGAGAATGATTCAGGAGTATATTGTTCCGTTAAGTTCCATCTGGTCTCTAATAAACCAATTGATCTTTACACTATGATTGTGGTAAATATGCTCCATAAGTACCTACTTACTGAGGATTTAATTCATTTCTATAACATTTTAAGAAGATTATAAAGTAAGACCAATTTTGTTTCAAATACTTACAGAAATATTCCGAAAAGACCGAAATACATTTCAACCATACAAAATTACAGTACGGAATATGCCTCACAAAAAGTTGTAGACACTTTTATAAGCAAAATATAACAACAGACTTAGCATGGATCCTTGAGGCATGCCTTAATGAAAAAATTTGGGAAATCTATAAACTGAAGACACACGTGGATAAAAACATTCATTGTGGAATTTCTGATAAAATGATGGATTTCAAAACTTGTGATATCAGTGTGGCTGTTTTGCTGGCTTTTATTCTGGTGCTCAATATTGTCGGAAGCCTAAAAGAGGCCACTTTCACAAAGTCGAAAAATATACAAAAAAGTAAGTTACCTTGTTATTTAAAATAGAAGCCCTCCCATAGTGCGCAGAAGATACGTAAATGAATGTTTTATGTCAGTTAAGTTTTCTAGGAAGTACATTTTTGTCCTGTTTTTCCATCGCCCGGAACTGGAGAAATTTGTTGAAACCAGCTGGCGAGGGTGCAGATCCGCGACTGAAAAGACTTAAGTTATTCCATGGCATCAAGTGCGTATTGTGTTTTTTTATCTTTATGCTGACATCACTGATCATTAATAAACATATGTTCAGACTCCTAATTATCTTTTCTTCTAAGCAAGGTCTGTCTTTTTTAAAAGAAAAATTTATGTTTCAGGTCAATTAGTGTTATGCTGGTTATAATGTTCCACTCAATAATCCCATACGTGGTGAACTTAGGAAATCCACGAGATCTTGAAGAGGTAATTAAAAGACTCATCCATCACAAAGAATGTAATTTCTTTTTATCCTACACATGCTTTTATTTTAAACGTTTCTTCTTCAGGGTTATAAAGAGTTGCTCTACCAAATTATTGCAAATGGAACGTTTGTGGTCCAGTCATTCTTCGTCATGTCTGGTTTCCTTATATCCTACAACATACAAGGTCGTACTAAGGCTACGTGGATTTCAATACCTCAGGCTATTCTCCACAGGTGGATGAGGTGAGGAAAGCACCCATCTACCTCTATATCGACATAAACACTCGTATACCATTGTGTAAAATTTGTTTGATACTTCCATGTGTTGGGTATAACATTTTTGAGAAATTGCAAAACCGCACCGCAGGCAGGATTTGAACCTGTAATTTTCGGTATCAGTAATAGGTACTTACGTCTATATCGACTTGAAAAATTCAGTGCTTATACAATTTATCGCAGGTTGATATTGCCTCATACATTCAATCTGTAAAGAATTAATTATTCGCTGGGAATCAGTTTTAAAGTAGCCCGGTAGATGGAGCCATGCCACGCGTTATTGGCGTTAAGCTATATTTACATAATTTCATCAACGGCAGGTAAGCCGCGGTAGCCCAGTCAGAAGAGGCGTCGATAGTAGGTACTAATACTGAAAGTCGCAGGTTAAAATTTCATGTCCAAAACTCGTATAAGATCTCAAAATATCTGAACTTTTTTAGGCTGACTCCACCGTACCTCGTGGTTTTGGCTATAACAGCGACGTGGTTGAAATATTTTGGATCTGGACCTTTATGGCAGGTTAGTTTGAACAGCATCCAAGTCCCAAGTTCCATTATTAAGAATATTTTATGCGAATATTTGTGATTAATGTCTTTAACTACACCATACAAACACAGCAGCGCTGTAAGTAATCAAATAAATTTCAGAGTGTGGTGATAAGTGAAGTAGAGGACTGTCATCGGGCCTGGTGGCATCATCTACTCTATATAAACAACTATTTTGACTACAATCAATGCATGTTGCAGACTTGGTAAAAACATTTCTTCTTTTTGTCTAATCCATCCTTCTAAACTCTTTTATAAAGTTTTTTCTATAAAGTAGAATTTTACTAGTAACTGATAGCAAAATCTCAAGACGGGCTGGTGAAAAGGCACAACTTTCTTCAAGGAACATAGGGTGAAATAAGACAAAAATATTTTGAGTTTCTATAGTTACCTACTCAAATCAGCTGATCGGCAATTTGTATAGGGACCAAAGTTTTTTTCGTATTTCGACCTACATTCATGGTAGTTGTTCCTTATGATTTAGCTGACCAAACCGTTTTGAGTTTTCGCTATCGATCAGTACCTAGCAAATTTTCACCTTATATACAAAGTTTCTGTCGATATAATATTTTTAATCTATATACCTATATATGTATATATATATATATCTATAGGTACGTCGCAGCAGATTTCCAGCTCTTCTGTGTTGGAGTATTGGTGTTTGTTTTGACTTCAGGGTGGAAAAGGAAGTTCATTCTTGCACTACTATTCGTTTTTGGTCTCTTCGCGCCTGCAGTTCACACCTACATTCAAGATTTACATGGAGTTCTTTTGGTAACGCCTGAGTAAGAAAATCTTGTAACTTTAATATTGTCTTTTTTATCTTCAAAAACGCCTATTTGTCTTTTCTCTCAAAACTCTTCTCAATTTACTTTAAGAAATAGGTACCAAATTTCTAAAGTAGATGTCATTGACTCGAAATATAAAACGGGGCTCTAACCACGATTCTTGCTTTAAGATCTAGTGATTAAAATGTGAAAAAAGAGTGATTGCGCTAATAGTGACATTAAACACGAGGACACTGTGAGTTCGTACTGTCGTGGCTTTCAAGTGAGATCCGGTAATGATCGATAGAATCGTAGGAAGAGGGTTCGCAGAAACGCCGCAGGGTATGCAGACGAATAATATAAAGATTCCATCTACCCACCCGCAAAATATTAGTTGTTTCGTAATTATGGCCCATGCAATTAAAACAAGTATCGCGGAAAAAACCCCGTTTTAGTACTTTGAGTCATTTTGTGTACAACACAGTTTATTAGATGTTATAATTAGCCTGATAGTACCTTTTTACTACTAGTTTCGTTTGTTAATACAGAGCATCGCGCGATCTTTTCGTGCACGACCCGACATTCAACAGCTCGTACAAGCGCGGCCACACCAACGTCGCCAGCTTCGTCATTGGTCTTTCGCTCGGCGTGCTCGTCTACCACTGGCAACGCACTCGCTGCAAGATACATTGGGTTTTGGTACGCTACCCTAGATATCAGTGTACACTACCTAGCTAGAATAAAGTCATCATATTAAGTCATATTTGACACCTGCCATTTCCACACTAACAAATATGTCAACAAAGGAAACTAAACCCTCTACCACAGCGTTATTACGAATCTGACAGCTGTTAAATATGGCTTATTGCGATGGCTGATTGTACGAAACTTTCTTAGGCCGTACGCTCGCTCACGCGGTTTCACGCGCGGGACGTCCCGCGCGGGCCAGATTTGACAAAACACAAGATTGGCGCCCCGTGACGCGGCCTGCGGTCACCCGCGCCGCGGCTTCAGCAACCCGCGACATAATATAACCCGTACGAACACGACGACACTTGCCATATTACAACTACCTAGGCACTATGCGCCTTCTAAATTTGGACGGGTAATAATGGCGGCGATGTCAGACCGCCGCGCGGATCCCGCGAGACCGCGCGCGGCCTCACGCGCGGGCTGGCCCGCGCGTGAAACCGCGTAAGCGAGCGTACGGCCTTAGACTCCTTTTATTGATCCAATCATTGTGCACGTTTTTTTTTCAATCTGTCTGTCTATAATTAACTTATCCATAGAAATCATCGTTTAGGCTGCTTCCACACTATGACTGACTGACGGATGCGTCTGTCAAACACCTTGTTCAAATATTTCCTTTCATCTGACAGACAGATGAGTCAAAAACACGTCCGTCTGTCCGTCATAGTGGGGGAACTACCATCTGAAATTATCGAATTTATTGCCACATTTCCAGAGACATCGCTTCGTCTTCTGGTGGGCTCCGTTACTTCCTTTGGGAATCATACTCCTCAGTAGCATCTTTTACCGGGACGCACCGCGAGACCATGTCTATATCCGAATGTTCTTTGCCGCCTTTGCTAAACCCATGTGGGCGATGTATGTCAGCTACTTCATCATTGGCATAGTCTTCCAATTTGAAGGTAATTTTTTAAAGTATTCTATCCAAGTCAAAAACAAACCTGAAATGGTCGCAAATTGCCATGGACCGCAATGTTTGGAAAGAGAAAGGGGAGGGCTTTGCCCAGCGGTGGGACAGTTGAGGCTAACATAATAATAAATCAAACGTCTATTGTGTATATCTAACCCACTATAGGTATATTTTATATTTTTATTCAAATGACTATTGCTTAATTTAATGTTATCCAAACGTTTTTCAATAACGTGACAGCTCAACTATCCCCAAGATGTCCACACGCTTAGGCTTAATTATTAAATTTTCATTTAATTTTGCTATCTAGACACAGTCCGAGGCATGATTGAGTGGGATGGATGGATCGTGCCGTCTCGTGTGTCCTACTGCGCGTATTTATTGCATATGATGTTGATCAAAGTCTCCACCGGCACCAAGAGGACTGTCATGTATTGGTCTCTCTTGAACCTGGTATGTAACTGCAGGAGTTTATATACACAGAATTTAGATGTCCTTTAATTCATATTTGAAAGTTTTGTCGCAATCTTTTTTTTAGCAATTTGTTACTATGCTGATAAGGAATGGCAATTACCTTCACTTTCAGCTAGAAACTATCGCCAGCACCATCACCCTCTCATTCCTTGCTGCGATCCTGTTCTACTTGCTAGTGGAGGCACCGTTCCAGCTACTCATCAAACTTGTCACTTCAGAACCGAAAAGAGATGTTTCCAGCCAGATGGTGGCTGAAGCGATAAAAATAAATAAAATGGCTGGAGGTGACAACGATAAGAAAGTTCAAGATAAGGACGATAAACAATTAGAAAAAAGGCAGATTGCTGAAGAAGGAGATAAAGATTAAAGGGAAATTTGCGACAAACTAAGTAAGTCTCATCTAGATTGTTCTAAATATATATAAATTTATAAAAATAAAAGTGTAACTAAATATACAAAAGTCTTTATTAGTTAAACCTTGGTGGAGTCCGCTGTCTTATTGTTATTGGAAGTATCTCTCTTCGGAGGCATAAAAAGTGCTTTGGTGACACTGGCACAGGGATTCTCGACGCAAACCCAGAGGATACCTGCGCTCATGAAGGACAGCAAGATCGTGGCCGCCATTATCGTTAGCTGAAAAAAAGCAACGATTTTTGAAGCATTGTTTGAAGTGTTTTACATATTCTGAACTTTTATATTGTATTTTATATATTTGGCTGATTTCTTTATATATGAAACGGACTAAGAAGAGATTTTAACATAATTTAGTGCTAAAAAAAATTTAACTCTTTGAACTAAAGCTTGAAAGATCGAAAGAAACTAAAACTTTGAAAAGGTTCCTTCAAGCCAGATTTACTTCTGAGCGCTGCTGTTAAAATCGTCGTCTCAACCCAATCGAAAAGCTTTACACTGCGAATATAAGTCTCGCGTAAGAATCATTTACTATGATAGATCCTGTGCTACTTTTGCCACATTCAACTCGCCTGTCTCTTCTGAGTAGTAAAATATTAATGTGATTATTATATTGGTCCTTCCTTACCACATAGTAGTCGGTGACATGAATAGGCGCCACTTGGCTTCCAATCAACCCTCGCTGGAAGAGAGTGTGCAAGAGAAACCCTCCGTAAGCAACTTTCCCAGTCCACGTAAACCCACGCCATTCCACTATACCTCTGTATACATCTGGGGAAAAATAGTAGGTGAGTGAGTATACAATATCTACAGGCGTACTTGCTTGCACAGATATTTAATTTAAGGATTGAAGAGTTTGAGCGGATTGTACAAATACCGCTTTCCAGGGCAGACCGAGCGTTAACGATCGTAGAAATCAATTTTGCCAATAGAAATAGGGTGATACTATTCTATCCGGCGTCATATAGTTCCTAGTTCCTACATACATTTAACAGGTATGTACTATGAAGATAAGGTATAGCAGGCCTAGAAAGCTGCTATTGTGTGAGAGGATGGCAGTGCAGTGACAAAAATCCACACCAAATAGAGAATACAAAAAAAATAACATTGCGATAAATTAAAATAAATCTGAATGTAAAAATCTTACTCTCAATCTTGAATATGCAACCGATGATGATGCCCACAATGAGCAGCTGGAACACGGGCTTGTACAGCGCAGCATAGCTGACACGCAGCAGGGTGGAAGCCGGCTCACCGTCCACGTAGAACAAGCCTCCAGACAGAATCACCCCAACACCCACCGGGACTATCATCCAGAATAGGTAACGGTAATTCTAGAAAAAGAAATGCATAATCCAGATACATAGAATCAGAAAGCATTGTTGTCTGTTTTACGCTGAAAGGATTTTCTCAAAGGCCTCTTTTATGTCAACTTACTCAGTTGACAGTTTTCGATTGCCTGTCTTACAAAATTTGTCTTGGTCATTCCATCGTCTTCTTCGGGACGAGGACAGTGGATATCACTTCACTCAGACCTGAGAGTCATTATCATCTGCCTGCTTTACAAAAATTCATTTAACGTCTGCCAATATATCTTTATTTCTTTCTCGTTTAGACATTCAGAAGTAGTATGAAACTGACCTTATGTTTGGTGAAGTCCTTGCCCTCTTTCTGCCAGTAGTAAGTGAGGAACCCTCCTGCCTAGCCCAGGATGTATGTGGACAAGTTGGTGTGTCCTCGGCAGTACAACAGACGGAATGTGCGGTCGTTTGCGTACAAGGTGCGGTAAGATCTGAAATGCGTAATGATAAAATTGTAATCTTCCACTTGATACAAAAGAATAAAACATTAAGTACGTGGATGAGTTTTTTTGTAATATCTCTTTTGTCTTAACAGCACGAAGAAATATGCTTACTCAGGTGCTTGTATGACAACAGCCTCCAGATCTTGGAAATACGTGTGTAAAGCTGGTACGATTATTGATATGGGAAATAAGATAGACAAGGCAATCTTCTGGGCTCTTGGAGTTGTTGCTAAAACGCAAACCAGTAGACCTACGCAGAATAGTTGAGTGTCTGACGCTAAGTACCTGTAATAGAAATAAAATATTATATTACTGAGAAGCATTACACTGATAACATAGAGATTATATGTCCACAATGTTTAAAGAAGAATAGAAAAGAGAAATGGATAACTAAAGAACAATTTTGAGGCTTATCCTTACCAAGTCTGCGGCGTACAAAGAGCATCATCGTACACGTAGTTGTTGATATACAGTAAGTTCGCCCACCAGTACTGGCGACAGGCAATGGACTCTGACACCACAACGAGGTCCCACATGGGACCGCTGCCGGCATGACGCATCCATGTGCAGATGGTGCCCAGGACAAGCGCATATGTTGGAGTCAACCTGAAATGACAAGCAAGCAAGATATTTCTTAAGTTCAAAATTATGTAAAGAACGACCACGAAAAGTAAAAGTTATTATATCATCGAAATAGGTAAGTATATTATTCAAACTTAAGTAAGACATAAATATAGCTTTTAAGAATACACGGATAGAACTCACTGCTTTATTTTTGTTGCGTCTCGCCTAGCGCAAGCGTACACCGGCACTCAGCCTGAGTAAGGGCCACCGACTGGTCCGAATACATCGCGATAACGTGCAACAAAAAATAGCAGTGACTTCGATCCGTTTGTTCTTATAAGCTAAATAGGTAATTGTTAAAATACTGATGTGATGAATAAAAACATATTTCCAATTAGGTCTAACCTGAGCCATCTAAGTAGCATCCCTTTCGGCCACTGTAGCCAGCTCACAGAGCTCTTCTCCGCATGAATCTGGAAGTTGTACGCCAACAGGAATGCTGACATCACGAAGAAGGTCTGCGTCACCAAGCTGCCGTTAAACAGGATCTGCTTTGCTGGGTCTTCGTACGCCTGAAAATTATTAGGCAACAATGTTTTTACGTGGAATGATTTCAGCATGAAGAATCCGAACAAGATAAAAATTGTAACAGAAAAAAGAGGTCCAATCCTCCTTTGCGATTCTCGATAAGCAGCTCAATTATGAATTACGGTGTCCTATTGACCATTGTAATCAGGGGAGAGATGATGACGGATTCGAGGGCCGATGTGGCGCAGTGATAGATTGATACTACCTATCACTTTGTGAATTTGCTTTCAGTCTGGTTAGGACATTGTAGGGCAAACCACCGGATCGCCAGTAAGAAAAGATGGTTCCGTGCTTGGAGCGCGTCGTTGCACGTTGAGCCGTTGGTCCCGGTTGCTGTGACCCAACCATGTCAGAGCAGTAGTAGTCATTCGACGTCACACGCAAAGAAGGGGAGGGAACAGTTTATGTTTCATTGTAATTTCGTTTGAACAATAGCCAGTTTACCGTTTCGATGTATAGAGGGTTTTCAACGTAAGAGGCAGCCATCACGAGTACTGCATGTGAAAAGAACACACACACCATTGTCATGGTCCTGAAACACGAAAATATCCTTTTATCAATGTATCTCAAGGAATCCTTCAAAGAATATAATCTTAATTTCCTGATACATACGAGTAATATATCGCGTGGCGTCTATTAGAATAGAACTATTTTAGTTAAGGGTACTTCAATCGGGTATGCCGAATCATTTTTTATGGTTTGTTTTAAAATATAGGACATTTAAAGAAACTAATTTCTTTATTTCGAAATAATATTGTTTTGTTCTATTTTAAATGTTTCTTAAGTTTTGAGGAAGTGACATCACTTTTGTTGGTAAAGTATTAAAATGCCTTTGTATTCTTAAAGACAAAGTATCATAGACAAGATAAATGTCAGTGACGAACTTTTTCGTGAACTTTAAGGTACCGTTGATCATTTTGAATGTTTCCCTTTACCAGATGCTCCCTAAAAATATTCCTCGTCCTGTTAATATTAGTTTTTTGTTGACTCTTGTATCGTCTTCTTTTGTTTATGTTTTGGCCAAATTTATTACAATTAACAATATTAAGATTTAAAAAGTTTTTTCCTTTCCGCTTGTTATATTCCACTCTCTCAACTTTAATTTTGACTGTTTTTATTGTTTGGAGAAAAAACCTAATGGAAATTGACGTATTTGTTGTATTTTTTTAACTATTGTTTTCTTTAACCTTGACTCTGCCAGAATCATCGTCTGAAGGCGATGGAAGCCAAATAATAATAATAAAAAAAAAAAAAGCATTTATTTATATTCAGCAGCCTCAGGATGCGTCCCGCGAGAAAACTCGCGCGACTCCGGTGCGCGAGTTTCGACCCGCGAGCGATTTGTCGCGGTCAGCCACACCCACACACATGCATTACCTCCGCGACTTCTATATTTCTTCCTCTCGCGGGAGACAAAGCTGGGCTGCCAAGGTTAAAAACAATTGTATTATTTCATGTGCAACACTGTTTTCATTCGGTCAGTCGGAACCTAAAAACACCTTTTTTGACGTAAACTTGTCGTTGGAAACTGGCAAAAAAAAGGGCTGCCACAATGCGCAACAAATTATGTGCACTAAATAATAAGCGTCAAATAATAAATCACTACATAGTATAAAATAAAGTCGCTTCCCGTTTGGTGTCTCCTTATATCTTTAGAAAGAAACGGATTTTGATGCGGTTTTTTTATTAGATAGAGTAACTTGAGAGGAAGGTTTATAAGTATAATTTATTCCGGGAAATTGTCACATTCCCATGGGAAAATGGGTAGCCCAACTGGTAGGAAACAATTGACACCCTTTTGACACCTTTAAGGAGTAAAATTTCAAAAATGCTGAAACACGTATTTTATTATTTTAAGTTATAAGTCTAATCAGAAATTTTGAAACAGATCACATTTAAGATAAAAACCTTTTATACAAACTTTTAACCCCCTTTTCACCCATTTAAAGGTTAAAATTTCAAAAATGCTGAAACACGTGTTTAATTATTTTAAGTTATTAGTCTAATCACAAATTTTGAAACAGATCACATAAATTAAAAAAAAAGAACTTTCATACAAACTTTTAACCCCTTTTTGACCTTATTAAGGGTTAAAATTTCAAATATGCTGAAACACATGTTTAATTATTTTAAGTCCTAAGTCTAATCACTAATTTTGAAACGGATCACACTTAGGACAATGAACTTTCATACAAACTTTAAACCCCCTGTTCATCCCTTGGGGGATTTTAAAAAACGGAATTTTATCTCTAATAGTTGCTTCATTACATAAAAACTTTTATCCAAGTTTTATTTTTCTAGCTTCAGTAGTTTAACATTTATATTATCACGAAAACTGAGAAAAGTAATATTTTAGTTCCATAATACAAACATAGATGTCGCTGTTAGATTTCAACGCACTATCGTGATGTGTTTTTTCAAAAACTTTAAAATTTGTATTTGTTATTATAGCAGCAACAGAAATACAACTTCTGTAAAAATTTCAACTGTTTAGGTATAACTGTTCAGGAGATACAGCTTCGTAACTGTAGGACGGACGGACGGACGGACAGACAGACGGACAGCCGAGCCTCAGTAATAGGGTTTTCGTTATTACCCTTTGGATACTGAACTATGAAAAAAATTTTAATAAAAAATATATAATAAAAAACCTCCAATGTGAAAAAAGGGTGTAAAATTTGAAGTGCATTTATGTAAAAAATAATTGTCCACCCGTGCGAAGCCGGGACGGGCCGCTAGTATAAATATAAAATCTGAACTGAGCCCGTCTACCAGCCCAGCAGAGGGTGGAGATGACAAAGGAGTTGGTAAAATAAAAGCTGCGGGAGACGACTGAGCTGCTGAAGTTGGCCGAGCTGCAGCACTACGTGCAGGAATCGGCAGAATTCCAAGTTCAATCGAAAATGCATGTAAGGTAGTAGACAGCCGATGTGGTGCAGTGGTAGTGCGACTGCCTGTGACGCAAAAGTTCCGGGTTTCATTCTCGGTGGGTCACTCACAAAGTTGATCACACACACACACACATATCACGCCTATAATCCCTTGCGGGGTAGGCAGAGCGTAAACGGCCGCATAGAACGGACATTTACGCCACGTCTGACAAACATTTGAGGGTCATCCGGAAAATTGTGTATCGCCATAGTGACAGGTTGTCAGTCCATCGCCTAAAATTGCAATACACACTCTCGAGTCCCTTAGACGCTTCTTACGACTCCCACGGGCAAGAAATGGGGTGATGCTATTCTAAGCCGGCATCACACGGCTGCTACATCACACAAAGTTTCTCCGTAATTGAACAACTAAGTCGGCTGGGTCTTTGAGCTTCTTCGGATCAGAACCACTGACCATGATTTCCCCAGGAAGGCGCAGGGTCTTACCATACAGAAATTCAGCTCTTGACGCCTTCAGATCTTGAAAAAAAATCGTGAAAACACAACGTTTCCCCAAAATAACAAAAGTTTTAAGCTGATTTAAGCTACCGGTGGACACTTTCGTATGTGCTTTGTGTCGAATATAGCCATCAAGCGTCGAAACAGATAAGACTCAAAGAGTACCCTGGGTGCTTGTGACAAGTGAAGGCACTCTGAATCGAGAAATCTACTGCTGTACAAAAGTTTTCGCTACCTCACCTGCATGGGCCAGGCCTCTGGCCACCTTGTAACTCTGTATATAGCAGTTAAATAGTAACGATAACCTTTACAAGGAGGCAAATTATTATGTCTCCGATGATGTCTGAACATGACATGTACGAACTGACCAGAGATGGTCTTGAAACTGCCAACTTAGCGTTGCTATGTCTGGTGACCATGATACGTTACCATGGCTGGCAAGTGCGGGCCCAGTGTTTGCAGTAGGTATTTATTGACCGATGATGGCCAGACGTAAAAGTGCATTACCAGCCTTGTTGAAGCACATGCGCCGATATGAAACCTATCAAACACCATATGACGTAATAGAAGGTTCAGATATGGACGCGATTTGCCAGTCGAAAATCACAGATCACGGAGCTGATAGAGCCTGGAACAGTGTTTGGGCTAAACTGAAGGCTAGGCTAGCTCCGGGTCCAACACCTGCGACTTAACAAGCGCCTCAAAGTTTAGGTCTAAAGTGATCGCGTCGACAGGGGACAACACATCCGCAACAACGTTGTGTTCACCCTTGAAGTTTTCGTTTATCAGTCAGTTGACAACTATTGAACATTAGTCGTGAAATCACTGATAAACGAAAATTGGTTCGAAAATGCAACAAATATTTTATGTTCACAGTTAATTTTGACGTAGATTCTCGGGGTGCATTTAATTTGTTCCTTATTTCTCTCTGCATAACAAAAGCTGCGTAAATCCTATTCACAACAGAAAATGCAACACAAAATAGTACGTCAAAAATTTGCAGACCCTTGATAATGTCGTCAAATATTTACTGCACAAAATACGGTGCGTGTTTTTATTTGCGTAATATTTGTTGCGTATTGTGCGCAACAAATATTACGCTTATTTATGTCATTATGTGATCTGTGCTGTGCTTCAAAGTGAGTTTGAATTGAAGGAAAGTGCAGTACTTTTTATTGTGAAAACATAATAAAGAAGAGAGAATTTTCAAGTTCTTATTTAAAATAATGTCTGCAATGACGCCAGTGTAAGTTTCTTATTATTACTAAGCTAGAAGATGCATTCATGTATGACTGACTACTTCGGCTAAACTAAATTAAAACGAATGTAATATTAATTCATGATTTCAGGGTAAGAAGCACTGCAGCCTAAATAAAATAGTTGCTGCAGTATGCGGATTATTCCGCTCGTAATTATACTGGAAGCATGTGAGTACCTACTAACTACCCAATAAGTTAAAAGTAAAGAGAAATATCTTGTTTTTGTTCCTATTATGTGACTTTAAGTAACATGAGAGTCTTGTACCCCTACAACAGACATTAGGTTATTTAAGATTTTGTGACATGGGTTGTAGACCTGGTAGTGGTAATTAATGCCTTTTGCAACCCCGCTAGGGATATAAGCTGTACGCATGATGTGTGTTAGTAATAATGATTATTCCTTTTGATTGTTACAGGTTCTGTGTTTGTGTTCTGGTTCTGTGTTGTTGTGGAGTGCAGCATACTGGGTGTCAATGCCTATTACCCAGGGAGGGTGCACAACACCTTCATATGGCATCACTCTGTGATAAAAACTGAAATGAGAAGGCTTACTGACTGCTAATGTGATGTTATACTAAGCTGATGATGACCAAACATGTACCTGCTTAAATATGAAATATCGGGTGAAATTGTACTAGTGACCGATAGTGAAAACTCTTCAGGCATGATAAGGAACAACTTTCCCCTAGGAACATATGCCAAAATAAGATAAAGAAATTCGACCTCCCATATAAAGTTTCCTATCAGCTGATTTGAGTTAGGTACCATGGAATCTCAAAATATTTTTGTCTTATTTCCACCAATGTACAGTTGATTGTAGCACATCAGGTACCAGGGGTAATCCAAAAGAGCTGAATTATTTTTACTCCCAGTTGATACATAATATTTTTTTTTACTTATTTTCATATATATTTTCATATAAGAAGTCATTTTCTACTAATACATCTTCATGTCAAGATAAAAATATTGCTGGGACAAAAATAATTCAGTTCTTTTTTTTTTTTTTTTTTTTTTTATTTATTTAGCAAAATACATAAAATTACAAATTAATTAGTCTTAACCTACTCACAAAAGCCTATTTGAGGTTTATCAGTGGGAGGTAAGTTGCCACTTATGGTACATATTATAACATTAAAAACATACGTGCTTAGCTGATATGCATGGTATGCATTTTGGAGAACCCTTGGTACCTTATGTGCTACAACCAACTGTACCTTCTTGGAAAATGTAGTTCCTTATCACCAGCCCTTATTCTGTTATCAGTATCGGTCACTTGTAAAATTTCACTATTTTTGGGTTGAATTGCAGTTCAAAGAGGAGGTAGAATATGATCAAGATGACACCAACAACAGACAAATAAATAATAAGGAAATACTTTTAAATTTAATAAAAATATCATTATTTGTTATATCATCTGTTTTATTCATAATGTCACGATGCTACATAAAATGCATTACAACTCACAACTGATTCGACAACCATAATTCCGATCATACAATAACACTATATTCATCATCAGACCAAGCATTTGACTCTTCAGCAAACACCTCATCTTGCAGCAGCCACATTACATTATGAGGTAAGTGGAATCTGATACCCAACAACTATAATTATAAATGCCTGAAACTCCATCTCCTAAGCGAGGCTCCAATTTCTTTCCAATCGCTTTGTTGATCCTGAAAACTCATTTTTTTCTAGTAAGGATCCGGTCTTGGTAGCTTTATTGGGGACCTATGGTTTTTACCGTCGGGTTGGTGTTGTAAAGGGTGCACTTTAAAACTTATTTTATTTTCCTAAACAAAACTGTTTACAAAACGAAAATAAACACACATGAATAATGTACTAGTTCGTAAAGTAGATACAATCATTACAATCGCTGGCTGGGAAACATTGAAAATGCACAACACGATTATGCCCAACAATGTTATGAATATGTACGATACAGGCATTGGATCGTCTTGGATAACCGGCCCCTTCGAGCAACGACGGCCTTCCGTCCCGGAAGGGAGTAGGCATACAAAGTATTTCCCCTCTGTCAATCAAAGTACAAGCCCAAATGGGCATTGGCGTTTATAAAAACCAGTTCCGTTCAGATTTCTTCCTAGACCGAGTCCAGTCGTGCAAGTGAACACATGTGCACGCAACGCAATATTAAAAATGCCGAATTGCTCAGTTTTTTGCTGTAAAAAGAGGTCTGGAACATCAAGTTTCCAAAAAGATGGTGTCACATTTCACATGTAAGTAAATTCTTAACATATTATTGCTATTTAATACATTTAAACACTGAATTCGCATATTATTATTTAATTCTAAAATAGTTGGTGGATTTGTTCAGCAACATCTGGTCCGCTCGCCCGACAAATTACAGATTACAGATTTTCTGACGTGGCGTAAATGTTGGTTTTTCGCAGTTGTTTCCGCTCTGCCTACCTCGCAAGAGATTATAGGCGTGATATGTGTTTGTAAATAATGAATATGCTTAATGCTGAGACCAGCCATGTCGGCCATGATTATGCTGTGCCTTACACGGTTATGCATTATATGGACTCAACTGTTGTCGCTATGCGACCCGCGAGATAACTTGCAGAAGGGGAGACAAAAAGATTCGCACCGCGATTATTTAGTCTCCGGCAGCAACATGCGCCACCTCCGCGATTCATATGTCGCTAATAATAGTCGAGACAAAGCTGGGTTGCTAAGTTAGAAAAATAATTGTAATATTATATGTGCTACACTGTATTCATTCGGTCAGTAGGAACCACAAAACACCTTTTTTGAAGTAAAAAAAAAACCTTTTCGTTGCCAACTGACAGTCTGACGTTAGTTTTACTGACAATATAATCCCGAAGGAAAGAAAAAACATGAAAAAAAAAATTATCAAGTTTTAGTTTCTAATTTTGTTGAAACAATGTTTAAAAGGACGATAATGTAAGTCCCTTAGGTGTAATAAAATTCCTGCTGGATAATAATTATGGCTGCGCGCGCATGCTGATTTTGCCCCTTGTCATTATGCTGGAAGCAATGGAATTGAGTGAAATAGTTCCTACCTAGAGGAGCTGATCACCCGGCAGCGAGCTCCGCAAACATCCCAACCCGAGGAAGAAAAGAATAAAGTATTGCCTACACAATAAACTTATAGTAATGAGGAATATTTTGTTTACATACAAGTGATAACATAACATGAGTCTTGTGCCCCTACAAAAGACTAAGGTAGGTACTATTTAAGATTTGTGACATAGGTTGTAGACCTGGTATTATTAATTAATGCCTTTTGCAACCCCGCTAGGGACATGGGCTGTAGGCATGGTGTGTGTGAGTAATAATTGTTATTCCTTTTGATAGTTTCAGGTTTTGATTCAGAGTGAAGTGCAGCAAACTGGGTGTCAATGCCTATTACCTACCCAGGGAGGGAAACAAAAGGAGCACACCTTCATATGGCATGACTCTGTGATAAAAACTGAAAAAGAGTCGGACAGTTTTTTATAGGGTATGTTTAAAGAAAGAAACACATTGTTATTGATATTATAATAAGTATAATATTAATTAATAAGTATAATATAATAAATAATATGCAGACAATATGGTGCTGCTCAGTCCATCTATCGGTGCCTTAAGGAAACTTCTAGAGTGTTGTGAACACGTTGAGGTACAATGAAAAAAAAGTGAGTTCATATTATTTAAAAGTAAAAAAAAAAAGAACCAGTAAATGTACCACCTATTTTCTTGAATAAGGTCCCTCTGAGATGTGTTACACAGTTTAAGTATCTTGGTCATATAGTGACAGATGATTTAAAAGATGTTGCAGACATAGAAAGGGAGCATAGGTCACTGTCAGTCTGAGGCAATATGTTGGCCCACAGATTCAGGCATTGGTTGTACAACAGGTGTTAAACTGACTCTGTTCAAAGCATTCTGTCAAAGTTTCTACATGTGTGCGCTGTGGACCAACTATACACTTAGGGCATACAGTCACATATACAGTGTCATACATGTGCAATATAATAATGTCTTCAGGGCCTTGCTGGGGTTACCCCAATACTGTAGCGCTTCAGCATGTACCTACTTTAAAACGAAATATATTTATTTTTAGGGTAGAATTGCAGTTTGAAGTGGAGTTACAAGATGACACCACAACAAAGACATAGAGCCATCTCCTCGCTGTTTAAGATTGGGCCACGCAAGAGGCGAAGAAATAATAAGGACATACATAAAGATCAAATAAATAATATCATCTTTTTTATTTTTAAGTTATTTCACCATGTTAACAAAAGAAACGGTCATAAAAAAATCACAACTGATTTGACAACTCTGATTCCGATCAGACAAAAACACAATATTCAATCATTGATCCTGAGTAGGTACCTATCTTTGATCATTATATATTTTTCGTCAATATATTTAGTATATTTGCATGTAGATTTATTTTATTGGCATTTATTTATTTAAGTAATTGTGCACGCCCAATGCACCTGTCTTGTAGCACTCTCACTTTCTGTTGGTAAGCTGAAAGAAATTTCGTAGTAGAAATAAGTTGTTCTGTTGTGTCGTCATTCTTTGTATATTGTCTCTTGTAATGTTTCTTGTGTGCAATAAATGGTTAATAATAATAACAATAATTATTCCTTATCCGGTAATTAGAAAAGGTCGCATATCTCTAACCCTAGATCGCTCATCTTAGCTTTCCTGCCTCGACTCATACATTTCGAGGATGTAGTTGTTATATTATATGGCTCACAGCCAAAAAAATTATAGCCAAAAAAAGTAAACAGATACTCGAATGTTTAAAAGATCATTCTTGTGAAGCAGTCACAAAGCATTTATATGGCAGTCCCAAGTGCACTTAAACCCATTTTTCTAGTATGGATCCGGTCTAGGTAGCTTTAATAGAGACCTATCGTTTTTACCGTCGGGTAGGTAGGTGTTGTGAAGAGTCCACTTCAAAACTCCTTTTATTTTCTTAAACAAAACCCCTAAGATACATACATACATACATAAATCACGCCTATATCCCTTACGGGGTAGGCAGAGCGTTAACGGCCGTTCAACGTCTGACAAAAGTTTGAGGGTCAATAAGATAACTGTGTATCTTCATAGTGACAGGTTGTCAGCCCGTCGCCTAAAATTGCAATACACACCCTCGAGTCCCTTAGTCGCCTCTTACGACACCCATGGATACCTACTTAAAATAATGGTTTTATATTCGGAAACTACTTACTTCCTCATCGCAATATTTTTAATATGAAATATAGACCAATATAATTGGTAAATATGTAGATTTACTGTGTTCTTAACCGTTGTCGCTACCAAAATACATGGAAGAGTTAACTCGCGCTTCTAAGTCTACAGCGAAACGTCAAACGTAGACTAAAATAGGTGCGCATCTTACCAAATGTTGATAAGTTGTCTATAGTCTAGACATATTAGACAAAACTCGCTCTGACGTCAGCAGCGTAGACATATGTCGCAGTCGCGGTGCGCGTGTTAAGCTTGGGAAGACTTAACTCGCGCTTCTAACTCTACAGCGAAACGTCAAATGTAGACTAAAGTTGGTGCGCATCTTACCGACTGTAGATAAATTGTCTATGGTCTGGACTTGTTTCGCACTCGCGGCCCTCTCGCGGGGCGCATATTAGCACCTAAGAAATAACTCGCTCTGACGTCACTAGCGTAGAGATATGTCGCAGTCGCGGTGCGCGTGCTAGCACTGCAGGTGTCATACAAAGATCTTTAAGGGTAAACATGTGTTATTGATCTAATCTAAACTTAATATTCTAATCAGTAGATGTTTTAAAGAAAGTATAATACTCTAAATATTTTTGTGATTCTTCTTTAAATCTACCTACTTAGCATACTGAATTAAGTACTGGTTTACCTCAAACCGTTGAAGAGTTTCAGTCTGTTAATTCGTGGATCAGGACCTCCGCTGGCTGCCGTCAGCTTCTTCCAATTACGTCTTACAGAAAAAGCCAACAAATATGGATTCCCTGAAAGTAACATCGATGGTAAAGAATTTGATTGTTATGCTAATTCATTTTGAATCTTTTAATAACCACTTACCAGATTTGTCATCTTCCTTACATGATAAAATATCATAGAAGCTTCCGACTACATTGAGCAAAATTATGACTAAATATACCACAGCCATTACTATATCACTTGAGTCTATTTTTGTTTCTTCATTAGTCTTTTTACAATAATCTATTTCGGCTACTTTCCCTTGCAATTCGTAGTTTCTCCAAAGGGATTCGTTGATGCATCCCTCAAGGATGATCTTTAAGTCCTCTTCATTTTCTAAAGTATGATTTTGTATGAAACTTTGGCATGTGTCCGTCACACAAACGCCTCTATGTATTTTTGAATGGTTAAAATGTTTCATTGTATGTGCCGTATATCCCTGAAAACAGAAACAAGTTTTTAAGTATTTTTATCTTCAAGTCGAGGTTTACAACCTAATTTTTAGATTAGGTTGTAAGCGACAGCATCTTTCTTTATAGCTTTACTGCCCTGTCGACTTCAAGCAATAAATAAATAGTCATTAACTGCAGTTTTTTAAATAAGTAACAATGGCTTTGATTAAATTAGTAAAAACAATTTCTTATACTAGCATTTTCATTAAACATTTCTATCAAAACAGGTTCGTTGACTCACGTTTATACATGTATACATTTTCCTTTCTTTACAACGGTTCTTGGATTTATTGTTATCGTTCAATTAACTTTCATTTCAGGCTTAAACTACCCTAGTACTATTATTTATTCTGTGACATAACTTTTGTAAGTAATTGAACTCTCTGTACTGAACTTTATTTATTTTGTGCTCAAACTAGATGTCGTGTGATGCCGGCTTAGAATATGTAGTGTAATGCTGGCTTAGAATAGCAACACCCCATTTCTTTTCCGTGGGTATCGTAAGAGGCGATTAAGGGACTGGAGGATTACATGTGTGTTGCAATTTAGGCGATGGGCTGACAACCTGTTACTATGGTGGTACATAATTATCTGAATAACCCTCAAATATTTGTCAGACATGGCGTAAATATACCTTTTTACGCGTTTTAAGCTCTGCCTACCCCGCAATTTATGTCAAAATTTATTTCAGACTCATTATCATGAGGAAAAAAATATACAACATTTATCTACGTCGCGTTTTTTAATGAATCTAGATTAAGTACCTAATCAATCGTAAATTACTGATACCTATTCTGCACGGCTATTTGATATGATAATTGATAATTAACCTCACACCTCAGATTGTGACACCCATTGTTGCAAATTATAGGTTAAGTTCTAAGAGATCAAGGCATAGCTAGTATAGTACTCAACAAAATAGTTTGTATTTATACATAAATACTGACAGGGTGCATGCAGACCATGAAACTGAACAATTTTCACCTAGACATATATATCAGAAAACGACAAAAACATTTTGACCTCCTATACAAAGTCACGTTCTTGTGATTGCATATTTACTACTGAAGAAGAATTAAACTACGTGTCATGAAATATTTTCTTATGAGAAGGTCTTCAGTTTCATGGTCTGCGCGTATGCAGCACATAGCCCAAACTTTGTTTTTTCCGGGTGCCAGACAAGAAAGTACAAAGAAAATGCAGACCAGAAAACAGATATTCAAATTCGTCACCCAGGGTTCATTGGGTCGTATATCAACGCAATGTCCTATAAGAAAGAATTATTAAAAAAATGTCGACCAGGTGTCACAGATCAAGAAAAGATTAAGGCGAGTGTAGCCACCAACGACCTCGACAGTGGTGCCGATTCACAAAAAAACTCTCTATACAAACAATCTAACAGAATGTCCCTTACTTAAGTTTTAAGTAGTATTAGTTTTAGTACAAACTCAAATGAATATTCGCTGTAATTAAAGTTATGGAAAAGTGCCAAAAAACAGCCACTTTTGGTATGCATTGCCATAAATTTCATTACAGCGAATATTTAGAGAAAATTTTTTTTTTCATATGACAACAAATACCAAAAGTAGTCAATTTTTGGCACTATTTCCATAACTTTAATAACGCGAAAATTTCATTAAGTTTGCAGGTTCTAATTTTACTCACGGATACCTAATATTAAAAACTTGAGCAACTTACATTCTGATAGATTGTTTGTATAAATAGAAAATATTTTTTTTATGAAGTGGCGCCACTGTCGAGGTCGTTCACGGGTAAACTCGCCTTAAGGCCCTGATTCACTTGAAAGTTTGTCCCTTTCATTTGCGCTGCGCCAGAGGGAAACAGACACTCATTTTCCGCTAAAATTTTTGCGAGATTTACGATTTTTCCGACTTAGAAACTAGAGAAATACCGTAAGAATGTGGAATTTGGGTATTCATACTAGAAAAATTATGTATCTAAATACTAGTATACTTTTTTTGTAAGAACTATTAAACTGTAGACATAATATGGAAAAAATGTTCAAATAGAGACAGACAGACAGACAGACAGAAACACTTTATTGCTCACAATAATTATAACATATACAAGAACAAAAACAAACAACACAATATAAGCAAAGGCGGCCTTATCGCTTTAAGCGATCTCTTCCAGGCAACCCTGCACACTAAGAGAATTAGAGGTTACTTTGTTTTTTTTTTCCATTGAGTAAAGTTTGTCTTGAGTTTGTCAAATTGTGTAACTAACAGGTATATTATGTTGTCTGTTAAATCTTAATAACATGTATTTTTTTCAGAAATGTATGGCCGTAATCGTCAGAATAAAACTAGTTTTAAAAACTTGCTCGCGCTATACGGGGTGTAAGGGACGGTGTACCGAAAACTTTGCAGGCATGATCAGACCATGAAACTGAACAACTTTTTCTATGGAAGCTATGTTGGTAGAGGAGACTTTTTTTTCGACATCCCATACAAAATTCCCGATCAGACTGACTTTCTATGGAAACTCGAAAAACTAAATTCGTTTCCCAACATAGGTTCAATAGTAAAAATTGTTCAGTTTCATGGTCTGATCATGCCTGCAAAGTTTTCGGTACACCGTCCCTTACACCCTGTATGCTTGCCCCCGCCTTAACCCTGTTTCCTTTGTTTGTCGACAGCCCTGCCCCAAGCGTGCGTAGCCGTTACGTTTAGTCTTATTGCTCAAGTACCAACTGCCAATTACCCCATTACTACAAGTTCTAGGTAAGGTGACCTGCTGCGCCGGTATTTCCTACGTCTAATGCATGGTTTCTTTTAAATTGTTTAAGTTTATTATTTATTATTACTATTGTTTAACTTTGCCGTGTGATGCCGGCTTAGAATAGCATCATCCCATTTCTTACCCATGGGTGTCGTAAGACTCGACTAAGGGACTCGAGGGTGTGTATTGCAATTTTAGGCGACGGGCTGACAACCTGTCACTATGGTGATACACAGTTATCTTATTGACCCTCAAACTTTTGTCAGACGTGGTGTTAGGGTAATTCCCGGATATGTGCCTCAGCGGGATATGTGCCTCAGTTTAGTTGTGTGAAAAGTAAAAAATACGCACAAAAAATTCCTTTATTAAACAAAAGCACCCCTTCCCCCCTTAAGTCTGCCACAAAGCGTTGGCGCGTGCGGACATGCGTAGGAGTGTTTTTGACGGCGACGTGATCAACAATCGGAATTTTACTTTATGAATGAACTTTGACCTACCATAACTTTGGATTTGACTGGTAACTGTTCTCTTTCTTTACTTCTAAATAAGGAGTGGGGTGTGTAGATTATGTAATAGGCCAATTTTTGAATTAATAAATGTATATGTATTCATTTTTGATACGGGCATATATCCCTGTGAAAAAGGATATCTGCCTCGATACGTTTTGGGATATGTGCCCTTAGGGCCTTGTCTGACTTTGATGCAGGAATGTTAAGAATATGTAATTTTTGTTACGGATACGGATACGGATATGTTATTGTTCCGGATTATCCGTTAGTTTCTGATAATTTTAGTCGCAGATATCATATAAATAGTTCATCTTTTGTTTATTTCGGTTACGTTTTGGGATAGTCCCTGAGGGCACATATCCCTTTTCTGACTTTTATGCAGGAATATTATGGATATGTCATCGACACGAAAGAAGAAGAAGATGGATGTGTAATTTTGGTTACAAATATGGATACGGATATGTAATTATTTCGGATTACCCATTAGTTTCAGATAATTTTGGTTACAGACATCAAACAAATTGTTCTTTTTCTGTTCATTTATTTATTGGACCAAATATTATATTATAAATAGGTTTTGTTAATTAGTATTATATGTATGTATTCAAATTATATTAAAATACAGTAATAATTTAGTCAATTATGTTTAAAATATTTGTTTTCTTGCCAAGGGCACATATCCCTTCCAAAAAAATCACTTTGGGGCAAATATCCGGCATGTGAGGCGTATATCCCGGTTTTCACTTTTATTTTAAACTTCAAATATACGGCTAATTAAAATGATTATTTTCAAAAGGCCATTTAACATCAATAAATAAACGTCCAAATTATATATATTTAAGAAAATAATTTGATAATTATTTTAAAATGTAAAGATATGAACAAAATAAAAAAGGTTGGGCATATATCCCGGACTTACCCTAATATCCGTTGAACGGCCGTTAACGCTCTGCCTACCCCGTAAGGGATATAGGCGTGATTTATGTATGTATGTATGTATGTTTAACTTTGATCTTTATTCTTTATTAAGACTATTGTCCTATTCTTATTGTTTTAATATTAGTGTCTTAATAGGTCTGTTTAGTTAAGATCTCGTGCCGTGTGAATAGAATCACCCCATTTCTTTCCCGTGGGTGTCGTAGAAGGCAATTAAGGGGCTCGAGGGTATTGCAATTTTAGGCAATAGCAATGAAAACTTGTTGCTTTGGCGGTACTTAATTTTCTGAATGACCCTCAAATGTTTGTCAGACATTGCGGTAACGACCGTATTTTTACGGGGATGATGCTCTGCTTTCCCCGCAAGGGAAAAAGCCGTGATGTGAGTATGTATGCATGCTGTATCTAGAGGGTACATCGAAGTGGCCAACAGACGCTGACATACGACATATTTAAAATAAAATCAAATTAACTTGGTACTAGTATAGTTAGCAATCTTTGCTGTATTGCATACTTACATAAATCACGGCTATATCTCTTCGGGGGTAGGCAGAGCGTTAACGGCCGTATCACGGATATTAACACCACGTCTGACAGAAGTTTTAGGTTCAATCAGATAACTGTGTATCACTATAGCGACAAGTTGTCAGCCCATCGCCTAAAATTGCAATACATTCCCTCGAGTCCCTAAGTCGCCTCTTACGATACTCATGGGCAAGAAATGGGGTGATGCTTTTCTAAGCCGGCATCACACGGCAAAGTCGGCATCACACGGCAAATATCCGTTTTACGGCCGTTAAAACTCTGCCTACCCCGTAAGGAATATAGGCGTATGTATGAAAATATTATAAGTTCACTTATTGCCCAAGCCTTTTGTCATTCCGCAAACTCCACCTGTTTTCCTGTGTACCTGTATCATATCCATGAGAGGATTGTTTCCGAACAAGTCCACGTCAAGGATGCAGTAGGTCCCTTCAGCCTCCTGCAGACATGATGAGAAGTTGTCCGGCCGTTGACGCTCTGCCTACCCCGTAAGGGATATAGGCGTATGTGTGAAAACATCATAAGTTCGCTTAAGCCCACGCCTTTTGCCTATCCGCACAGACTCCACATGTTTTCCAGCGTACCTGTATCATCTCCATGAGAGAATTGTTTCCGAACAAGTCCATGTCAAGGATGCAGTAGGTCCCTTCAGGCTCCTGCAGACATGATGAGAAGTCGTCCAGCGCGAACAAAGTCGGCATACGGTTGTACTCCGATTCTGCAAATTAGAATTGGCGTAAAGTTACATGCCGTGTAATTAAACTGGCCAGCCCCGAGGCAGTGCCTTTATTTTAATTTATTTTATCCCGCCCGTGCCGGTTTTCTATTAGAAAATTATGTAAGACAAATTCCTTTTTTTTACAATGACGGATCATGACGTCAATGAGTGATAATACTATCCTACATTGAGTAAAGTAATTTCATTTTCATTTTCAGTGAAAATTAAATAACATTTACTTTTTAAAATGGATAAGGCATTATTAGGCGCAGATTTTGGTTGTTTATGAGAACTATAATAAATATTTGCAATATTAGCCGTGTGATGCCGGCTTAGAATAGCATCACCCCATTTCTTTACCGTGGAAGTCGTAAGGGGCGACTAAGGGACTCGAGGGTGTGTATTGCAATTTTAGGCGATGGGCTGACAATCTGTCACTATGGCGATACACCATTTTCCGATTGAATATTCTTTAAACCGAATATTAATGACCAAAACTAGCTGTATCAAAAACGTGCTCTAATACTCTAATGACATCGGCAAGGCTGCAAAGTCCACTTATGAAAAACCCTTCATAAGAACTTTGAAATCCATGAGAAAAACATTTTAGCGGAAATAAAAAACAACGCATTTGACCCGAGGCAGGTTCAAGTTGAACAATATAGAGCAAGGGTGTAATTGTGGTCACTCAGAGAAGTTAAACTGTTTGCAGAACTGACAAGTGGAGGAAAATTGCTAGTTTGTTTGTGCAAACTAGCCTTCCGGATATACATACCTAATTATTCTTAATTTTTCTTGCCGATAACTTTACGCTGCATATTGATTTTATTAAATACTAGATTTCCGCCCAGTAGTGGTTTCACCCGCTGCCACTCATTTTCCCGTGGTAATAGTTATTTTCCTGCGGTAAAAAGTGGCTTATGTGTTATTTCAGGTTATACTCTACCTGTGTTCCAAATTTCATCTAAATCGGTCAAGCCGTTTGAGCGTGAAGAGGTAACACACACAAACTCTCAGATTTATAATATTATAGTACGGATACCGATAACTGAATATTTAAAATCTGTAATGTTACAATTATTATTATGGGAAAATAAGTGGCAGCGGGTGAAACCGCTGGGCGGAAATCTAGTAATCTAATGTAAATTTGCACGAACATGATTGGGTGTTTTATTCTGAAGCAGCGGCAATGAAAGGGACAGTCAATTCACCCTACTTAGCGCCTTAAGAGATCTAGGTATCGGAATTCGCAATTTCCGTTCGCCTGACAGACGCATGCGTTAAAAATACGCAGCGACGGAGGACTCGCGGGAGAATCGCCTATTCAGTATAAGTTTTATCCCTAACTAACCTACTTATACTTCAAAGTGCTACGTCGTAGCAGTTCGTAGTATAATCTGTTGATGGTCCCGTAGCTAGGGCAGGGTGATTATTGGTTATCTCAAAACAATAACTAAATTAATTTTAGTTACATGTACCTTGATATATATTAATATGTTCCGTATTTTCTGTACATATTTTAGTAAGTACATAACTGAGTAGGTAAATAATTCGTTTTCTCGTTTTGATTTACTTATCATGCCCTCAATTCGGAATATAAATTTTAGTCCTGTCATGTTTAACAATATCAATGGGTTCTTCGCAATTTCTAGTAAATTTAGTCGCCAGCCCTCTGTCACTTTCCATCAAATATGTTTAGAAAAGGACTGGAGATATTTTGGTCGCGTCATGTCTTATAATTTGACGCAAAATACGTGTTATCTGTCAAAATAAGGCGACGATAAAAACAATGGCGACTAAATTGCCTAGAAATTGTGAAGAACCCATTGACATTCTTAAACACGACAGGACTTAGATATCTCTTATCCTTTTCTGAACCTATTTAACGGAAAGTGACAGCACTAATTTAAGGTAAATGAAGAGAATTTATATCCCGAATTGAGGCCATTGTTTTCATAGATAATACGTATTTGCACTTATTTTGACAGATAATACGTATTTTGCGTCAAAGAATCTGTCAAGTCGTTTGACAGACGTATTTGTAAACGCACCGTAACTGTATTTGTATGGGAATAAGATTGGAATTCGCAATTCCCTTTCGTCTGACAGAGGCATGCGTTACGGTGCGTTAAAAAAACGCAGCGACGGACGACAAATGGGAGAACCACCTTATTATATTTTCTATAGGTTTAACTTAGCCGAAAGGTTAACAACAGGTGAGTCTATTCAAGCCCAATTTGTAGGACAAGTCAATAATATCAACAGCAGTGCGAGCTACCCATTTAAGGGCCCAACATATTCTGGTTCTACATACATTTGTATAAAACAACCAATATAGATTGATCTTCCAGCTAAAATAACGTGTTGCCAATAGGACAACTAAGTAAATATCTACCTAGGGTAATCGCACAGAGCACCCAAGCGTCACGTGGGCGCTCCAGTTAGTGGGTATACGCGACAATAGTAAGTATACTTAAGCTAAGATTAAAATATAAACTTATTCATAACCAAAAGTAAGTAACCGGAGGCCAATGACATGTCGCGTCACAATTTTGGACTTTATGATGCCAAAATGAACTCATTTCTATGCCTGTCACATCACCGCACGCGGCGGTAGAGTGCTCGTTGTCGAAATACTTGGCTGCACATTTAAGGCCTGTTTTAATAACTCAAGTGTGTTTCTTTTCACACGACTGACATACATATATACTGTATGTATGTATGCATATATGTGCGATTCTTTAAAGTGCTGCAACTCGTTAACCACTGAACAGATTCGAATAGGAATGGTAGCGGAAGAATCCTTATATTATACCGAGTATCATAGGCTAGGTTTTATCTCAGAAAGCATTTTTATTTTTTATTATGCTTGTTATACCTTGCGGTTGGCACGCATCTGTGGATGAGGCGTTTTTCCAACTTCATTCATTGCTGCGTATTATTAAAGCACCGTAACACGTGCGGAAGGCAAGTGGGGGAGACCAATGCACAGAACTTTTTCCAAAAAATCAGTAATTGAAGTTACTCTACCGACAAGAGTTCACCCTTAAATTTTGAAGATGAAGCAGAACGAATGCGTCGGTAAGACGAAAGGAAATTGCGAGTTCCGATCTTATTCACATACAAATACGGCTGCGGTGCATTTACGAATGCGTCTGTCACAACGCTTTACGCACCGTAAACGCCTTAAACCTTAGCTATGTTTGTATATAATAGTATTAGAACTAAGAAATCTGATTGGGTGTTTATTTCTAACGCAGCGGCAATGAAAGGGAGAATTGCTGCACCCTACTTAGCGCTTTAAATTATTACTTACCATTTAATCTATAGATCACAGCCAAACCTTGCTTCACCGATAATATCAAAAATACAACCCCTAATATTAACATTGTAAATAAAATATGAAAACACTTTCTACAAATAAACTTAGAATGGCAAGAATACTCTTAATTAAATTATAATATAACTAGGATGAATATTATTATTTCATGTTTTTAAGGACAATGGTAAGTTGTGGTCAATTATGTGTGTCTTTGTCAACAATCTCAAGACGTTTGCAGATGTAGATGTAACAAGACACCGGCCGTGCAGCCCTTGTCCAACTTATAGGGTTGGCACCAGGGCCCGAAGTCTGCTAAATGAAAATCGTTTCAGTTGTGTGTAGATAGCGTGTAAATGTTTTAATAAATAAATAAAAAAAAAATACAATATCACGGTGACAATAAAATGACAGTTGAGTGTCGCTCGTAAGAGAATCCGGAATCAATTTGAATCATCATTATCATTGTATTTAACTAGCTTTATTATATTGAGGTATAATTCTGACTTATTGTTTTACTATTATTATAATAACATTTGCACCTGCCTGTACTTTTCACATACCGTAAGCTAGACTGTTAGATAATGCCACTAGCATTAATTACGCCCATGTACACTGTTTTGTGCATAAAGTTCAATAAATAAATAAAATCTAATAAAGGTGTCGTGTGATGCCGGCTTAACATAGCATCACCCCCATACTACCCGTGGGTGTCATAAAAAAGCAACTGGGCAAAAAAGGGATAAATTCATCCAGGAAGCAACAGCATGTGAAATCAATATCTTACACTGCGCTCGCAAATCCACTTGCTAAGTGTGATGAGTAAGGCAACCCCATTCCCTACCCCTCCCTCCCTACAAAACAAAAAACTATAAAACCTTTTTTTTTTTTTTAAACTTGCAAAATTTTCAAGCGCGGGCAGGATTTGAACCTGTGACTTTCGCATTACTAGTGGCGACGCCTCTTCCATCTTGGCTGCCGCAGCTCATTCCTTGCCCGCCAATTTTGCAAATGTATTTTAATGCCAGTAACGCGTGGCATGGCTCCACCTACCGGGTTAGTTTTGCAACTAATACCGGTGACTAATTCTATCTTTACAGATTGAATGTAGTCTAATCGATGAAAACCCGCGATAAATTGAATACCAAATTTTAAAACACTTCCTGTGTTAGGTATACAATTTTTTAAAACTACTAAACTAATTATATGATTATTTTTTTATACTATTAACGCTCTGCCTACCCCGTAAGGGATATAGGCGTGATTTATGTATGTATGTATTAAACCACACAAAACAGAACAATTTTACATTTCGGAACCATGAAATAAGCAATTCAATCAATATGAGATACCATTACAATATCTGAGTGTCGTGTGGACTGTTGTGGCTGTTAATGTAATGTAGGTATGCAAAGATGCTATAAGGGTGCTTTTTCATTGAGGCGGAGCGGTGCATGAATTGACCAATCATAAACACAGAACTCTCCGCTAGTTTGCGTATGTATGAAAAACGTTCCTCCTTAATATTCGAAGTTTCACGTTTGACATTCCAAGCCAAGATATTTCTACCGTCCTCGTGCCAACCCTAGCCAGCATGTTCTGTGCTGGGCCTGATCCACATCAGTACACGGTTACCGAGGCGTGTGACGGTGTGACCCGTGCGGACGTGTAAACAGCCATAATGGCCGCGACGAGGAAACATTTGACTGGTAGAGTTGAATTATATTGAGCGAGTCAGTATAGCTAGCTTTTTGCGTCCCAGGCAACGCAGTGTCTGCCTCAAACACTGTTTAAATCGTCTGTCACAGACGTGTGAGGCCAATGATGAAGATGATGATAGTTTTTGAAACATTGGCCAAACCTAATTTATTTTTAGTGGCATTTTAGGTATATGCTAACATATTTTTGAAAACTTGCAAAATTTTCAAGCGCGGGCAGGATTTGATTTTGATTTTTGAAAATTTTGCAAGTTTTCAAAAATTGTATACCTAACACAGGAAGTGTTTTAAAATTTGGTACTATGCTAACATACTTTCGTTTGCAGTGGAAAAACGACTCAAACTAAGTTTGTACGTACACTGCATTAACTGTCTTATGGACAATACTTGTACATTGTATAATGTTAATTTAAATAAAGACCCTTAAATTTTGTATTTCATAAATGAGCTAACACAAATTGAATCGAAAATTTACGCATGCGTTAAAAATGACGAAAAAAATTGTTTCCGTCAGAATCGCTGGTCGCCTGTGGTGCGGAGAGTTTGTTCAATAATTGCTACCACATTACTAGTATTTGTTATCTTGCGTAATTTATTGCTAGCAATGATATATGCAGAGTAATTTGAAAATTATTCTGTCGAGCCACATTCTCTCAGTGTAAAATTGATCCGTTTCACAGTGAGGTTCACCACTTGAAGTATTTTTAGTTATTTTTTACACTTAATAAGTAACTATGTTAAAAAATTCAGATAGTATGCTATGCAGAATATAAGGTAGGTACCTATTTTGGAGTAGGTACTTGCAAAATTGCACCGTAGGCAGGATTTGAATCTGCGACTTTCGCTATCACTAGTAGAGACGCCTCTACCGACTGGGCTACCGCGGCTCAACTACAGTAGGCGAAATTTTGCAAGTGTATCTTAATGCTTTTGGGTACGTAAAAAGAAATACAACTTAGGGCTTAGGTAGGTAAAGTAAAAGCTTAATAAAGGATTTTATAATTAGCGAGCGCTATGCAATCTTTACCCGTGATTTCAATGCCTGATTTTACTCTTCTCGCAGGAATAAATCCAAAATATTACATTTATATACATACAAACATAAATTACGCCTATATCCCTTACGGCGTAGGCAGAGCGTTAACGGCCGTAAAACGGATATTATTACATTTACATTTGCTATTATTATTAAATAACACCTGCGTGACCATTTTGTACATGTAAGTACCTACCGTGCCGTGCAGTTGCTGTGTGATGCCGGCTTAGAATAGCATCACTCCTTTTCTTCCTGCGAGTGTCGTCAGAGGCGACTAAGGGACTCGAGCGTTACATGTGTATAACCATTTTAGGCGACAGGCTGACAACCTGTCACTATAGTGATACACAGTTAATCTGATTGACCCTCAAACTTTTGTCAGATTTGGTGTTAATATCCGTTTTGCGGCCGTTTACTCTAAACTAAATGTTTATCAGACGTGGCGATAGAGACCGTATTGATACGGCTGTAAGCGCTCTGTCTTCTCCGCAACGGATAAAGGCCTGACATGCCTGAATTGACATGTTAACGCCTGAAATCTGTAATAAAGATAAGTTAATATAATTTATAATTTGCTCAGTATAAACTTACAGGCGCTTTTTATTTTAGTTCTGCAACGACAAAAGCGATACCGATTGGCGAGAACGCCTTAGCGGTGGCAAGGCGCGCTGTTTCATATTGTTTAAATACCTATATACTCGTATACCACGCGATTACAAAAAGGTTAGACGCGCTTTTAGGTAGTGTTTGAAATATTTTTCTATACGATTTGACGCTGTCAATAAGCTTAGGTAAACCATGTCTAACTTTCGGAAGGGTATTAGGCGGGGATAGCGCGCGGGCAAGATATTTTAACCGGTTTTATTAAGACAAATAGAACAATGAAATTCTGAAAAAATATTCTGAAAATGGCTGAATTGGATACTGTACTGGTATTTCTCTAGTTTCTATGTCTAGAAAACCGTGAAATCTCGCGAAAATTTTAGAGCAAAGTGATTAGTTGTTTTTCTTTGATGCAGCGCGAACGAAAGGTACCAACTTTTTAGAAGAACAGGGCCTTAAACGATTCTCAAAAAATATCTCTATACAGAAAAACGCAAGACACGAGCTTAGCGCGCGTATGACTAGTTTTTGGTAAGGCCTTGAGTGTCCATTGGATAATATATTGCAATACATAATTATTACATTTCGTATTATCCTGATAGAGAACCGGCTCGGCCGGGATCAAAAAATATAAATAAAGGCACTGCCGGGGCTAGCCAGGTTAACCACACGACATGTAACTATCATCATGTCGGTGGGTGACCAATTCAATTTCGCTTTAATGGTTTTGTAACGACTGCAGCTATATAATTTAACATTGACAAAATGAAAATGATATTACATTATTCAATGTAGGATAGTATTATCACTTATTGACGTCATGATCCATCACTGTAAAAAAAAGGAATTTGTTTCACACAATATTATTTTTTCATGGCAATTTTTTATTTTCCTAATTGAAAACCGGCAGCAAAAGGTACTATGCCTTTCAAATCAGGAATTGGAGACTTTACTGTAGACCCGGCCGGCTAGCAAAAAAAAAGCTGGTTCAACTTTCTTCAACAAGATGGTTGCGCAGAACGTAAATCGGCCAGTGGCAAGTGCACAAAATACGACCAAACATAAAAAACGCATTGTAGAAAAAAAAGGTGTTACAAATCTACGGACGTGCAATTACGTAAAGTCACAACGTACGTCATCATGATCGTACTTCGCATGCCTTGAGTTAGGTATGATATTTTTTATAATCCTTGCTTACATCTATTTAGGCGGTTCTCCCACTTGTCGTCCGATGCTGCGGTTTTTTAACGCACCGTAACGCATGCGTCTGTCATCGTCATCAAATATTTTCATACAAATTCGTCTACGGTGCGTTGACGTTGACGTTGACCTGACAGACGCATCCAGCAATGCACCATAGCCGTATTTGTATGGGAATGAGATCGGAATTGATGTGTGCCGTGTGATGCCGGCTTAGATTAGCATCACCCCATTTCTTACCCATGGGTGTCGTAGGAGGCAAATAAGGGACTCGAGGGTGTGTATTGCTATTTAGGCGATGGGCTATCAACCTATCACTATGTCGATACACAGTTTTTTGAATGACTCTCAAATGTTTGTCAAACGTGGCGTAAATGTCCGTTTTTTGCAGTTGTTTACGCTCTGCCTACCCCGCAAGGCATTATAGGCGTGATATGTGTATACAGGGTATAATGGACGGTGTACCGAAAACTTTGCAGGCATGATCAGACCATGAAACTGAACAATTTTTAATATGGAGCCTTAGTTGGGAAACGAATTTTTTTTTTCGAGTTGCCATAGTAAGTCGGTTAGCTGGTCGGAATTTTGTATGGGAGGTCGAATTTTTTTTCTCGTTTACCAACATATCTTCCATAGAAAAAGTTGTTCAGTTTCATGGTCTGATCATGCCTGCAAAGTTTTCGGTACACCGTCCCTTTCACCCCGTATGTATGTATGAGATCGGAATTCGTAATTTCCTTCCAGCTGACAGACGCATGCCGATGCTTTAAAAATACGCAGCGACGGACAACAAGTGGGAGAAACGTCTTACATCGTATAATGTTGCCATAAAGGTCAGGACCCTGTTTTTTTTTATGCCGCTCTAAAGACGCGGAAATGATTTTACTTGCGTAGGTAATAATGATATATGTTTGGTTTCCCTATTGATTTAGTGACTTTCGTTGTAAAATGTTTGCTCCATTGTTATTTATTTTATTAACACATAATGTTTCCGCACATATTATATCTTTAAGTAGTACGTATATGGTTTGCTTAATCCCATATCTTTGCCGTGTAATGCTTTCTTAGAATAGCATCATCCCATTTCTTTCCTGTGGGTGTAGAAAGAGGTGACTAAGGGACTCGAAGGTTTTATGTGTATTACAATTTTAGATAATAGGCTGACAACCTGTCACTAGTGATAAACGATTTTTCTGATACAGCTCTAATATATTTGTAAGACGTGGCGATAGCAACCGTGTTTAGAGCTGTTAACGCTCTGCTTAACCCGCAAGGAATAAAGGCGTGATATGTGTGTGTATTTGAATAAGAAGCAAATACATCAACAAAATATGTATTACACCGTTGTTTGACCTATGTGTTCATATTTTGAACTTAAGATTTTGGCAATAATTTCTCCATTACTAGTTTAACGGTATTAGTGACTAATAACACGTTACACAACCATGTCAGAGGCCTACAGTAGGCCGCCTAGTGGTGGCCCTAGGCGATTTAAAAACATCATTAATTTAATTCAAATGAATTCAATTTATGATAAAGGGGAGAAATTTGTCTGCCCTTAAGCTACTATTTAGCTTGGCGGAAAAGTTGTTCAGTTACCACGTCTGCTTTTTGGTGAATAAACGTATTATTTATTTGGTCATTCGTAGACTCGGTGTTCCATACGATAGACAAAGAGGCGACAAATAGTCAATGCTGTGGCTATCATCATCATCATCGTCATCATATAGGGAGAAATTTTACTAGTGACCGAAAACGAAAACTAAGATCGGATAATAAGGAACAAATTTCCTCAAGGAACTTCGGTCAAATATGAAAAAATTTGGACCTGCCATATTAAATTGCCGATCAGCTGACTTGATTTACTATGGAAACTCAGAATATTTTCGTCTTATTTCGGCCTATGTTCCTTGAGGAAACTTGTTCCTTATATCAGCCCGTTCTCAGTTTTAAATATCGGTCGCTAGTAAAATTTCACCTTACATTGTCAGATACGGTGAATTTTGTAAAAAGTCTGTATTTTGTAAACGAGGGATCGTGCCCTATGGCGTACCCTGGGGTAGGCATAAGTCCGGCAGTGGACTGCAATAGCCTGATGTATGTATGCTTACCTACTTTGTACTTCCAGAGAGCGACTATGCTCGTATGCCACCAGTGTTTAACTTGGACAGGTACGAGCCATGTCTTCACGAGAACAATGGCTCCGGAATATATTGCAGGGTCAAGTTCCATGTGTTCTCTGAGGGGCCCAACGAGCTTTATGATATGATGAAGGTAATAAATACTCCCAGTTTCACTACCAGAACTCAAACAAAATTTTAAATATTAAGATCTGCTCTCCCTTCTTTTAAAACTTTTTATTTCTTTCAGAATTATTCAAATCGACGTGAGACGCATTTCAATCATACCCAATTAACTTACGGAATATGTCTCACAAGAACATGCAAGAGTTTTTATAATCGAGAAACAGCAGTGGACCTGGGCGAGACCCTTAAGGAATGCCTTAATAAAACTTTCTGGAAGGACTACAATTTGCAAACGCAAGTGACTGAAGATTTGAACTGTGAGACGTTAGAAGAAGGATTCAAATTAGATAATTCAGACTATGCTGTAGCAGCCGTAATATTTGTTATATTGGTAGTCAACATTGTTGGAAGTCTACAAGATTTCGCGCTTGGACCAGAAAATGAAGGTAAAATTCTGTGTTGTGTGTTTCGAATAATAAAATATACAGCATCTTAGCTTTAAAACACGTTCTCTCCTAGGACTCTCCTAAGATATAGTCAGTGATATTTCTTTTAGTTTATATGATGATTATTCTTTTTCCAGAGAGCCCATTTCTGGCATGTTTCTCAATTCGCCACAATTGGAGGAGAATGATAGCTCCTGCAGGAGAAGGTCCAGAACCAAGGTTGAGTCGTTTAAAAGGATTTTATGGCATTAAGTAAGTCCCAATTTTCTTTTTATACAGGGTTATTTTTTAGTCAGTGCGCAAACTTATACCATGATATCAGAATCGTTAATAGGACATTTTAGGTAAATAAAAAAATATGTTTTATTTTTATTATTTTTTTATTTTTGTCTGCCTCATAAAAAATAAATCATGGACACACTACTTTTCAATAGGGGGTGCGTGAAAATGGCAACAGCGCTCGCGCAGCGCACCCTTCAGTCAGTTTCATTCAGGTTCTCGCTTTGATTCCGTCGCGGGCGGGCGCGCACATGTGTGACACTACTTTCCCGCCGATCCCGAATTGATTTCGCGATGTCGAATTTTACGTTTCGCGAGTTTTACGAAATGGTGCGTTCGTACTTTTTAAGTGTGGAAAATACCCGAGCAGCCCAATTAATGTACGCGGACGAAAGTTTACCTCGACTGCGTAATGCTGGCGTTGTGGACCCTCATGTACCGAACCCAAAAACATTCCTCAACGTTATGCAGCGGCTGTTGGATCACGGGCAGTTTACGGTAAGTAACTGTTAATTAAACGACTATTGTACTTAGCTACCTACTGCCTACCTAGTGTTCTAGGTAAACTTTTTGCAGTTTACTTTACTTTAAATGCAGTTGTACTTTAAGGATAATTCGGTTAAAATCATCGAAGGGCAGGCACGCGCGATACGAGCTACCTCATATCATCAGTGTACATAAAGCTTTCTAGCAGTGCAGATGAATTTCCCGCCACGCCGTGACGCCGGCGCCGCGCCGGCGGCAGATTTCTTCTAAAAATTTAATTGTTGGCGCCACTATGTCTGGCGCTGTAAGACGCGGTGACTAATCGCGACGTTGTCAAACCATCACAACCTCTGTTGTATGCAGGTTGTGTAGGCTTTTTAGGTACTATCAGCAACGGCTCCAGTTGCCATTAAAGTCTTTACTGGTTATTTTTAAAGAATATTAGAAAAACCTTTGAATGTTGATCTTTTGAAATGGGTATCAATCTTTTCTGGTTATTCTTGTTAACTGTAAGAAAAACCATTCTTAAGTTGATCACGTAGATGGTTACTTGAGGTGCTGTACAATCCCGAGTTACCGTTATGGATTAAACATTTACATGTCTTGCTTATGCTAGTAGTAGCTGCTAATTCTTAACCAAACTGGGAAAAATCCAACTACGTCATTAACAAAATAATCTTGTCTCTCCGCATAAACTAGAAACAGGGACCATCATATCAAGAGACCAACTTTTAAACCACTACACCACGGAGGCAGTTTAAGTGTAGGTACTTGTGAGATAGGTACTTAGTTGTTGTAGGTATCACCCGCACGCACCCCGGTACCAATAGCGGTCATTAACCTGGACTGGTCATTGACCTGTGCTGTAGGTAGAAGCTAGAACACAGTCAGCTGATAGGTATAACTGGGCCGCGCGCGACGTTGCCAAACCGGAAGATAGCTAGTGAACCTAATAGGGTGATCCACACTTACGTACGATCCTGGGATAAGTTTAAGTGCGATTATTTCAATTTTTTTGTTCTAAGTCAGGTGTAAAAAATAAATACATATTTTCTAAAATTTGATAACCATTACGTATGTTGAAGCTGCGCACTGACTAAAAAATAATCCAGTATAGATTTTAACCGTTAACACTACTTTCGTCACTGTTGCCCTTACAATGTGCACCGTAGAGAGACTTATCTCTTACGCGAGAAGACTTCAAATGTATCAAACCGTATGAATTTTATCATAACAAGTGATCATTTTTGACATTTATGTAATTATGTAATTGAAGTAGCGCAGTCGCATTGAAACCGGGCAGAATGTCCCAGTGACAACCAAAGTGGGGGATGACAGCGACACAACAGAGATGTGATTGGTGATACAAATTACCTACTTAAGGTTATGATTAATAATGTAATGAATTTCTTTAGGAAACGTTATGGGATAACAAAAGACGTAGTGACTGGGAAAGAAAAACGAATGCTTAGATGGTTTGGTCACGTCAAGAGAATGGATAAAAGAAGATTAACGAAACAGGTGTATAAGGCAAGTGTGGATAATAACGTTGGAAGGGGAAGACCTAAATGAACATACTTGGATCTGATTGGGGATGTTTTAAAGAAATATCAGGTCAAGAGTGCTATAAACCAACGAGCATGTATGAAAAGGTTGAGGAAGCGAAAGAGGTGTGTCAAGATTGAAGCAAGTTGAAAGATGTAGTCTCTACCTATCGGGCAAAGGACGTGATTATATGTATGTATAAAATTCATGTTATTCCATGGTTTTCAGGGCACTCAACATAATGTTGGTGGTGATGTGCCACTCAGTGATGCCAGCTACAACCAGTCCTAACAATACGCGTTACATAGAGGAGGTAAAGCAGAAACTGACGTAAATAGTTGTACTTATCATGTTCTTAATTTTCATTTTGCACTAACTCTTAATAGGATAAAGCATACTCAATTACTTTTGGAATCTAATGCGGGGTCACATCAGGTCCAAAATCCAGTGATATCTGGCAGGAGATGATTTCACTAGTTTTATTATCAAATTAACAAGTATCAATCATATAATTTAGGTGAAGTCCGTGAAAAAGTCTGTCTCAACCAGCCGGAACGCAGAGGGCTAAAATATCTACAAACTCTTATATTTATACTATTAAACATTTAATTTTCTTACTATATATATTATATACTATATTATATGAATGATAGATGATACCAAATCATAAACAAGTAAGTCGCAAAAACCTGCGCCTTACTTGATGACGTACTTAGACATAGTTATCATATTCTTAATTTTAATTTGTTTTTAACCCTAGAGTGGGCGCGTCGTTCGGTAAAACGTAAGTGGGCGCGTGTAGAGCATTTTGCCGCCCGTACTAAAAGTCAGTTTTTTTTCGAAAATAATGTGTTTTTTGTATATTTTTTGCATTTACAGGTTACAATAAAACATAAACTTGGAAAAAATAAAATATATATTTTAATCAAGTTTAAATTTAAGGCACTAGGACTTATAATCAACTTTGGCAATAATTAACAGTATTTTTGGAACAAAGATTATCTTAATCAACAAAAATCATATATTTTCTAAAAATATAACAAATCTTACATATTTTCAAGATCAACATCATATGTTTGAGCAAAACAATATTCACACATAAACATGCAATGTTCATTGCACAGTAATTTTGAGCATACATTACACCCTTTTCTGGTTCTTCTATTTAGCAATAGCCCAATCAAAGCTTCTATCTCAGTTATATCTGTTTACTGATATATTACGTATTTCTTGTGAAATAGCACCGTCCGCACCCAAACTCTCCACAGACTGTTCCGTATCTGTATTAAGAGCACTGTGTTCACTTTTTGTTATATCTTCTTCCAAACTCCGTAAATCTGCTTCTTCAAAATCACCATCGTTTTTCTCTAACCAAGATATTATTTTGGCGTCTTGTTTCTCCGTTTTTGATACCCTAAAATATAAAAAATAATTTTAACAGCAGTAAATATATGACAGTGTACTAGGAAAACATATAAAGTAAAATAATATAACATAAAACAATTACAAAATAGATAGAAAAATACTTACGTAAATAGGCGCGCGGTGAGCAATTTGCCGCCTCGCGACGCACCCTGTTGACAACTTGTTCGGCCTGCGGCTGCCAGTGCACTGATCCTGCGGAATTTTACAACACAGGGAGAGGAAGCGTAGGGAGGCAGCTACTCAAAAGCTTGACCTTGACAAGTGCATAGTTCTAAAAATATTGAACAAAAACTACCAACGGCGGCAAAATGCTCATAGCGCGCCCACTCTAGGGTGTAAAAAGTACTACGTGGTACTGCAGAATACTATACGAGTATCATTATCATAAAATGAAAAAACAACCGTAACACGAGTGATGTCTGATGCCAGCTTAGAATAACATCACCCCATTCCTTTCCTGCAGGTGACGTAAGAGGTGACTAAAGAATTCGAGAGCTACATGTGTATTGCAATTTTAGGCGATTATCTGACAACCTATAACAACCTATGGCGGTAAACCATTTTTACAATGACTCTCAAGTGTCAGAAGTGGCGTAAATATCCATTATTTATCCTCTGCCTATCCCGCAAGGGGTTATAGGCGTTATATATTATGTAGGTATGTATTATGTATGAAACACGAGTACTGCTGCGCTAGACATAGGCCTCCCCAAGGCGCTTTCCTTACACCGCGATGTAAGGTCAATACAATTGTACCATTTTTAATTTTGGTGTCAATAAAAAGTTGCCTCTAGGACTACTATAACCACTGAGTAGAACCACTGGTGTACCACAAGAAACACTGATCCAACAGAAATGTTTGTTTACAACTACAAATCCATGAGCACAGGACACCTGTCAAATCGTACAGTTCTGCAGCCGCCAATACTTACTTTGTGGTTCTGTCGCAGAATATAGGATGGTTTGAATATGTCATCACAGGGTTTTTTGCGCAAGCTGTCATCTTTCATAGAATCTACGTAACTTTCCGTGGATGAAAATCAACCGTAATAAAATCCTTTATTATTTAAGTGGCTTCTCGAGTGGAGGCCATGCCTCTGCAAGCGTAGCGTTGGACGCCTTCCAGAAAGACGGACCGATGACCGTGATGGCGGCTGATAACGACTGGATAGCGATATCAGGAGATCGTGCCTTGTGGCGTACCTTGGGGGAGGCCTATGTCCAGCAGTGAACTGCTATAGGCTGATATGATGGTGTTATTTAATTAATGAATTTCCACAGGCTCTGCAACAATTCCCCGTAATGAGTAACGGCACGCTGGTGGTGCAGAGCTTCTTCGTGATGTCAGGGTTCCTGCTGGTCTACAACATGCTTCTCGAGGATGAGAAGCGGAAAATCACCTGGACTGCACTGCCGAAGGCTATCTTGAACAGATGGTTGAGGTGAGGAGCTTCTCGTGATGTCAGGTTTCATGCTGGTTTACAACATGATTCTCGAGGATGAGAAGCGGAAAGTCAGCTGGACTGCTCTTCCGTAGGCTATTTTCAACAGATGGTTGTGGTGAGGAGCTTGTTCGTGATGTCAGGGTTCCTACTGGTCTACCACCTTCTTCTAGAGGATGATAAGCGGAAAGTCACCTAGACTGCACTGCCAAAGGCTATCTTGAACAGATGGTTGAGGTGAGGAGCTTCTCGTGATGTCAGGGTTCCTACTGGTCTACCACCTTCTTCTAGAGGATGATAAGCAGAAAGTCACCTAGACTGCACTGCCAAAGGCTATCTTGAACAGATGGTTGAGGTGAGGAGCTACTCGTGATGTCAGGGTTCCTGCTAGTTTATCATCTTCTTCTGGAGGATGAGAAAGAGAAACGGAATGTCACCGGGATCGCCGTGCCGAATCTAATGTAGAATATTATGGAGATGTTTGAACCATCCCGCGCGCATATTATTACCATTTAAAAGTTGCCTGGTAGAGATAGCTAGTTTAACTGTTACGCCACTACTTTGTGCTGTTTCAACGTAAGTTACTGTAATTATTATATTTTTAGGCCTCTATTTTATGGAATAAGTAAAATATTCTCGGTGTTATTACAAATGCGAAATGCTTCTAATCGGACGAGGTGGAAATATTTAGGGGAGGCCTATGTTCAGCAGCGGACGTCCTATGGCTGATATGATGATGATGATGATGATGTTATTACAAAAATAGTTCAACGGTCTCGTCGTTTGAGAACGACAAATTGTATGGAAAACAGTAAATGTAAGTCCAATTTGTTTGTAGTTACACGGTTTGTTTTGTAATCTGCGTCATGGATTTGTTAGCATAAAATTTATAAATAGGTAATAATATTGCTATATGAAATATTTGTAACGGCGCAAAATTAAGCATGTACAATTGTCCAGTCAAGATCAGGCTAGGTTAGACAGTTTGGACTTTTAGATCGTTCTTATGCCGCGCGCATAAAACCAAGATTAACATTGAGTGTTTGACTGCACGTAAGCTTGACTGTACCTACAAAGTGCTAATACCACCTATTACGGAATTAAATATCAAAATATTTTTCTTCCTTGAACAATGGAATAGTATTGTTAGTTCAATGTCAAGGTAACTTCTATTAGAATAGCCTCTTGAACTTCAAACAGTTTGTAGTTACAGTCTTGTTGTTTTTTTTTGTTTACTGCAGTTAAAAATACCTAGACGACTGTTAATATAAAAAAATGGAATGAAATTAACTTTATTCAATGTAGGATATTACTATCACTTTTTGACGTAATGGGCTGAGGATGATGATGATGATGATGGACGTAATGATCCGTCATTGTGAAAAAAAAAATGGCTGATCATGAATTTTCTTCTTTTCATAACAATTTTATATTCTCCTGATAGGATACCGGCTATCAAAATTCTAGAGAACCATTTTGACTTTGCGGTTGAAGGTCTTCCTACCCTGTAAAGGACACAAGCGTGATTGTAAGACATTACCCACTTTATCTTTACTACTCTAGACTAGAGTCAAGAGCAAACCCATCATAAATACAAAAAAAAAAAAAAACTACGGTGTAGGTATATAAGGCAGAGCGTTAACGGCCGTAATACGGATATTAAGACCACGTCGGACAAAAATTTGAGTGTCAATCAAATAACTGTGTATCACTATAGTGGCCGTTAACGCTCTGCCTACCCCGTTAGGGTTATAGGCGTGATTTATGTATGTATGTATATGTATAACAGCGGCCTTCCGAATACTGATAAAGTGTGCGTGTACGAGTAGACCATGAAACTAAACAAATTTCCCCCAGGAACATACTCGTATCTCAGAAAAAGACAAAAATATTGATCCTACTTTTTCCAAGAGGAAAATGGATCAGTTTTACGGACAGAATGCATCCTATCAGTATTCGGAGGGCTACTGCTTACATCTTATGTTTTTATTTTTCCTATACCTATTTTATTCTTCTTCCCAGACTCACCCCGGCATATATGGTGGTGCTGGCTATAACTGCGACATGGTTCCGCCATTTTGGATCGGGGCCAATGTTCAAGGTAGTTTTAAAATTCTTTATGAGTACATTTTTGCATAATAACCGCAACATTGATGCGGTGACGTGTGACATGGTATCCGGTTCTTGTATAGGATTTCGAAATATCCTTTCGTCTGACAACCGGATCCGGTAAAACACCGTCCGGTACTGCGGCAGGTGTGTGATTCAAGTTAATCATAATGATATATTTATAAAGGCGGTTCTTCTTCTTCCACTTGTCGTCCGTCGCTGCGTATTTTAACGCACTGTAACGCATGCGTCTGTCAAACGAAAGGAAATTGCGAATTTCGATCTTATTCCCATACAAATACGGCTACAATGCGTTAAGTAAATCTATACAACTCGTAAGCTCGATTGGGCTGGATGTTTGGACAACCACAAAAACTTCTCCGGGTGAGCTCCTGCTGCCCAACAAACAGTCAGGTGTAGATTTCATGGCCCCGGGGCAAGAAAATTGAATAGTCCAGAACTAAGAAAAAATTTTTCACTGTTATTCCTGAATCGTAGCAGAGAATAACTTACTACAATGCTACGGCGTAGCAAAGGTCTACAATTGAAAATGTTTTCCCTATTATTCCTGAACCGTAGCAGAGAATAACTTACTACAATGCTACGGAGTAGCAAAGGTCTACAGTTGAAAATGTTTTACCTATTATTCCTGAACCGTAGCAGAAAATAACTTACTACAATGCTACGGCGTAGCAAAGGTCTACAATTTGCGTAGTAATTCCTGGAAGAATCAATGTTTTCCTTTTACCAGATTTCATTACAAAACACAGACATTAAATCACGCTTGCATAAGTGCCTCAGTGGGGTACATTAAAAACTCATGGTTTTCAGGTCCTGGTGGGAGACGAGGCACAGGATTGTCGCCGCGACTGGTGGCTGCATCCACTATATGTCAACAACTATTTCGACAACTCCTATTGCATGATGCACACCTGGTAATACTCACATAATTCCTCTTTAGAAAACTTACTATATTTTCTAACGCAGGCGGGATTTGAACCTGCTACTTTAAGCTATTCAGTACTAGTGACGCATCTTCTATTTGGGCTACCGATTAATCGTTGCCTGTGAAATTACCTATGCCAATAATGCGTGGCAAGGCTCCATTTACCAGAATATTTTTTGCAACTAATTCCCGGCGACTAATTCATTCATAAATGAAAATAAGAAATTGAAAAAATGTCAGCGCCCGCCGGGACTTGAACCCGGGACCGTGGAGTACCGTTCCACTGCTCTGCCAACTGAGCTACCGGCGCCCCGACGTAAGCTGACGAAATCTTCAACCTCTTGGTACTCGTCTCGAAGCGACGACAAGCGACATCTAGTATAAGTTATTTGAAACTAATACTATGGTCAGTCCACTTAAGAGTGAAATTCGAACCATGCGATGAAGCTTTGCTTAATTAAATGTACTATGGTTTTATTTTGCACTCACAGTGCTATATTACTTTCATAAATGAAAATGAGACGAGTACCAAGAGGTTGAAGATTTCGTCAGCTTACGTCGGGGCGCCGGTAGCTCAGTTGGCAGAGCAGTGGAACGGTACTCCACGGTCCCGGGTTCAAGTCCCGGCGGGCGCTGACATTTTTTCAATTTCTTATTTTCATTTATGAAAGTAATATAGCACTGTGAGTGCAAAATAAAACCATAGTACGACTAATTCATTCTTTACAAATTCAATGAAGCCGAAGCGATGAAAACCTGCGAGAAATTGCATACGATTTTTTAAACATGTTGTTTCCAACACGAGAAATAGTTTAAAAACGTTCGTATCCAAATTTTCCTCCCCCTTTTTTAACTTTAAATAGTACATATACACTAGATAATTTAAACCAGTATACGCGGATCCCTAAAATGCGGAACTCGAAGTTCTACGAGTACTGATAGTTAGTTATACCGACATAGCGTAAAAACTTGCTTGAAAAACTTTATCGAGCAACAATATTTTAAATCATGAGATAGGTACTCGTATATAGATTGAATCCAGAGTAGAACTTCCAGCACAGCGAGGGGATTTAAGGTACAATCCAGAGGGAGGCGATGGAATATGTACGTCATTTTCCCTTAAAGTACGGTTTTTCCTGAAAAGTTGGTCCCTTTTAATCGCGCTGCACCAAGAAGAAACAGCTAAGCATTTTGCACTCAAATTTTTGCGGGATTTTACGCTTTTTTTACATAGAAACTAGAGAAATACCGTTACAATGTTCAAGAATTTTTACTAGAAAAGGTATGTATCTAAATTAAAGCTTAAAAAAAGTAATAACTTAAAAACTATGGACGTAATATTGAAAAAAAATATTGAAGTAGAGGTAACTTTGGGTGATTTTTGCTATCAAGTTAAGTCTCACAAGTTGTGTACTAAATAGTATCTGTTAGATCTTCGAAAAATTTCATGGCTGTAAAGTCTTACCCACGTGCTATCGCGTTAAGAGAAAGAACATTTCTGTACAATACCACTTTTTTTTTTCTCATCATGCCATTCTCCTGACTTTACGCGCTTTCAGGTACATAGCAGCTGACTTCCAGCTGTACTGCCTCGGAGTAGCAGTCTTTGTACTCACTAAAGGCTGCTGCAGGAAGGTCCTGCTCGGTCTGCTGTTTGTGCTGGGAGTGGTGATGCCAGCTGCTCACACCTACTTGCAAGACCTGGACGGCGTTTTGATACTGGCCCCGGAGTAAGTATTAATAAGAGTCTCATGAATCATCGTCCATAACCTGCCGTGTGGTGCCGGCTTTGAATAGCATCACCCCATTTCTACTTGTGGGTGCCGTAGAAGGCGCCTAAGGAATAAATATTTGCTACCCTTTGCTGTGCGCTTGCCAATCGGCTTGCCAAGCGTGGTGAGTATGGCATATACCCCCTAATTGGGGTAGGCCCATGTCCAGCAGTTAACTGATGTGGCAGTTGAAAAGAAGTTGAAAATCGTCACTGGATTGCTTCGCTTCGCCAAAAATTCATAGTTTTTTATGACATTGACCTTAATTTGGGATAAAAATTCTCTTAGCTCACCTCAAATTTGCGCTGTCACTTTCCATCAAACAGATTAAGATAATAATAGGAGATATTATAATCATGTCATGTCTTATAATTCGACGCAAAATACGTGAAAGCTGACAAAGTAAAGTGACGATGAAAACGCTGATGATGAAATTGACATTTTTTAAACATGACAGGATTTTGATATCTCCTATCCTTTTCTAAGCCTATTTAGTGGAAAGTGACAGCATTAATTTAAGGTAAGTGAAGATATTTTTTATCCTGAATTGAGGCCGTATATCCCGAATTGAGGCCGTATATCCCGAATTGAGGCCGTATATCCCGAAATGAGGCCTTACATCCCGAATTGAGGGCAGTGTCATTCATTTGTAATATCCACAGGACTACCCGCAACCTGCTCCTACTGGACCCTACCTTCAACCACACGTACAAGCGTGGTCACACCAACCTGGCATCCTTCATCATCGGAATATCGGTGGCCTTCTTCGTCTATCAACTGCAGAACAACGAGAAACTATTCCTCAAAATCAACGTAAGCGAAATAGTCCGATTCGGCTAGCGCTATTTTTAATTTGATTCGGAAGTTACATGCTGTGTGATAATAACCTGTTCAGGCTCAAGGTAGTGACTTTATTCTATGCTTTTTTATCCCGCCCGAGCCGGTTCTCTATCAAGACAATACAAAATTGTTATAAAAAAGAAGGAAATCGTGATAAACAAATTTCTTTTTTGACAATGACGGATCATGACATCATTATGTGACAATGGTGTGACCTTATTGAATAAAGTTAATTTCATTTATTTTCATTTAATAACCACAGTCACTTATGTTTTGTACGATTGCGTTAAGTGTGTCTGTAAAGTGTGTGTACATTTTGCGTAATTTTTTACACTTGCGTTAATTTTCGATTCAGTCTATGGTAGCTCATTTATTAAATAAAATTTTTAGGTGTCTATAATTAAGTAAACACACACACACACACATATATATCACGCCTATAATCCCTTGCGGGGTAGGCAGAGCGTAAACGGCCGCAAAGAACGGACATTTACGCCACGTCTGACAAACATTTGAGGGTCACCCGGAAAATTGTGTATGGCCATAGTGACAGGTTGTCAGCCCATCGCCTAAAATTGCAATACACACGCTCGAGTCCCTTAGACGCTTCTTACGACTCCCACGGGCAAGAAATGGGGTGATGCTATACTAAGCCGGCATCACACGGCACAAATTAAGTAAATATTAACAAAAAAAAACAGTATTGTCTATGTGCCAGTTGATACAGTGTAAAAACCCAGTTTTTATCCACTGCACTCGCAAAAACTGTTCTTGCTCAGCGACGGCCTTTGTAACATAAACTATACTTCTTCTTCCTCAGAAATTCCGAACTGTCTTCCTCCTGTCGGTCCCCGCAGCAGTCGGTCTGAACCTTGTCGGGAACATATTCTTCATGGACGCCCCGCGAGCCTCCATCTACATCCGGACGGCATGCGGAGGCCTGCTCAAGCCCATGTTCGGGGCTGTAGTCGGTGTGGTCATCGTTGGAATGGTGTGCAAGTTTGAAAGTAAGTCAAAGAGACGTTTGAACTACATACACACACATACACATATCACGCCTTCTATCCCTTGCGGGGTAGGCAGAGCGTATACGGCCGCAAAAACGGGCATTTACGTCACGTTTCACTACCTGCGTCTGTGTTTCCGAACGCATACAACCCTAATCTCTTCAAAGTAAGAGTGAACAGGCTTCTTCTGGGTGAGCTCGCTCCATCTTAGACTCTGTCTCTGACCTATGACCGAGACTAGAGTCAAGAGCAAACCCATCATTAATTTAAAAAAACGTCTGACATATATTTGAGGGTTGTTTGGAAAATTGTGTAGTGTTATGATGACAGGTTGTCAGCTCATCGCCTAAAATTGCAATACACATCCTCAAGTCCCTTAGTCGCCTTTTACGACTCCCACGGGAAAGAAAATGGGGTGATGCTATTCTAAGCCGGCATCACACGGTAAACTAAGTCTGTTATTTTGAAATAAGGTTACTTGACTGGCCCGATGGCGTAGCGGATAGTACCCCTGCATTCTACGCTGAGGGTCATGCGTTCGATCCCCACTACAAACAAATGTTTGTGTAGCTAAAATCTCCCTAAGCCTATAGTAATTAATAAATGAAGCTATTATGTGTGGCCAAAGAACATATATTGTGATCGTCTAGATTTCTGTCTACGTTGTGTATTTTTAATCGTATAAGAGGTTTGTACGTTTCTATTATTTAACAAATTGCTGAAATGTAACAAAACATAAAGGAACACAATAATAAGTTTAAGAAAGATGCCACTTAGCTGGAAATATCGCGGATGTTTCAGGCACTCGCGCATGTCTGGTTCCGTCCTCGTGGTCCTCCCTTCTAGCTCTGGATATAGTAGGTACCTGTATTATGAGAGAAGAAAAGTGGACACAATTTGACTGTAGATCTGTAGCTGCACCATGTCTCACGTGCTGTAAAAGAATGGACTCAAATTCCAGGGAATAGGAAAGATATGTTTTGATTGAGACTTTTAGTCTAAAAGGGACCTAGTAGCTAAGAATTTTATGGACCTCCCAACACACCATATAGTCCACCCAGCACGCAAAACCTTGAAAGTTTAACCCTAACCAACTATACCTACTCGTTCTAACTTCCAAACCTTCACGCTAACATTTCGATCACCTTAGATCACAAAACCTTTCACAAACTTTTCATTCATACTCATTTTCACACACCTTTCACGCTTAATTTACCTATGGTCTGCAAACCTTAGATTTCCACCTGTGACGGCGGCTACGTTTGGGCTTCTTAATAACATATAAAAATTCAAGTATGCACTTAAGTGATACCTATAATAACATACTGCACTGCACTTTCAGTTTGTCCAGGAACGCTAAGTCCTAGATCCGTTAGCCGTGACTGTGTAGTTACATAGGCCACATGCATAGGTCAGTAATCATATATCACTAAGTCACCCAGATGTGTTCCTATTCGCTTGTTTCTGTATAGCTCCATAACCAACGGCTACTTCGTCCTGATTATGACAATTATACATTTGTAATGAGTGTTTGTAAGTGTAACGCGGACGAATGATTTTAAAATTATAATATAAAATATTTATAAAAGAAAACCTCTTTAATGTTCCGTACTTTTTTTTATTGTGTAAGCACCAAACATGAAAGAGTAATAACGAATGTAGTTTATTTTTCTAATAAAATAAAACATTTCATACATCATTCACACTTCTAATATGCACTTCACAAGTCATTCGCCTAACCCTAGTCTACGAATAAATAAATAGTACACCCCTATAACATTCTAACCACGACGCCCGTCGGTCGCTCCGCTTTCCGTACCTATTGAAACAATAAAATATGACACAACACTAAGCTGATAACTAGCAACTTCTAAGCCCGGAGCCCCGCCGCCATTCGTCCGCCGAACAGTATCCCTGCGAAAGGAAAAACCCTAACGAAAGACTAGAAGCTCGCCGAGACTCTGAGAAAAGAAAAATTAGGATTAGTAAACACTTTCACCTTTATGCAAGATAGTTGCGCGCGCGTCTATCTCGCTGGGCCACTCGGGGCTAACTTCTCAAATCTCTATCCTTACATATCTAATAGAATGATACCAAAAAAACGTATTCAGTCCTTTAAGCAATATCAAACCCTATTACTATTATTTTAACTACCGATGCAATCGCATCTGTTTTGTGTCAAAGAGGCGTCCGTTTTTTGCACATGGTTCCCTTTTTTTTGTAAAGAATGTCCTTATGACTTTGCATCAAACTACTTATTTTTAAAATCACCATAACACGTAATGCATTTTCTGATTTTATAAACTGTACGGGTTAAATATCCGTTACATTTGCTAAGTCATTTTCAAATATTTGTAGTTAGTCTGGGTGTTTTTATATACATATAATATGTGTTTATTTACAATAAAAAGTATTCAAGTAATTCAAGTCATTTTCAGATATTTGTAGTTGGTCTGGGTGGTTTTATATATAATATGTGTTTATTTACAATAAAAAGTATTCAAGTCATTTTCAGATATTTGTAGTTAGTCTGGGTATTTCTATATATAATATCTGTTTATTTACAATAAAAAGTATTCAAGTAATTCAAGTCATTTTCAGATATTTGAAGTTAGTCTGGGTGTTTCTATATATAATATGTATTTATTTACAATAAAAAGTATTCAAGTAATTCAAGTCATTTTCAGATATTTGTAGTTGGTCTGGGTGGTTTTATATATAATATGTGTTTATTTACAATAAAAAGTATTCAAGTAATTTTCAGATATTTGTAGTTAGTCTGGGTGTTTCTATATATAATATCTGTTTATTTACAATAAAAAGTATTCAAGTAATTCAAGTCATTTTCAGATATTTGAAGTTAGTCTGGGTGTTTCTATATAAAATATGTGTTTATTTACAATAAAAAGTATTGAAGTAATTCAAGTCATTTTCAGATATTTGTAGTTAGTCTGGGTGTTTCTCTGTATAATATGAGTTTATTTATAAAAAAAGTATTCAAGTATTAATATCAGCTATCTAGTTCCCATCCCAGGCTTTGCTTAGTTTGGGGCTAGATGGCGCTGTGTGAATTTTCCAGGATATTTTTATTCTTAAGGTCAAAATTCAATTCTAGCAAGCAATTTTCTCGGTATTGAGTATATTTGATTTACTTACACATCATCATCATCATCATTGTCCTCACACGTCTGTGACGATGATTTAATTTACTTACACAAAACACTTGTAAATACCTGATCACAGACCAAAAACTCAACACGCTCCTCTAGGTGACAGCAAATAATTTTCGGTGCTCTATGTGTGACAGCGAATGACGTTCCAGCGCTCTGTGATTCTGATGAACAGATACAACAGCTCTTTTAAAAAAAACGCAGAGTAACAAATTAGAAATTCTCTTTTTGCTTTTAAAGCAAACAAACCTTTAAGTTTGAAGTAGCATCACCCCATTTCTTTCCCATCGGAGTCGTAAGAGGCGACTGAGGGTCTTGAGGGTGTGTATTGCAAGTTTAGGCGATGGGCTGACAACCTGTCACTAAGGCGAAACATAATTTCCAAATGACCCTCAAATGTATGTCAGACGTGGCGTTAATGTCCGTTTTTGCGGTCGTTTACGCTCTGACTACCCCGCAAGGGATAATAGGCGTGATTTGTGTATGTATGTATGTGTATGTAACCTTTAAGTTCAATCATCACGTGTTTTTTTCTTCCAGACGTATACCGCGGTATTCTCGAATGGAGCGGCTGGGCGCCACTGGCGCGCGTTTCCTACTGCGCTTATATCATCCACGTTATCTTCGTGAAGGTCATCAACGGCACCAGGACCACGCTGGTGCATCTATCCTTCCTCAACTTCGTAAGTGACTTTGTTAAACCTTGACCTTGTTTCGTTAAAGCCAACTTCTTCTAACTTAAAACCTTTCTTCATCCAAATCTTGAATTCGTGTTAGCTAACTTAATTTCACCTTACAACCTTCATAGGACCTTGGTTTCCTTACTTAGCTTAACCTTATTATCTTAAAAATCTTGCAAAATTTTCTGCCGCAGGCAGGATTTGAACCTGCGACTTTGGTCATTATTACCGCACGCCTTTTCGCTCGTCCTTAATTTTATACCTAACACAAGCAGTGTTTCTAAAAATTTGTTATTCTATCCTTATTTTGTCTAATCTTACTGCAATTTTTTTTCTTTGTGAATCCTATCTTCGTTTGTCTAGACCCTTCAATCAATACCAACTTTTTAAAACACTTTCCGTGTTAGCTATACTTATCATTTTTGAAAACTTAAAACCTGCGGCTTTAGCCATTACTAGTGACGACGCCTATTTCATCGAGGCTACCGCAGCTCGTTCCTTGCCCGCCAATTATGCAAGTGTATTTTAATACCAGTAACGCGTGGTTCAAGTCCTGCCCGCGCTTAAAAATTTTGCAAGTTTTCTCTGATCCTTTTTTAAAGCTAAATTCGTACCTTAACAGCTGCAAGGCATGACCAGCCTGATCATCATATCCTGGCTGGCTGCGGTCCCACTACACCTGCTCGTGGAGGCGCCAGGCTATCAGCTAGTGAAGCTCTGCACGTCAGGGAGGCGGACCACGCCTCAGCAACAGGAGAAGTCGGCTGATGCCGTCAACAGCAGATGTTGACGTTTGAAAACTACATTTTTGTAAATTTTTTACATCCGCCAGCTGTGTTGGCTAAACAGTTTTAGAAAATATGCATAATTTACCTAACTTGGTTAGGTAAACGATGAACTTATCTTTAAATTTATTGTTGTAGTGCCAAGCGTGGAATTGCCACATCTTTCTAATACTGAAGTTTTAGAACATCTTCACTACAACAATAAATATAAAGCTAAGTTCATTGCAGACAAAATAGCTTCACACAAACCCGACTACAGTATAGACCCCCGTACTGTGTGCTGTAGTCGGATCTTTACAGCATTGAGACATACAATCCAGACTACAACACAGATCAGTCATACCTACCTCCTCGCAATGGCATTAATTTCGTGTTGCCCTGTATCGTCTCTCCTGTGCAGTTCTAATTCTAACCTAACCCAATCATCATGTAGATACGTCGGATATATTTTAGATGTCTGTGTTGTAGTCGCCTTTGTAGTGTGTCTTACGAACAAAACCCGACTAGTCTGGTTTGTATAATCGCAACCGGGATGAAAAACACGTTGCAAACCAATAAAATGTTGTTTCTTAAAACTGTGAGTTGGTATTTATTAATTTTATCTTTAGAAGCTGCACGTATACTAGGTAAAATTTTACTAGTGACCGATACTGAAAACAGAGAGCGGGCTGGTCATAAGGATCAACTTTTCCCAAGGAACGTAGGTCGAAATCTCTCTCTCTCTCTCTCTCTCCCTGGGAATGATTATTCTTATCTGATGGTGGGGACTGCCTTGGTTTTCTCTCTCATACGTCTCTCGAACGTAGGTCAAAATAAGACAAAAATATTTCGAGCTTCCATAGTTACCCAAATCAGCTGATCGGGAATTTCGTATGGGAGGTCCAATTTTTCTTTAATATGATATTGCTGCCTTTATTTCATGGGGAAAGTAATTTCATATCACCAGTCCAATCGGAGTGTTTGCTGTCGGTCCCTAGTTTAATGTACCGTAACGCATGCGACTGTCAGACGAAAAAAGACGAATTCCATACGAAGACGGCTACGCTGCGTTCTATCAAGTCATTTGACAGACGCATCCGTAAACGCGCCGCCGTAGCCATATGCGTAGGAGAACTAGATCGATATTCTCATTTTCCCCTCGTCATTTCGGTGCGGTAAAAATATGCAGCGACTGCGACAAGTGCGATTCCCGCCATTGCAAAGTAAAGCTATTACGTAAAAGAATAAAACAGAATGTAATATCAAAGTTAAATTATTTATTATTTTAGGTATTCAATTATTTTTAATACTTTTATTCAATCTTATTTCTATATTTAACTACTTAAATAAATTGTACTAACAGCTTACACACAATTCAAATAATCACGTCACCTTTTAAATAACATTAACATTTATAATTAAATTTATTACTTAATAATTATGTACTTATTAAAGATTCGTTAAAAAAATATCTACTTAAAGAAAGCTTAAAAAGTCAAAATTATATAATGATAAAATGTAAAAATTATACTTACTGAATCTTATTTCTGAGTATCACACGCAAATATGACTCTAGTCGATTAATTTGCAAACATTTTTCAAAATAACTTAACAAGTTACGTGTGATTCGAAATTAGTTATTTACCTATATCCATCACTATATTTAATCGCTTTGTGGGAGATACTTAAAAACTACATCGACCACTAGGTACCTGTATACAGGATGTAAGTGACAGCCCTTCGAATACGTAAAGGGAGCATTCAGACCATGTAACTGAAAAACTTCACATGAAATAGTAGTTTATGCAACTGTCGTATAATGGGGGTCATTAGAATGCGAGTGTCTGTTTATCACACGAGGCGCAGCCGAGTGTGATAATAGTTTGACACGAGCATTCTAATGCCTAATTATAGCAGTTGCATACACTATTTTATCTACACTCTCCAAAAAAAACTTAGAAACACTTTTCTAAACGTACGCACCGGCCATTGCAAGGCCCGATACAAGGACAAATTCAATACGAGAACGTAATATGGCTTGATATGAATTTTTGAAAATTCTGTAATTTAGCAGTTGTTTAGATGTGGAGTGACTTACCTAAACAACTGAACAACAACTGAACAACATCTGAACAACAACTGAACAACATCTGAACAATAACTGAACAACATCTGAACAACATCTGAAAAACAACTGAACAACACTGAACAACATCGGAATAACATCTGAACAACAACTAATCAACATCTGAACAACAACTGAACAACATCTGAACAACATCTCAACAACAACAGAACAAAAACCTATTGAAACAACTGAATAACATCCGAAAAATTACCGTACAACAACAACTGTCAGGTGCGGCGGAAGATAGCGATTTGAATATTGGAAAAAAAAAACTTCGTTTCATTTCTCAACTTTATCGTATTAAGCGTTTTCTCATTAAGTCATTACGCTTCTGTAATTTAAAGTAAACCCTAGTTTTTATAGGCAGAATGCATAAAGTAGGTCATTATGCATCTGTTTTCGAATTCATAATTCGAACATTATGAGACGAGTGTAGATAAAATATTTTAGGAAACGCCGTTAAAATTCTGACTAGCCATAGTAATTGCAGTCAGCTAATCTTGATTTTGTATGGGAGATCAAATATTTTTTTGTCGTTCCTAGGGGAAAGTTGTTCAGTTTCATAGCCTGCATGCACCTTATCAGTATTCTGAGGGCTGTCCCTTACACCCCATATTATGTCCTTACGCACAATAAAACGAGTTGATTCTATGTCTTCATTCATTAGTCCACTGCTGGACATGGGCCTCCCCTATTGGGAGGATTATATGTACATAGCACCCAATCTATAAATTAAAATAAGCTAGTTCACAGCGCCCCCCACCTGACACAGTCCTCAACAATCCCTGAGAACCTCTCCGCGTACAGTTTGTTGCTGGGAATGGCGAAGGCTTCTATTCCACCGTCTCCATCGACCTTCGGAGCCTGTTCAGCATCCACCAGTACGATCGGCAGCAGGAAGATGCCCAGGATCACCAGCAGTGGCAGCATCTGGGAATAGGGAACAATCGTTTTAGAATAAGGTTTCAGTTTAGGCACAGTATAATTAATAGTACTAGCGTACAGTATGGTCACTCCCTGCCTCGCCGCCCACCCGCGCTCGGAGGACGCTCAGACACCGGCTAAGCAAGGACGCGACGACGAAGGTCATTTCATACTGCCGCACATTGCATTCCCGATTCGCGAACGCAAAATGGCGGCAACCCTGACATGTTGTCTCACACACACAAGCATGGTCCGCGTTCACCTACGCGAGCTTAGACTGTGTGCGTAGCAACGCATAACGCATTTGATTCATACATTTTGAGCGCCAGTGTCCGAGGTGTGGTTTAGGGCTGTAAACAATTTGCTGTGCCTCTGTGAGGTGCTACATGCTGGACTTGTAATATTTTAAGATCTATGTAATGTAACCATGTGGTAATGCAAATAAAAACTTGAAACTTGCTGTATATCGGATGAAATTTGACTGGTGACCGATAGCGAAAACCACCACTACCATTCCACCTGACCACCAGATTTTCCGTAAGAGATATGGTTCCGTGCTTTGGATGGCACGTTAAGCCGTCGGTTTCGATTGCTGTCTACAATAACTTAGACGGCAGTCGTTACAGCTTATCAAAAGCCCAGGGGAAAGTTGCTCCTTATCACCAGTCCGTCCTCTGTCTTCAATATCGGTTACTAGTAAAATTTCAGCCTATATAATTGTTTATTCTCATGTTAGTTTCTTTTTTCGTGTGGGGCACCGAGTCGTCCAACGACCCGATGAACCCTGGTGTCAGAGTTTTTCAACCGCCTACTACTTGTAAGTAGGCATCTGACATGGTTGTGTAACGACCGCCGTCTAAGTAATCATAGACAGCAACCGAGACCGACGGCTTAACGTGCCCTCTGAAGCACGGAACCATTTATTTTCGGACAACCAGTGCCATGTATTATCATTGTACAGGTACAGGTCCACATTTACAGGCGAAAATCTGCCTGTAGAACACTTGTAGTTACAATTTACAGGTTACAGGCGTTTTATGAAGACACTTGTAAAGCTACCATAGTAAGTACCGCTCCAAAATCTCGACTACAGGTAAATTTTACAAGTCGATGTACAACACTATCGATTCATTCATTTCATTCACTCAAATTCAACGTCAATGCTATAGCACAGATAAAATAATGTAAAAGTATGTATACACTTTGCTAAATATAGAAGACATTACACTGAAAATTATTATTTTAATAAAAAGGACATTACAAAAATGAAATAAACAATATTTCTAATTAAAATCATATTATTGATAGAGTACGTTAAAATAGTACTGTTGTGAATTAATAATAATCCTCGAGCAAAATAATTTGGCAAGGAACGCATTTTGAGTACTTTTGAACATATTGAATAGACTTTTATGCAGAAATCTTGCACTTGTAAAATAATTACGTAGGTCAGACGACCTGTAAAATTATTCACAAGTTGTAAGTTTTTACAGTTGTAGTTTACAAGTCTTTTGATGAACACCTGTAAAAACTTGCTCGATTGTGTTTTTAAAAGCAAAATCTACCCTATGGTTTGTCGATGGAAATCTACAGGTGCCTGTAGCTGTGACTTGTAAAATTGTAGACATGTAGCTTCAAAAAACGCCTGTAGTTGTAATTTTCATCAATGTTGCTATTTAAATATTAATTTTGGCGCGATGTTGCCACTTTTTCGCCTGTAGAATTGTAGTTGTTCAATGATAGCACAGGCCACAGGTGGTTCACCCTGCAATGTCCTAACAAGACCGGGAACTTATTCAAAAAGTGATAAATATCAACTTCTCCCACCAAGAATCGAACCCGGCACCTTTGCGTCGCAGGCATTCGCACTACCACTGCGCCACATCGGCCGTCATGTAACTGACTTCGTGTTATTATAAAAAATAATATATTTTTGAACCTTAGTACGCTGTGGACATTTTGTAATTTATGTAAATCTTTATCTTAATAAACTCTAGCTGCGGGTAATACCCAACTAACCAGCTTAGGTCAATGTCATGTCCAATTGCAGTTTAAGTAAACTATTAGAGCGGAAAACTGGGTTAAAGTTATAGCTAACTACCTGAGACAAGTTTAAATCACTTGCAAGAATAAGTAATTAAGTAGATGTAGATGTAATATAAAATGTATCTATACAGGATGAAATGTAATTGGATAGTTTTCCTGGAAGAGGGGAGGCCATTTTCAACCTATGCTTCCATAAAACTATGGGTCGGAAACCATTAGTTTATAATGCCTCGCTCGCAATAAGTTTATGTCAGTACAAGCACAAATCAATGAAGTATTCGCTGTGATTAAAGTTATGGCAATTAATATAGGCACATTTTCCTATAACTTTAGTTACAGCGAATATTGCATTGACTTTGCAGGTTCTATAATGTTTGTTATACAGAGTTTATTTTTTAAGTGGCGCCACCTTCGAGGCCGTTTACGACTACGCTTGCTTTAAGTATTCTTCTTATGAAGTTAAGTATTTATCACTAAACAGTATGAAATAAAGTGGTTTCCCGTGTCCCTATGTATGCTTAGATCTTTTAAAGTACACAGCGGATTGTAATGCGTGTTTTTTGTGTATAGAGTGATTCAAGAGAAAGGTTTTTATGTATAATTTATGCCACAAAAGGGTCCTTTTCTGACAAAAAAACGGTATGCAGCTGGTGAAACCGCTGTAAAAATTCTTCGCAATAATATGTATTCGGATGTCGTTTTACGTGACACATTGAACTCGCATTGCTCCGATAGCGCTGACTCGCTAACTAACCTCCTTCAACTCGCTGTCAAACACCTCCCTAGGGTAAGCGTCAGTCACGTCAACCCCCAGCCGTTGCGTCGCTGCACTCAGCTCCCTGTAGTAGTGCTCCACTAGACGGTCGTAGTGCTCAGCCCGGAAAGCGCTGTCCGTGCCGCTCAGCAGGAAGTACACGAAGTCAGCCGCAGGGCTCCCCACGTGGATCGTCTGGTAGTCCACCACGATGGCGTGGACTGTGTTGTCCTGGAACGAGACAGTTCTACATGAGGGGCAAGACCAAATCAGTGTAAAATAAAATAATAAAGCGTTTAATTATTCTCATAAACAGTTTCGTTGTTACAAATTTTACAGTCTGCCAAACTGTACAACAGTTTGTTGGCAGAGAATAGCTCCCCTTAACATAACTGTATTTTTACAATCATTTTTATTTATTTTTTAAGTAACTTTGAAAGAGAAAAAAAGAAAACATGCATGCATATTATTAAACTTTAAATGTAATGTTACCTTACAGGGAAATTATCTACATTAATTTGATTCTTGAACTTCATTAACAAATGTTCACCAAGCCTCTTTTTGAATATATATTTACTTCTAGAATTAGTTATGTCTTGTGGTATGTTATTAAATAGTTGTGGCACGAGATATTGAGTGGTACGCTCACCATAGTAGTTAATTGTTTTCGGTATACATAATGTCCCTTGTCAAGATGTGTCTTGTTTTAAGTATTACACCAGGTCTATCGCGATAGTATTTAGGTAAATATTAATAATTTACCCGTGTCCCGACGATTGAAATGAGTGAAAGTGATCGCGAGCGCTTAAAAAGTTATATGATCTTGTTGCCCTGGAACGAGACAGTTCTAGATGAGGGGCTAGACAAATCAGATGCGTGGGTAGCCAACATATGCCTTTGCATTTTTTATCGGTTTGAATTTGCGGCTCAATTTTAACTCCCCATATGACCATGATAATATCACAGTTTGCTTGGCACTTTGGACAAATTATGACTTCTGTTTAGAAATGACCACGGTAGGTATACCTTCCGACGCGACGAACACGAGATTTATTCTGTGAGATTCATAGTTCTATGGGATTCATAATTCTATAGGATTCATAATTCTATGGGATTCATAATTCTATTCAATTCATAATTCTATGGGATTCATAATTCTATGCGATTCATAATTCCATAGAATTCATAATTCTATTCTATTCATAATTCTATGGGATTCATAATTCTATGCGATTCATAATTCTATGGGATTCATAATTCTATAGGATTCATAATTCTATGCGATTCATAATTCTATGGGATTCATAATTCTATATATTATAGGATTTAGGTAAGTATTTAATTTCTACCCGTAGGTGTCGTAAAAAGCGTTTCTTTTTTCGTGTGGGACACTGAGTTGACGAACGACACAATTAACCCTGGTTTCAGAGTTTTCAACCGCCTACTAGTAGTAGTAGGCCTCTACATGATTGTGTAACCATGGTTTACGTTAAGGCGTCGGTCCTGGTTGCTATCCGTACTAAAAATATTATAAATCTGAGAGTTTGTGTGTGTGTATGTATGTTTGTTACCTCTTCACGCTCAAACGGCTAGAACGATTTGGATGAAATTTGGAACACAGGTAGAGAATATCCCGGAATAACACATAGGCTACTTTTTTGCTGCTGGAAAACAACTATTACCACGGGAAAATGAGTGGCAATGAGTGAAACCGCTGGGCGGAAATCTAGTCTATAATAACTTAATCGGCGGTCGGTGCACAACCATGTCAGAAGCCTACTACCAGTGTTCATTGGGTTGTTGTCACAAAAAATGCCGCAAACGGTAGTAGACTATTGCGGATGTTGATGATTGAATTTGAATGTAATTTTTCCTATTATAGTAGTTCACATTACCTTCACAGATTTTATCTAAATAATATTTTCCTGCTACGTACATAAATGATAGGTAAGTATGATGAGTGGGTATCGTGCAAAATAAATATAATGCGTTACTTGGAAAAAAACATACTCGTAGGTGCACAATTATAGTTATTATGATACGAAATTATGGATAATGGCAAAGCACAAGGAAATCAGTCTACATGTACTTAAATTGAAATTGAAGTGTTTTTTTATTCAATGTAGGATAGCATTATCACTTATTAACGTCACGATCCGTCATTGCTAAAAAAGAAATTTGTATAACACTGTTTTCTTTTTCTTATAACTATTTTTAATGTCCTAATAGAAAACCGGCTCGGGCGGGATAAAAGAATAAAAATACGGCAGCAGCTTAATCATACGGCAGGTAACTTTACGCCACCACCATCTGAAAACGACATTTGTTTCAAATTGAAGTCAAGATTTTCAAAGCGTGTTATTTACATGCGTATAATAAACCGGACCCCCTCCCCTGAACAGGAAAAAGTGTTCCTACTCTAAATTAACAATTTTACTTGCCCCTAAGCTAGCAAATTTTTAAATGATTACTACCTCGCCTGTATTTTACGAGCAGCATTTTAAAGCTCTTTATACAAATCATTCGAGTTCCAAGAGATTGAAGATTTGGAAGTGTTCGTCGAGACGCCGGTAGCTCCGTTGGCAGAGCAGTGTAACGGTACCCCACGGTCCCGGGCTTAAGCCCAGGCGGGCGGTAACATTCTTGTAATTTCTTATTTTCATTTACATAATTCAATCATAACAAGTTTCATAAATTAGCATTTTGTATGTATCACTGACGAAAGAACTCGCGCGCAGCGCTAGAGGTTTTGGTGCTCTGTGGTATGAATATTGACTGGCCGAATGGTGTAGCGGATTGTACCCCTGCCTGCTACGCCAAGGGTCGTAGGTTCAATCCCCACATGACACAACTGGTCACAAATATTCGATAAGTTAATTTTTAAATATTAGTGTTTAGTCTGGGTGTTTTCTATGTAGGTATAATGGGTTTTAATAAAAAAAAAGGATCTTAGTATCATCAGCTATCCTGGTTCCCATGGTAGATGGCGCTGTGTAAATTGTCCAGGATATGTGTTTATTGACTATAAGTTAGATATAAAGCTATTATATCTAAGTAAGGTATATTTGACGAGTGCAAAATGATCAATTAGTTTATCTGAGTAGGTATTGAGTAATTTAACAGGCTTATCATTTTATCACGGCTTAATAAGATTGATAGTTAATCAGATCATTAACATCAGCCTCGTTATCTCATTGAGCGCAACTTGACAATCATATTGATAATATTATATTATAAATATTATACAAACTTCAACATTTGCATGCCGGGTGATGCCGGCTTAGAATATCATCACTTCTTAGCCTCGGGAGTCGTAAGAGGCGACTAAGGAACTTGAGGGTGTGTATTGCAATTTTAGGCGATGGGCTGAATAGCTGTCACTATGGCAGTACATAATTTTCCGAATGACCTTCAAATTTTTGTCAGACGTGGCGTAAATGACAGTTTTTTGCGGGCGTTAGCGCTCTCTGCCTACACCGAAAGGGATTATAGGCGAGATATGTGTGTGTGTGTTTACCATTTGCAAACATTTACCTTCGTATAGTAAAGAATGGTATGTAAACTAAACATTTTATTACACATTGCACATTGGTAAAAGTACTTACTTCTTGCATATTTATCGTTGCAAGCGCTTTGCATCATAAAATCTCAATACTTTGAGATTAATCTTAGTTTTCTACACAAATATTATAAAGGGGAAAGATTTGATTTGAATCCGCCGTTAAAGTAGACCGGAAGTCCAGAAAAAAATAACAATAAATAAGAAAATTTACAGCAATTTATGCATGACATCTTTTTATGTCTTTATTTACCAACTTTAATTATTTAAACCAGAATCCAAAAAATATGTTACTGGAAACTTAATATCTGCAAAGTATTAGAAGCACATATGTTACAATAATAAAAACAATTGCATCATTTAATTATTTTTTTGTAAGTATGTTTGAATGTAAATTTTTAAGCACTCGCGATCACTTTCACTCATCTTAAGTATTAGACCGGGTCTATCGCGATAGTATTTAGGTAAATTACTAATATTTACCTAAATAGTATTTAGGTAAATTACTAATATTACCCGATCTAATACTTAAAATATGTTTGAATGGTTGAGAATAAAGTTGAGACGATTTAGAATACTCACCAAAACACCGGTATTCGGCCATGACCAAGTTTTCTTATGCCACCACAAAAAACAATGTCTGTCAACAAAGACTATTTTGCCAAGTTTATCCGTGCCTAACCCTCACCCAATTCAGCTCAATAAAATCACTTACATGGCTAGTTCTATTCAAAGTTCATTGACAAATGACCTAGTAAAGGAAGTAATGTATTGGTGTTAATATAACACGATGTTTTGGCCGTCGTGGAATTGAAGACCAAGGTCCTTTTATGTCATGTGGCCTAATGATTCTGTTGTTATTACGTTTTTATTTTGCGCAGTTTATACCAGTCACTGTACTGCCAAGTGCCAATGTATGTACATTTCGTAGGTGCCGATAAAATATTATATTTGTTGTCCAGTCTTGAGTGAAAGTGAAATGACTGGACAAACTTTCAGGGCGTGTTCTAGACGTGAAACTGAACAACTTTTGTTAGTACCAATTTGTCGAAATATGAGAAAAGTAATTGTTTCTTCCATACAAAATCACTCGAAAAGCATCGACATTTGAATTGGAGGACCGAATATTTATTTCATATTTCGACAAATCGGTACTAAGAAAAGTTGTTCAGTTTCACGTCTAGAATACGCCCTGAAAGTTTCTCCAGACTATTCACTTACACACTGTATATATAGATCTGTTTTTCTAGTGATTCATAGGTTCGGAAGTCGGAACTCAATGTTTATGTTCAATTGAGCCATTTTCATTTGAGATAACATCTTGTACGAAAAATCTGTATGCTATATTCCGAAAGAATTGTCCAAAATATCAACGCATGAAAACAGAATTGGCCATTCGTTCCCCAGTTTTTCGCGGTAAATAACATTGTTATAATAGCTTGCCAATAATGAAAGAATCTTCGAAATAGGATCAGTATTATCGAGTTCAAGTATATTTTATGGGTACAAAGTACAAATACACCAACTATTGTTCATTTTTCGTGTGTGTCACAGAGTCCTCCAATCCAACGACCCGATGAACCCTGGGGTCAGAGTTTTTCAACCGCCTACTACTACTGGTAGGCCTTTGGCATGGTTGTGTAACGACCGCCGTCTAAGTTATCATAAACAGCAACCGGGACCGACGGTTTAACGTGCCCTCCGGAGCACGAAATCATCTTTCTTTTCGGACAATCATCAGATGGATCAGACTGCAATGTCCTAAAGACAACTTTGTGAGTGCCCCACCGAGAATCGAAGCCGGAAACTTTGCGTTGCAGGCAGTTGCACTACCACTGCGCCACATTAGCCGTCGACACCTCCAACCTACCGTATTGACCTACCGACCAACATAATTTTTATTTGGATACCTACCTAGTAATATTATTTTATTCTTACGTACCTACCTACATCCTTATAAATTTATAACCGACCACTTATTATATCATTCGTAATAATAAATTAAAAAAAATTTAAAACACGACTGCTTTCTGAGATAAAGCCTAGCCTATGACACTCGGTATAATGTAAGGATTCTTCCGATACATCGAATCTTTTCAGTGGTTAACGAGTTGCAGCACTTTAAAGAATCGTACATATCTACATACATACATACATGAACTCTAAAAGCATTACACTCCATTTTTGGTTAGGCAGTCGTGTAATAAACAAAGGAACTATTTTGTCCGTTATCTTAAAAATATTTAAGAGGCAGGACCACAACCGTCAATACCGCCTTTGAGAAATTCGAATAAGATTCCTATTTAACTTTATCATTGCAGACACGTGTAAGTGTAACACAACACAATGTCATGTCAAAGTTTACCTGCACGTATGCACTTGACAAACATTTGCATCTGTTTTCTGCTGACTAATGTAATGATAGGATAATTGTCTCGACTTCACGTTACTGACTAAAATAGCTAATTAAATATACATACACATCCACATATCACGCCTATAACCCCTTGCGGGTAAAGCAGAGCGCAAACAGCCGCGAAAAACGGACATTTACGCCACGTCTGACAAATATTTGAGGGTCATTCAGAAAATTGTGTATCGCCATAGTGAAAGGTTGTCAGCCCATCGCCTAGAATTGCAATACACACCCTCGAGTCCCTTAGTCGCCTCTTCCGACTCCCAAGGGAAAGAAATGGGGTGATGCTTTTCTAAGCCGGCATCAGACGGTTAAAAGGGACAGCTTATCAAAATAGCAGCAATTGCTGTTAAAAAAGTTTAGAAAAAGGATAGTAGATGCCAAAGACTATTTATGTCATGTCATGTCTTAAATAGTCTATTAATTCCGCGCCATTTCGTAGATTTCCTTTTAAGTTTAACCGCCATATTTTTAATCGCCTTTAAAAAGCGTTAAATCATAGACAATTTTTAAAGGCAATCATCTGCTTTCCTTGTCTAAGCCTTTCTAACAGAAAGTGACAGTGCTATTTTTAGTAAGAGATATGTCGGTAACATGGAATTAACTAATACATGGCTACGCTAGTGATGTAGACGACAAAAGTCTAACTGATGCAGTTTTCCATGGTCATTAAACAAATAAGGAATTTAAGTTTACCTGTTGCCTTTTATACAGCATGTTGCTTGGCCGAAAATCCCCGTGCACGATCGTTTTAGTGCCCAACGGTCTGCGAAACTTCCAAATACCGTCTTCTCCTGCATCTTCCAAAAGCTTAACAATTTTCGGCTTGTATTTCTCCTGAACCACACTCAGTGCCCGTTCCACTAAATTCTCCCAAAAAGCTTTCGAAGCGTCGTCTTGTTTGTTTTCAACAAATACAATATCTTTACACACTTCATCGAACTCTTTGGGGTTTTCATTTTGGTAAGCGAAGGATAATGCGTGGAGTTTCGCCATAGTTTCCACGGAGCTGGCAGCGTGTTTCCAATCTACAGACACAAACCTACTGTGCGTCCCGTATCCTAAAGATGTCAGGTTTTCTAAGATAATCGTCTCTTCGTACAAATTTGTGTTGCATCCGTAAAACTTCGGTATCACAAAAGCGTCTTCATCAGGCACGTTCGCTCTCGCCTCCAACGCTTTATAAATCTTCATGAGTTTCTTATAAAAGTACGCTTCAAGGAAGTAAAGTCTGTCAGCGCTCATGATTTCCCTCAGCTTCTCCCCGACGCAGGCGACTTTGGCAAAAATTTCCACATCTTCTTTGTCTTTGCTTTTCACGGTCACTAGGAAAAGGGCGGAGGTGTAGTTCGCGCCTCCACTAGTTATAGGTTTTATCTTGAGTTCGTGATCACCGAAGTTATGTTCGCGCGCGATCTTACTGAGTAGTTCGCGTAGGATGGACTCTGCGTCTGCCATGGTTGATAACTGAAATGTGACTGAGGCGAGATTTGTTGACTGATCTACTCGCGCTTGCATATAGACAAAGAGCTGGTGAGCCGATGAGGTGTTGGTATAGTTCCCGGTTTAGTTTGAAATTATTTGTTAACCTAATACGCACACTCTTACGTCGCACACAACCCTCCTAATATACACGAGACCCTCCTTATAGTTTAGTATATACGGTTTTACAAACAACGTTTCAATTAACTTGATGATAATGTCCCTTGCCATATTAAAATTAATTTATGTTACGCAAACCTACCGAATACCTTGCTTTAATAATTATAAAAACATAACAAACAAATACAAAAGCGGCCCCTTCCGAGTTTTACCCGACTGCCGAATGGAGGTTATGTTTTTCAAAAGTATGTATGTATGAGGACAAGTAATTTTTTTTTCACTGTCTACAACCCGAATGACTAAACGGATTTATATATGAGGTGTCGTTTATTTCATGTCAGTACCGCAAGTGACACTGGCTATATTAAAATTCCAGTAATTCATAATGGTGGTTTCTGTACAAAAAATATATCTTACCAATTCATTATTCACGAGCTGCAGTCGAATTATGGTTTATTATATAACTGGATTTCCGGCCAGCTGTTTCAGCCGCTGCCACTCATTTTCCCGTGGTGTTAGTTGTTTTCCTGTGACCTATGTGTTATTCCAGGTTTTACTCTACCTGTGCTCCAAATTTCATCCAAATCGGTCAAGCTGTTTGAGCGTGAAGAGGTAACAAACATACATACGTACACACACACACACACACACAATCTCTCAGATTTATAAGATAAGCTTGTTCACCAATATTAAATTTGGTTTTGAGTTTGGCTTTGTTAGTGCTCGTCAACTCTAACGCCTTTTCACGTGGCTAGATCTCTGTCTATATCTGCGCGGGCGCTTGCGTAATTGCAAGTTTTGTTGACAAAAGAGCACTCGTTGTGGTCAATTTAGTACGAGCCTTTTTTATGGTTTACCTACAAGCGTAAAAAAAACTGGCCGTTTAGTCAAATCTAACTTGATAACCTTGACCAACTTCTACTATTATGTATTCATTCTGTGTTTTGATTATAAATCTAGTCGCATGAGCATAAATTAAGGAGATAAAAACCAATATCGTACAAATATGTGTTTGCTTCTTGTTTTGTGTGTACCTACCACAAACCAGGCAATATGGCTTTGACGGTAAGTGAAAATAATTTCCGAATTGAGGGTAATGTCTCATCTATTTCCTGCTGAACTGATTTCAAACGTTTTTTCCCACAAATGGGCATTTTATCGAGGGAAAACCACTCGTTCCCTCGACAAAACGTCCGATATAGTATGTTCCCGATTCGTAGCAACGCTGTAGCAAACGCCGTAACCACTTCTACACCGTAGCGGAAGTCTACGATTTATATTGGATACTCGGGGGATGATGGAATGACAGTGTAGGTATGGCAGATCAAAAGAGAACATGTCGAGTCAGTAATCCAGTAAGCTTAGGCGGTTCTCACACTAATCGTCCGTCGCAAGCGTCTGTCAGACTAAAGGAAATTGCGAATTCGAAAAGAAAATACGGCTAAGCGTTTACGGTATGCGTCTGGACCGTGAACGCACCTTAGCCGTAATGTATATAGGAATAAGATCGGAATTCGCTATTGCCTTTTATCTGAAAGACGCATGCGTTACCCGCCGTGCCGTGTAATGCCGGTTTAGAATAGCATCACCCCTTTTCTTTCCCGTGGGAGTCGTAAGAGGCGACTAAGGGACTTGAGGGTGTGAATTGCAATTTTAGGCGATGGGCTGACAACCTGTCACTATGGCCATACACAATTTTCCGAATGGCCTTCAAATGTTTGTAAGACGTGGCGTAAATGTCTGTTCTTTATATATTTTTTATATATTTATCGGTCTCATAAGGTCCAATTGATAAAACGTCTATAAAATTTTATACTTTGCCCTATGTCCTTCAGGCCAAATTTTTCAGTTTCATAGTCTGTTTGAAAATTGTTTATAATATTTTCAAGAATTTTATTAACAGTATATAGTACCAATAGTAACCTACGAAAGTAAGTAGGTGTGTACTTAAAGTAAGGCCGTCCGTCCGTCTTAAAGTAAGCTATATTTGACAGCTGTCATCTCCATACTAAAAGAGATGTCAACAAAGCAAAACGGACCCTCTGCCATAGGATTACCACGAATCTGACAGCTGTCAAAAATGGCTTATTAGGATGGCCGTACTGTACATACATACATACATAAATCACACCTATATCCCTTACGGGGTAGGCAGAGCGTTAACGGCCGTTCAACGGATATTAACACCACGTCTGACAAAAGTTTGAGGGTCAATAAGATAACTGTGTATCACCATAGTGACAGACAGGTTATCAGCGCATCACCTAAAATTGCAATACACATACACATCTAACCCTCGAGTCCCTTAGTCGTCTCTTACGACACCCATGGGTAAGAAATAGGGTGATGCTATACTAAGCCGGCATCACATGGCATATTGATACATACATAAACATATCACACTTTTTTCCCTGATGGGATAGACAGAGCATTAACGGCCCTAAAAATGCGATCTTTATCATCATGTCTGACTAGTATTTGAAACACGTTTCAGAAAAAACGTGTTTCACTGTAGTGACAGGTTGTCAGCCTGTCACCTTAAATTGTTCTATTTTAAAATAGAGTAGAAGAACACTTATTCAAAAAAATATTAATATTATTTTCCTCGTATACAATAAATGGTGTAAATTGTTCAGTTACATGCCCTGGTTCGCCCCTTAAAGGGATCGTTCCATATAAGGCGGTTCTTCCACTTGTCGTCTGACAGACGCATGCGTTAAGGTTCTATTCCGAATTCATGCCCGATAGCATGTGCAGTCGCCGCTCGGTTCAGAATAGAACCTTTACGGTGCGTTAAAAATACGCAACGACGGGTAACAAGTGGGAGAAATGCCTTAACCAGTAACCCTGTATATTCACATTCCAAGACAAATAATACTTTCTACACAATCCCCCACGGCGCGCAGCCGCCAATACTTACTTTGTGCCCCCACACAAGTAATGAAGATCACTATATATTGACGAGTTAATAATATCAAGAGCACTTACATCGTAAACATGGTAGTTATATAGATACCGACAATTATTACCAAATTGAACGTTTAGGTACCATAAACGCTGAAACAAAGTAATTGACAATAACCTGTTGGCAATATACCAGTGACCGATACTAGATGGCGGTTCATCCACTTGTCGTCCGTCGCTGCGTATTTTTAACGCATCGTAACGCATGCGTCTGTCAGACGAAAGGAAATTGCGAATTCCGATTTTATTCCCATACAAATACGGCAACGAATGCAACGGATCCCATTCAGATGTGTTTGTCAAGTCGTTTGTCTGGGAATAAGATCGAAATTCACAATTTCCTTTCGTCTGACAGACGCATGCATTACGGTGCGTTAAATATACGCAGCGACGGACGACAAGTGGTTTGCAATATGCACCTTACCCCGAGGAAAATATCATGTGAAAACGTTAAAAAACACTTTGACCCTCCCAGAATCTCCAATCAGTTACTTTGAGCTGCAGAAAACATGCAAAATTTTCTACCGCGGGCTTTAGGATTACCTATTTGCAAAAAAAATATACAAGTTTTCCAAAACTGGGGAAGTATTTTAAAAATATTTTCTTCATATTTTAGCTAGACCCATCTAGCTCAAAAAAAGCTTAGCATGTCCAGGATCTAATTATTTTGAGACGACTTAAAGCGGGACATAGGGTAAAGAAGAAGAACTAACCTTTCGCTTGTACAGCAAGTTGCTCGGCCGGAAATCTCCATGACAGATCACTTTAACACCCAAAGGTTTCTTGAATCTCCACACCACATCGTCACCCAATCGTTCCAGCAACTTCAATATCCTCGGTCTATGCTCCTCTCTCACTACATTCAAAGATCTAGGTATGTACTGCTTTTCCCAAGTCTCCTTCATTTTTGGATCATCATTTTTCATCTCAACAAATACCAACTCCTTACAGACTTCTTCGTATTCTGTAGGGTTTTCTTTCTGATATGCGAAGGATAGAGCGTGGAATTTTGCTAGTTCTTGAATAGAGCTAGCAGCGTGTTCCCAATCTAAAGAAATTAATCTGTCGTAGGGCCCGTATCCTTCGGCTACCATATTCTGCAGAACTACAGTCTCTTCGTTTAGTTTCGTGTCACAACCGTAGAATTTCGGTACGATAAACTTGTCACAATCTTCAATGGTTGCTTTGAGTTCCAGAGCTTGATAAACTTTGATCAACTCGGTATAAAAGAATACTTCCAATTCGTACATCCTTTTGGCGCCAACGACTTCCCTCATGTAGTCACCCATACAGGCAACTTTAGCGAAGAGTTCCACATCTTTTTCAGGGCATTTCAAAGTCACTAAGTAAAGAACTGAGGTGTAATTTGCACCCCCACTATTCACTGGTTTAATTTCCAATTTAAAATTACCAAAGTCATGTTCTTTTGTGATTTTGTCGAGCACTTTGCGAAGGATATTTTCCGTGTCAGACATGTTTGAGGACTGTGGTTTTGGACGACCGTGTGACTTGTGTAAGAGCTAACAGAACTTTGAGCAATAAAATGTAATAAGTATTACTCAAATGTTGATAAACTCGTTATCTTCATTCGATAGGTGGACGAATTGTTTATTTGTGCGTTTCTTATCAAAATTCTAAAAATAACTTCTTCGTTATTTAACACATATCATGTTGCTGTATGAAAATCTTCTCTAGTACTCACCCACATCACGCATTTGTCCCTTGCGGGGTAGGCAGAGCGTTAACGGCTGTACAAAACGGTCGCTATCGCCACGTCTGTCAAATATTTGAGAACCGTTTTGAGCGAGTATCATTATATTTAACTATAGATAAAAACAAGGTTGCATTTCGAAAATAATGATCATACATAACAATAAACTGAACAACCTATTAGGGTAATTCCAAACTCATTTTCAAAAAAATCATAAATAACAGGACTATGTTCAAATTATTCAAGAAATTAAGTATGTACTTATTTAATTGTAAAAATAATATCTAATTACATTTCATACAATACTATATAATGTCATCTTATGATAATAATACATTTTTCCACTCCTTCAGCCCTAATTAAAAGCCAAACAGTTATACTGAAATTAAAAGAAATTGAAATGGAATCAACTTTCAATGTTATCACTTACTCATTGACATCATGATCCGTCATTGTAAAAAAAAGCAATTAGTTTAACACAATTTTCTTCTTTTTTTAACAATTTTGAATTGTCCTAATAGAAAACCGGCTCGGGCGGGTTAAAAATATAAAAAAGGCACTGCTTCTAACATACAACTAAGAGCCACAATGTAAATTAATATCTTCGAAACTTGAAATATTTCCAGTTATTTTCCCACTTTATATAACCCCCCATCTGACACAATCGTCGACAGCTCCACGGAACCTTTCAGCAAAGAGGTCGTTTGCTGGCAGCGCGACGAAGTTCTTCAGACTGGCGTCTCCTTCCACCTTCGGGGCCTTGTCAGCATCAACCAGCACCAGGCGCAGAATGAACATGCTCAGGGTCAGGAACATCGGCATCATCTGGAGAACGGAGGTTCTGGTTAATGGTTAATACGCAAGCTCACAGAGTTCACCCTATTTAATTATAGTCACGTAACGGTATGGTACGAACTCCCGTTTTCGCCATCCAGTCGCTACCAGCCGCCTTTTTTAAGTCATTAGTCCAACTGGCCGGAGGTCGTCCAACACTACGCTTGCCGAGGCGTACCCTGGGGGAGGCCTACGTCCAGCAGTGGACTGCAAATAGGCTGATGATGATGATGAACGGTATGGTAACATGTTTCGGGTTTGCGACGACTTTTTAGGGAATCATTTGTTCATTCCGTAATTCTCTGGATTATGTTCAATAAACAGAATACAAAAAAGTGTCAAACAAAATATTTTATGTGAGTCCGCCATTATTAATTCAACAGCGTAAGTATATTTATATAAATTATTGGTTTGAAAGTATTGGGATACTGTGAAATGAGTAGGAATCCAAATTCAGTGTATTGGCCATTTAATCATGTCTGCATGCTATACCTACCCTCGTGTATATATTAAGATTGAATTTGTTTCACACAGAATTCGTTTCGTAGTTCATACTTACTTATAGTTTTTTAGCTCAGTGGCAGAGCGGTGGGACGGTACTTACTCTACAGGTCCAAGGTTCAATCTCCAGCCGACGCTAACATTTTTTCAATTTCTTATATCATTCCTCAAAAATAGACATCAACATTACCCACCTGTTTCAACTCGCTGTCAAACACCGCTCGCGAGTAAGCTTCCTCAGGGTTAACTCCCAGCCGCTGCATCGCTGCACTCAGCTCCTCGTAATAATGGTCCACTAGACGCTGATGGTGTGCAGCACGGAAAGCGCTGTCGGTGGCACTTGCTTCGAAGTACAGGATGTCCGAAGCTGGACAACCAACATGCATCGTTTGGTAGTCCAGAATGATCGCCTCGACTTTGTTGTCCTGAAATTTGATTTTACGTCATTGATTGGACGCTGGTATGGCTGGTTGCCGTGTGATGACGGCTTAGAATAGCATCAACCCATTTCTTTCCTGTGGGACTTGTAAGAGGCGACTAAGGGACTTGAGGGTGTGTATTGCAAATTTTAGGCGATGGTCTGACAACCTGTCACTATGGCGATACACAATTTTCCGAATAACCCTCGAATAATGTCAGACGTGACGTAACAGACCGTTTTTGCGGCCGTTCACGCTCTGCCAACCCCGGAAGGGATAATAGGCGTGATATGTGTATGTATGGGTGGCTCCGTCAACAAAAAAGTATGTGCATTGAATTATATGGTATGGATAGCCCACGCACCGGAAGATTTTGCGGTTCTTGACATCCAGCAAAGAAATAGCGGCCTGTGACAGCCGCACGCAACTCGATGCGGCGCCGTGTGCTAAAACATGCGGTTTTTCTATGGGTTTTCATAAACTCCGCCAATTTGCGTGTGCTAACAATTTACTTGCAACCGGTTGGCGGCTGACGGACAACAAACAAATTATACATTCATACATACACACACATACAAATATACATACCTACTTATTTCACACCTATATAGGCAGAGCGTAAACGGCCGTAAAAAACGAACATTTACGCCACGTCTGAGAAACATTTGAGAGTCATTCAGAAAATTGTGTATAACAATAGTGACAGGTTGTCAGCTCGTCGCCCGTAGCAATACACGATATGTAAGCCTTGAGTCCCTAAGTCACCCCATTTCTTTCAAACTTTTATTTCCAAGTAAGTAGATTCGGAATACTTTCAGAATGTTAAATAAAGAAATCTACAAAATAACATAAAAGTAAGTAAGTTTTAATGGTTATAATATAAATTTTTCCTTAGGTGTCGGTAGAATCGACTAAGGGACTCGTGAGTTACATGTGTATTACAATTTAGGCGACACTATAGCCCAATTAATACTACTTAGTCTATGGGGATACACAGTTTTCCGAATGACCCTGATACTTTGTCAGACATGGCGTAAATGTCCGTTTTTTCCGCCGTATACGCTCTGCCTACTCCAAAAGGGGTTATAGGCGTGATATATGTATACATGTACTAATATACCTACCTACAAAAATATCAAAATGCGTCTTTTTTAAAATTTATGAACTAGTAAATTTCTTTTAATTCATAGTAATTAAGTAAAATGTACTGACCTTTTCTCTATACATTAGATTGTCCGATCGAAAGTCTCCGTGAACTATAACTTTTGTGCCAAGAGGTCTCTTGAACATCCACACTCCTTCATCACCCAAATCTGCCAGAAGCTTGGTTACCCTCGGCCTGTACTCTTCCTTTGTTATCTCAAGAATTTCCTGTACTTGCTTCTCCGTCATGTCCTTCATGCCATCATCCTGTGCAAAATCAACAAACACCAAATCTTTGCACACCTCGTCGAATTCCTCGGGATTCTCTTTCTGATATGCAAAGGATAGGGCGTGGAATTTAGCTAAGTTTTCAATAGATGTAGCAGCGTATTCCCAACTCACTGGTTCCAATCTATTGTGAGCTTTGAAGCCTTCAGCAACTAAATTCTGCATTATAACAGTTTCTTCGAATAAGTCTGTTTTGCATCCGTAAAACTTAGGAATCTTTAATCTGTCTTTCTCGGCAACATTCGCTTTCAATTCTAGCGTTCTATAAATTTGAGACAGTTCTTTATAGAAGAACACTTCGAGGCGATACAGTTTTTTACCGTCAATGATTTCTCTCATATGTTCACCCATACAGGCGACTTTGGCGAAAAGTTCTTCATCTTTCTTTCCGGGACACTTCACAGTGACTAAAAAAAGTGCAGAAGTGTAATTCGCACCTCCACTGCTTACAGGTTTTATGACAAGGTCGTAGTTCTTAAAATCGTGTTCGCTCGCGATGTTGGCGATCAAATCGCGAAGTATAGGTTCCGCGTCTGTCATGTTTGGTGACCGAGGTATGACTGCGGCAGGACTGTGGCTCCGCGGAGAGCAAATATCATTGATAAATTAGTCAAACTTGTTCTGTTAGATTAACCGTGTTTGCGTATATCAGCATGATTTTGTTTGATTGTAACCTTGATGTGCTTGGTAAATAAATTATGCTTGCTCTGTGATTTTGTAAATAAAACTACGGATTTTCTAATATTGCGTCTGATATGGAAATAAAATAAAACAACTAAGTAATTATAAAGGGTGATATTTGAATAATGACCGATAGCAAAAACTCAAGACAGGCTGGTGATAAAAAACGAATAATTCCGTAATAAAATATGTACAAGCTCAAAAACATCTTTGAAAATAAGAAATTGAAACTTTTTAAGCGTCGGCTGGGGATTGAACCCGGGGCCTTTGGAGTGCCGTCCCTCCGCTCTGCCACTGAGCCACCGGCGGCGGCGCACCGACCGAACGCTTCGTCTTGTATCGACGTGCATTTGTAACATTTATAGTATATAGTAATATAGCACTGTGAGTGCATAATAAACTATAGAACATCTTTGATTTTAGAAGAAAGACAATGACGTTGTCAATCGGACCTTGGCCAATATATCCAGGCGACCATTCGGTACACTAACAGTTCAAGGCTAATTGAAGAATAGCCCAGCAAAGGAAGTACCTAACTACTATACGAGGTGTAAGGTTCATGACAGCGTGTAACAAAAACATTGCAGTCAGACCAAGTAAATCCACTATATAAAGTTAGGTCATCCCAATAAGCCATATTTGACAGCTATCAGTTCCATACTAAAAGAGATATCAACAAAGAAAAATGGACCCTCTGCCATAGCATTAGCATGAAACTGAGAGTTGTCAATTATGGGTTATTGGGATGGCCTTAGGTACTTTTCAATACATTTTATTTCGGAAAACAATCATATTCAAAATACACGACCTTCTTTTTTTCGTGTAGGACACCGTCCAACGACCCGATGAACCCTGATGCCAGAGTTTTTTAAACGCTTACATGGTTGCGTAACGACCACCGTCTAAGTAGGTAATCATAGACAGCAACCAGGACCGACGGCTTATCGTGCCCTCCGAAGTACGGAACCATCTTTCTTTTCGGACAATCAGGTGGTTCAGCCTGCAATTTCCTGATCAGACTGGAAACAAATTCACAAAGTAATAAACATCAACTTTTGTGAGTGCTCCACCGAGAACCGAACCCGGAACCTTTGCGTCGCGGGCAGTCGTAATACCACTGCGCCACATTGGCCTTCGAATACACGACCTGTACCCGATCTCATCAAACTATAGGCTACAATAATTCAATGTTCATTGCGTAGTCGGTTAGCCATTATGATAGAATATTAACTGGCTAAGCAATGTACTGAGAATTTCAACCGTAGACTTGTAGCCTGTAGTTCAACATAGGGCACCGACTGAATTTCTATAAAAAAGCGTTTTCTAACACATGTTTCTTGAAAACAGCTATTCAGTTTCATGGTCAGAGAATGCTTGTAAAGTTTGCGGGATACCGTCCCTTACATACATAAATCACGCCTATATCCCTTACGGGGTAGGCAGAGCGTTAACGGCCGTTCAACGGATATTAACACCACGTCTGACAAAAGTTTGAGGGTCAATAAGATAACTGTGTATCACCATAGTGACAGGTTGTCAGCCCGTCGCCTAAAATTGCAATACACACCCTCGAGTCCCTTAGTCGCCTCTTACGACACCCTCGGGAAAGAAATGGGGTGATGCTATTCCAAGCCGGCATCACACGGCGTCGCATATCATCAAGGCTAAATTATTTATGGTTCAATTATATGAATAATAAACTTGTTGCCTACATAAATAATGATCCCGTGCTATTTGCACATTCATGATGATGATAAATAATAATATGATATTGGTAGTTTGTAGGTACAATAGTTTTATAAGACGCTTTTCAAAAAACACTCACACCAACACAAACTACGCAAATATAGAGTGAAGTTTTACTAAAGTACCGCCGTTCCAATAAGTCGTATTTGACAGCTGTCATCTCCATACTAAAAGAGATGTCAACAAAGGAAAATGGACCCTTGCGGGGTAGAAAGAGCGTAAACGGCGACATTTAAATATAGTATTACCTAGCAGTACCTACGTATTTACACCGTCTAGGCAAAACTAGTATCTAATTATTTTATTTTATCTTGTTTTTACACGTAAATAAGGAAAACAGATTGCAGAAAACTGCTCACTCATGTTTTGTGTTACAATCTTCTAAGGTTAGAGTTAGATAAATAGCGTTACCTTGTTTATGCCTTACTAAGTGTTGGTTTTGCAGATTGTTTTGATTCTACCTTGAGTTTTTATTTATACACACACACATATCACGCCTGTAATCCCTTTCCGGGTAGGCAGAGCGCAAACAGCCGCAAAAAACGGACATTAACGCCTCGTCTGACAAATATTTGAGGGTCATTCAGAAAAATGGTGTATCGCCATAGTAACAAGTTTTCAGCACATCGCCTAAATTCAAAACACACCCTCAAGTCCCTTAGTCGCCTCTTACGACTCCCGCGGGAAAGAAATAGTGTGATGCTATTCTAAGCCGGCATCACACGGCACAGCCAGCATCACACGGCAATTTTATTTATATTTGGTAGATATGAATGTGCGGAAAAAGGTATATTCTCAGCAAGTTTACAATTTTGGGGTGCGCACAATATGCGACAAAAATTGTTCAAACGAAAATGTTCAACACAAAATGTGCAGCAAATATTACGCGTCAATTGACGAGTGTCAACTGAGAGCAGGATACAAATATGAAACTCGCCTTAGTGTGACAAGGATAGATAGATTTTCTAGAACAATCCTTGTCATAACGCAAAATATTTGCTGCACATTTTGTGCCGCATATTTTCGTTTGAACAATTTTTGTCGCATATTGTGCGCACCCCAATTTTGCAATGCGGTTCCACGTCGGGCAGCTTAAATAATTTTCTCAACAAATTTCGACGTGCGAACTATGCCCTACGCTATGAAACTACAGGCTACAAGTCTACATGTGAAATTCTCAGGACATTTCGTAGCCGGTTAATATTCCTGGTATCATAATTGGCTAACGGACTACAAAATTAAGATGTAATTTCACTTGTAAAATTGTATCCTGTAGTTTGATAATATTGGGCACTGCCCGCAGCAGGCACCTAGCAGACGAATAGGACCTTTAATTCAAACCCTAGTAATTTTTTAATTATATGAATTAAGGATTTATGTGAACGTTCATTTCAAGCAGCAAAAAATGAAGAAACCAGGCAATTTTTACCACACTCAATGTTTTTTTTTCACCTTACTAAGATTTCCGCCAGCTCATTAGTTCATGATCAGAATTTTAAGCCTAGAGTTTCAATGACATTTTTAATATTACAAAACTAGAAACACTAAAAAAATATATAAAACAAGAAATAAAACACAAAACGATTAATATTTCCCTTTTTATTATCTCAGGAATTGTTTGTTTTCATATTAATATAATATCATAGTTTCATTACAGTGATTACAAGTCAGCAGGTAATGACGAATGCACGAACGCAAGTACTCGACCGGTCCACAGACATCCACATAAATATCAATAAAACAATTTCAAAAACATACGCGTACATTTCAAACGTAACCGTCGAACGAGGTTACCATAGACAAGACAGCTTTATTTTTAAACGCAAAAGCTTTCACATTCATACAGCCAAGTGTCACAGACAATTTCCAAAATGGCTACTCGTGGAATCAGCCCGTTTGAAAAGCGCGTAGCTTAAAATTAGCGCAACAAACATTTTAAACAGAAATGTCGCAACAAAAACACAGCCTTTAAACAAACAAAAAAAACATTGAAGTAAGGCCGTCACAATAAGCCATATTAGACAGCTGTCAGTTCTATACTTAGAGATGTCAACAAGGGAAAATGGACTGCCATAGCATTAGCTCGAATCTGACAGCTGACAAATTTGGTTTATTGGTATGGCCGTACTGTAGGTATTCGATTAGGGTCGCTTCAGTGCAACTACCCATTACGGCACAACGTCAAGTACCGACATTCATTAATAATTTATTTGGTCGTACACGCTATAATCATTACAAACGTACACAACTTCTTTTATATATATAAACATTCATTTTTATAAGTACCTAAGTAGAATTTCTCTAATCTTGCATTTAACTAGAACGACTTAGTGCATTAACATGTTCAATCGTTTCCTTTTAATAAGCATAAATTATCTTAGAACAGTATTTCAACGGTTTGAGTAGAAAATAACGTTTTATTTTGTAAAAATGCAGTCCGTTAAGCTTAAAGTAGTAGGTAACGGAAACAAGCGGAGACGCGGCGAAACACTAGACTTAGGCGATATGTGAGTTAATAACCAGTTACAATATCATTTTAGCTAAATATAATAATAAAATTTTGCATTCTGAGCCTGCTCTCGTTTGCTAATTCTACCAAAACATTTAAAATCGGTCGATTAGTGCTGTCATTTAAATGTGAGTTTATTTTTTCAAAGACAGTATCAAATGAAGAGAACCAAAAATGTTCAATAGATGTCGCTTATAATTTTATGGGCCATGTTACGAAATTCCAGTCTATATTTTTAAAATTTCGGTCTCGGAATAATTTATAAAATTAATAGTTCACTTAAAGTGGTGTTAAACATTGATTCATTCACAAACAATTTTACTAAACAGCCCCAAAGTAAGTAGCGCCATCTATTGGCGATAAACAAGAAACGTTCAACTCATTATCGATTATTTTGGTAGATTTAGAAACACCAAACTGGTCTTAAGTCGCTATAATAGATAGAATTCTACATACAAAGCTAAATCACATGAATTTGATTACAACAGTTTATTGTATCTTTAGAACGACATTTCAGTTACCATCTTTAGCAAACCAAACGAACTTGATATGAAAATCATTGTACTATGTATGTGTGGTATTTGTATATATTGTATACATGCTGGGATCTCATAGATATTTTTTTTATATGGACCTATAGAACCACATAATATGACGCCCTCTATGGTTCGCTACTGGTCTATTTTTTATATCATAATCATAAGTATTTGAGGACATCACTATTTAATTTTTACACTATAGTGTGGATTTAAATCAGTTTTTTGTGTAATGTATTTTCTATAACGGAAATTAAACCATAATTCACTAATTGCATTATACATATACATCGACCAACAAGATTTAGTACTTCTTTCGATGATGTATAAAATAAATACACTGACTTTACAGATATTTATATCGGCCATAGACAAGAAACAAGCAATCAACTGTTTCACAGAAATAGATTTCTACAAAATATTTCGTTGCACATAATTATAACAAAGTGGGCGAAACTGCGGAAATGACGATTATATTCACGTTGCAAATTATTACGTAAGTATAATGTATCAGACATATGAACCATAATTTTTTTGTTCAGATATCTGAATATACCAAACATGGTGATATGTAATTTGGCGGGAAAAAATAACGCCATAAAAATATATTTTGTTGACGTTAATGATTTTGTGAGGATAGACCGCAATTTTTTATTTAGTGTACGATCGCATTATGCATTTTTTATTTTCCCCGCCAGATTATACAAGTCTTAGTAATTACAATTACATCAACGACGGGATTTTAATTTAACAGATTTGAAGGTTTTTTAATACAGCTACTTAATTTACCGCGTGTATGGGGTCAGCTACAAAACGTCTTATCTTAACCTTCTAAAGTCAACACTCGATTACCAACCAGATGAACCACAAAACGGAATGCCTAATAAATATAATAAACACGTTTCAATGACTGCTAATTTTAAATGATTGATCAAACAAATTTACTTGCCGCACTTTATTTGTAGTGGCATCTCTTTCATCTCTCTAAAATATTCAACACACGCCATATTCCGTTAAAATTATGATATTCCATTACATCGTTACACTACAAAAGCTAAGGCGCGCGGTCCTAGTAATACTGAATGACGAATCTAAATTTAAAGCCATTTTTGGAGCGATTAAGGAAATTCACGCCTGCCTCACCTCATTTTCACTTCCATGACAAGCCGTGTGAAAGAGACATCATTATTTCAATGAGCCGCAATATGCTCCAATTTTATAAACCAGTGGTCAATAAGTACCGCGCACCGTCACTACCGACTTAAGCTTACAATAACCTGTATTTTAACTTTTATCAATCCGTTATTTAGGTTTTAGCTTTAAATACACATATACACGTCAACGTCAAGAATTAAAGTTTATTTATTCTGCTATCACTGAAAGGTACATACATATTATTGTATATTCGATAACAGATAGGGTTGGCCGGACCGCGCTCGCTTTTCTACTAATAAAATACAAGTACTACACAAACATTAGGTGCAGTATATTTTAGTCAGACTTAAGATATTTTTTGTACCGCCTTGACTTTATTAAAATACTACACCATTAGATCTCCGTAATATAGATATAGAAATTGACTGGACAAAATAGATATTTGTAAAAATTTCAACAACGCAATAAATGTTTTAAAAAAGTAACAAGATGATTTAAAGCTACAATACAACATTTCATAAACGTAATTTGATATAATTATCTATTAAAGAAAATATCTCAAGTATCAAGATTATTTCGATGTAGTATAATATTTTCAAGATGGCGGCCCCGCGGTCCGGCGAACCTCAAACAACAGCGCCTAAGAAAGAGATAACAACTTTAGTATATTACCCATAAACACTGGTAATTTAGTATTACACGTTCTGTTCACAAATTACATTAGTACCTATCGCCTAGAAACTGCTTGGCGAGACATTTCTTTCCTAATATTTAACGAAACTTTTACCGCCATTCTAGTTAACCATAGACAAAGATATATTTTTCTTTTTAAACAAGGATACGCGTCCATACAGCCAGCGTTAAAATAAGTTTTTTTTTTCATGTGAAATGTCTCTACAAGCACTAAAATAGTTATTGTACCGAAAGCGGCACTTGCCCGTGCGCACGTAAGCTAGTGATGCCAAATGCAAGTCTAAATGTGCTATTACTTCCTAATGAAGCTACCAATTTGGTAGAAAATTTCTTTGTGGTACGATTTTCTACCAACTGGTAGGATATTTCTACTATTTCAATTTGCACAGATATGTGTTTGGTAGGTACATTCGTATGTTACATTTATGATGCGCGCTCTGGGTACATATTATCAGCTTTTCATACTCGCTGACACAATCGCCTACTACAGAGAAAAAGACGCAAGTATAGCGATTAAAAGGCACTAAAGAAGACATAGTGTGCCATAGATAACTAGCATCTAACTATTGTTCGGTGCGGTAAACCAAAATATCGAAGACTGTATAAAATTTAATGACTTATCGTGTAAACAAAGATGGCGTTACTTTCATACGACCCATAACTGAGTTTTGTGCGGGAAACAAGAGGTTTCAGACGTAACTATTATTTTTTATTCCTCTAAAATGGTTTCTCGCCGTTATTATTGTGTAAGTGTGGTCAGATTGACTGTATAATGTGCGGCAGTGAAGAACAATGTAGTGAAGGTGACAAATAAAAGGAAATTGTTGAATTCGTCTTGATATTCCCGTGTAAAGTTCTGTTAGCATTGCAATGCGAGTGTCACTATCGCGTTTCCATGAGTAGCTTAGGTGTTAGGTTGAGACCAACGAAGAGTACTTACTGAAGACGAGGCTGTATGGTTTTAAGACCTTTGCCTGTCCAAAAAATAAAAAATAATAATAAAACGTTTAAATTTCATATGTCATGTTTACAGTGAATTGGCGATAGTGTTTGTTTACATGATGAGTCATTCAATTTGAAACAGCCTTTACCCACTTTCCATAACCGGTCAAAGAAAAGTTATTTTTTAATTATTATTATTATTGAGCAATTTGATGGTTGGTCTGTCTTTGGGTAAGATGAGTATGTTGCGACATTTAATTCCTTCTGCTACATGATTTTGACTAACTATTCTATGATCATTCGCGCTTCTGTTTCATTTTCATTTATGACAGATATGTATAATATTGAAGATTTTCGTCTGCCGACCGTAACACATGATCATACACATACAAAATAATTACAACAAAATAACAAACATACGGAAATGCACAATTAATTATGGTTGTACTTCGACTAACATCGAATGGAATTATTCAAACAATTTAGAAATTTCTACAATATAATACAATTATCATAAGAGAGTTATAAATGATAAAATATTTTACATATTGGTTTTCACAGGTGGCAACATTATTTAAATTAATTAACAACTATTTTTAATTTTAGCCAATATGTTGGCAACACCATAACTGGAGATGGTTTTAACATAAACTGGTATATCTTTTTTGTTCAATGGTTTCATGAAATATTGCAATTAAAAAAGAAAGTATAACTACTTACCTAAAATACACGAAATATACAATAGCATAAAAATAAACTAAAAAAATAAACCGTAGACCACATGCGTGTGATGCCATACTGTAAATAGTAAATTAACAAACACTTAATTACATAAATTATCCGAAATATTGACTGCATTATATCCATAATTTAAATTAAATTATTTTACATAATACAAAACAAAAAATGATTTCTGAGCATTAGAAAAGGACGCACTTATATCCTTTCCTTTAGCGCCGTCTCTTTCTGGCCTACCGAAAACAATTAGTGAAGTAATAAGGCTATACATACATTTAACCACAGTGTAGAAGCATTAGGCCACAGCGTACACGACAACGACCAATATATTACAAGTTTTACACAATCTATCGACACTACGACACTACTCGATATGCGAGCAAATACGTACCTATGTGCTTTGTAAAATTAACAACTTTCATATTTTATGTATTTACGTCGGTCAAATAAATCTGGTATATTCTGTTAAAAAAGTTTTTTTTTTTTTTGTTTCAGGTCACGCCACCTAAGTAAATATAAAACTGGAATTAAAATTAAAACTAGCCCTGTAATTTTCAGATAAAGTTAGAAAAATATCAAATTTTAAAACACTTCCCGTTAGGAAGGAACGAGCTGTGGTAGCCCAGATGGAAGAGGCGTTGTCACTAGTAAATGGCGAAAGTTGCAGGTTCAAATCCTGCCCGCGCTTGAAAATTTTGCAAGTTTTCAAAGAGAGTCGTTGATTTTACACATTTTCTTGTTTTTTTTTTTTTTTTTTTTTTATTAATGATGGGTTTGCTCTTGACTCTAGTCTAGGTCATAGGACAGAGACAGAGTCTAAGATGGAGCGAGCTCACCCAGAAGAAGCCTGTTAAGGCACTGGCACTCCCACACACTGACGGAACGCAGGTGGCTACTTGGCGCCAGACTTCGGTGGGATGGTGGTCGCGAGCCAGGCGGCCCCTTGCGGAGCCTTCCACCGCGCACGTGGGATCGTTCAGCCGGACTTATCCACAGGCAAGCCTGTGTTGCCGTTGCCCGGGGTGGACCGTTAGATGACAAACATTACTAGGAAAGTAAGCTTCGTACTCTATTGGGTGGACGGGCTAGTGATAAGAAACCACTTTCTCTAAGGAACATACATTGAAAGATGTCAAAAATATTTTGAGTTTTCACAGTAACTCAAATCAGATGATCGGCAATTTTATACGGCATGTCTTTTCTTATTACAACCTTTGTTCCTTGGGGAAAGTTGTTCCTCATCACCAGCCTGTCTCGAGTTTTCGCTATCGGTCACTAGTAAAATTTCACCCGATAGAGAATTAACCTCCTGTTTTTTTTATCAATTTATCAAAGCTGAAAGTGACAGCGCTATTTCCATTTTTAGATTGTAATTGAGTCTAACGAGGTCTATATTCACACTTACTTATGTGGTCAACAACACTAAAAAAATCATGTTCAAAAGAATGTTGCTCATTTTACTCAACACATCACATATCCAATTTCGTACCATTACAACACATAAAATATGCTTGCTTATCGTGTGGGATACCGAGTCGACAAACGACCCGAAAAACCCTAGAGCCATGATATGACCCGCCTGGATTCTTAGAGACCCTTTTTTATTTGACTAGTGATCTAATTTCAAGTTGAATACTTACACAGATTATTATTAGGGTGTATCTACGATTTCAAAACGTGTTGTACAACAAGCGAATAAGGACCGATGAACCGACTTATAGAAACTGGACGATTTGGTTTCAAATGCAAAGGAATTATTTGATTTCGAGTTTTTAGGAAAAACGTATCATAGCGTGTGATTAAGGAGTGTAACGGCTCAGCACGTGTTGGTTTATTGGAATATCTCGACGTCAAGACATACTTGCAAAATTTCGCCATAGGCATATGAGCCGTGGTAGCCCAGTGGTTAGAGCCGCTAGTACTGATAGCAACCTTGCAAGTTTTCCTAAAATGTCTTGGCGTTCAGTGTTACTTTAGCGACTTCTTGGCATACTGAGAAGCCAAATTACGCTGGTCGCTAAGACAGTTTCTTAATAACCATAAATAGACAGAGTCACTTCGTTTCATTATTACGCTTGATGTTGGGCTTAAGGCGACTGTACTCGTGAACGACCTCGAAAGTGGCGCCACTTCACAAAAAAAAGTTTTTTCTTTATACAAACAATCTATCAGAATGTCCGTTTTTCCAAGTTTTAAGTATTATATTTAAGTAAAATAAAAATCTGCAAACTCAATGAAATATCCGCTGCAATAAAAGTTATGGCAAAAAGTGTCTAAAAAAGGCAATTTTTGGGTAATAATTTCCATAATTTTCATTAAAGCGAATGTTTCATTGGGTTTGCAGATTCTAATTTTTCTTAAGGGGCGCGTTCAATGGACCAAGGATAATATATCTTTCGTCGCTCTTTTATACTTAGACAGTTCGTAACACCGCGTTTTGGAGCGCATGGTAGAAAATTTCTCCTGTCTGGCGTGCTAAAACGCGGTTTTAGGAGAAAATACCGACTAGGAGAAACAGCATGAACGCGCCCAAGAATAATACTAAAAACTTGGCCAACGGCCGTTCTGATAGATTGTTTGATTTATAAAGAGATTTTATTTTTTGGGAAGTGTCGCCACTGTCGAGGTCGTTCACGACTACACTCGCTTTAACATAGCATTGCTGAGACCGACTCATACGTTTTTAAGGAATCACTTCTCCTGTCTCGAAATAGCCAAAGCCAGTTGAAGTTCTGCATCCTCCTGGCGCCTGCGAGCTTCGGCAGCTTGTTCCAAGCGCTTAGACTCAGCCGCAGCCCAGGCAATCTGCTGCTCTTCAGTCGGCAAGAATTCCACGCTTTTCGACTCCACTGTACCACCTTTGGACTTATCTTTCTTCTCTTTATGCCTATTCCGGCCGATGCCGCCTATAGTGTTGACTAACGATTTCGCGTATTTGACAGGTTTAGGCGACTTTTCCTTTTTGCTGGGTAACGTATGCGCCGGCCACGTTTCGTTCAGGTTTTTGTTCTGATCGGAACTCCAGTCTGTGGCCCAGTTGTCGGTCTTCCATTCGCTGCTGGATTTGCTGCCAGACCAAACGTCGCCTTTGGAATTGGATCTGTTTTTGTTTAAAGAGGATTCATGCGCGGGTTTCGACCAGGCGTCTTCGGCGGCCCAACTGTCGTTAGGCCAGGCCGCCCACGAATCGTTGTTATTCGATTTGTTGTTAGGAGTACTTTTGAACTCGGATTTGAAATCTGATCGCGAGGAAAACGGGTCGTAGGGAACCGGCGGCGCCGAGACGCGACCGCTGCGTTTCTCCGGCAGCGTGAAGTTTCCATTGACGGTCGATGACGCGGCGGGGAAGAAATCGTCTGTTTCGAAGCCGGCGACGGACGTCGGCCTGGCGAACGGGTCGATCTTTCTAGAATCTGTGACATCTGAGAAAGGGTCGTCGATGTTGAACGGGTCCTCGTAGCGGTAGTCCTTGAAGGGGTCTTCCGTGAATTCCATGGCGCGGGTCTGTCACAGAGAGCGGGCGCGTGAGGCATTGTTGTGGGGTCAAGTGGGTTTAAGGGGTGGGGTGGGGTGGGGGTTATGGGGTGGGGTGGGTCGTACGCACGGGTGGGGTCGCCGCCGCCGCCGCGTCCGCCTAGCGCTGCAAGTGGGGGAAGCACACGGCAAGTGTTAGCATGTTAGTGAGTGAGCCAGTGTTCAGATATGAAATGATTTCAGACGCACATCATGGCTGATAAATATATTTTTCACGTTTTTATATCTCGAGATTTAATGATTCTACGAAAGCTTACTTATTCGCAAACTCCGAAAAAAGTTTTACGTATTTTCGAATTAAATAACAAAACTTTAAAACCAGGTAACTTTATATACGGGGTGTAAGGGACGGTGTACTGAAAACTTTAGACATGATTCTGATCATAAAACTGAACAAATTTTTCTATGTAGGATATATCGGTAAACGAGAAAAAATTTCAACCTCCCATACAGAATTCCCTATCAGCTGACAGACTTTCTATGGAAATAACAAAAAAATTTCGCTTCCCAACATAGGCTCCATAGCAAAAGTTGTTCAGTTTCACGGTCTGATCATGCCTGCAAAGTTTTCGGTACACCGTCCCTAACACCCTGCATTAAAAACATCTCAATCGCATGTTAAATAAATACTACCAAAACATTCAACATGATGTACACCTTTTAAATTATGTATTATAATATAGAAATTGTATATTACAAGTTATTAATTAGTTTTATTAAAAAAAGGGGTGAACATAAATAAGTAAATTAAAATATGTATAAAGTAATATTAAAAAGAGGATTGTGGTATTTAGCACTAACTAAGCAAACTATCTATGTTTCTTTACAAATAAAAATAACTATTAATGCCTTACCTGCAGTTATCTTTGTTTTCCTGGTAACACTCATGTTCACAAACCATAATTAAATTCTAAATATTAGCTCCCAATTTAATACCAATCGTGGGCACTATAGAATGGTTCTATGCATTGTATAATAATTTAAAAGGAGATATACAGGATGTAAGGGACAGCACTCCGAATACTTATAGGGTGCATTCAGAATGCCGTGTGATGCCGGCCTAGAATAGCATCACCCCATTTCTTACTCATGGGTGTCGTAAGAGGCGACTAAGGGACTCGAGGGTGTGTATTGCAATTTTAAGCGATGGGCTGACAACCTGTCACTATAGTGATACACAGCTATCTGATTGACCCTCAAACTTTTGTCAGACGTGGTGTTAATATCCGTTTTACGGCCGTTGACGCTCTGCCTGCCCCGTAAGGGATGTGGGCGTGATTTATGTATGTATGTATGTATGCATTCAGACCATGAAACTGAACAACTTCCCATGAAAAAATATTTCAGAAAACGCCAATAAATTTTTGACTTCCCATAGTAATTGCAGTCAGCTGATCTTCATTTTGTACGGAAAGTATTTTTTTTTTCCGTTTCCTGATATATGTTCCTGGGGGAAAGTTGTTCAGTTTTATGGTCGACATGCACCCTATCTGTATTCGGAGTGCTGTTCCTTACACCCTGTATATCAAACCAACTTCTTGCTGCAGCAAAAATGACCCCAATTCAATTCTCAGATTCCACCAGATTAAAAAAACTCTTTTTTTATAAAGTTTCTAGAATACAAAAACTTTCTTTGGCTATATCAAACCTATCTGAACACATAAATCCAATAATTTACATAAGTACATGCATTAAACTGAAAATAATCTACATTCTATACGTATTACGTACTTCTAAATAAATAAGACATCTATAATAAGGCCGTCCCAATAAACCATATTCGACAGCTGTCATCTCCATATAAAAGAGATGTCAACAAAGGAAAATAGACCCTCTGCCATAGCATTAGCACGAATCTGACAGCTGTCAAATATGGCTTGTTGGAATAGCTGTACTTCAGTACCTATGTAATTACAGCAAACTTAAAATAGAGCTAGTTTTTAAAACTAAATGAAAGTTCAAATAAGGTGTAATAAGCTTGTGAAATAAAATGAACACATGCCGTGTGCAAACCATAAATAAAAACAACCAGGAACCAGTAATTTTGATACTTGAAACATTTCTTTACCAATTAATCAATTTACGGAATAAAAAGTTCCTAGTTGCTTAGCGAAATCGAGAATGGCATTTTAGAAGTACAGAGAAAGTAAAGTTTAACATAATATACAAAAACAAATTTTATTTTAGAATGTCATTTTATGTCAATTTTGTAAATAGAGTTAAAATAATAAAATGCCATTCTCCATTTAAAACCATCGTATAACCAATAACTGTGCGTAATTCTAATTTTTACGTACATTTTACTTTCTCTGCAGCATACGAAAAATAAATAAAAATTTACTTTAATTTTCTGACAACCATCAGCAAATCTTCATGCCGCTAAATGACAAAAAAATGGGAGAGGAAGGGATCGGAAGGGAAACGAAATATAAAAAACAAACCACAAAATTATCAAATAATAAATCTGTAAATAAAATTCATTAACTTCTAACTGAAATTCTAATATCTCTTGATTCTAAACGTTTTTGTAAAGTACGGAAAGTTTTATTTATATCAAATCAAGTTAAGTTCAAATTCAATTTTAAAGGTAAATTCAATTACATCTAGATTCAATTTAAGTGAATTCTAATTTAATTTAAAAATATGTATTATTAATTGAAGTACCAGGTACATTGCCCAGCCCAAGTGTTTTTTGTGTAAATATTCATGTTAACCCAGTAAAAGTGTTGATGAAAACAGTATCACACTGATTTATTTGTTGTTGTTTTTTAATTTAAATTCAATTATATTCAAATCTGATCAATTAAATTAGAATTCAATTAAGTTTAATTTCAATTTATTAAATTATATCAGAAATTTTAAACAAGGTTTTTTTTTCTTGTTTTATGTGTATGACCTACCTTGCCGGGGGGGTTGGGGCGCGGGGGCGCGGGGCGCGGCGGCGGCTGCTTGCCGCTCTTGGGCGGCAGGCCGGGGGCGCCGGGGGCGGAGGGCGAGGGGGCTCCGGCCGAGTCGCGTGTCGGCGCGTGGAGCACTGCGAACGGGTCGTTCTCCCATGCGCTCTGCGGGGAAGTACAGACATTTGAAAATCGTTTCAGAACGTGACTACTTGGAGCTTCTAGGCAAATAAGTGCGTCGCACTAACTTGTGAGTTCAATATCATTGGCTAACGTTTGAAATTGACTTGCTTTGTTTTATTATTGTAATGAATTTTAATTACACACTTTTGTTATAATATTTTTATACTATTTGAACCTAAATGATATGTAACAATAGTTATCAATAAAGAATCTGTATCTGTACAAAGATTTGTAAGAATGTCCTTAGTTACTATAGTCCTTGTGTACTGGGTTGCATCAGGAGGAGGATGATCAGTGAAAAGTTTCGCTTATATTGAAATAGGCTTTCTTTTCAACAGAACAATGTCCAGACTAGAACGAATTTGCAAAGTGATAATATGAACTTCGTGAGTGCCTCGTCGGGATTCGAACCGGGAACCTTAGCGACGCAGGCAGTCGCATTGCCACTGTGCCACGGTCGTCAAGTATTGTATCGTAGAATTGTATCATTGTATCAGTAGCAGGTACATATTCTTCATATTCTAACATAATTTTAAATAGTCGCATCCCTACAATATAGCGTGAAATTGTACTGGTGACGATAGCAAAAAGTCTGATCTGGCTGATGATAGGGAAAAACTTTCACCAAGGAACATAGGACAGGGAAATATGGAAAAAACAATTGGACCACCCATACAAAATTGCCGATCAGCTTATTTGAGTCAATGTCAAAATGTGAAGGTAAAAGTGTTATTTGATATTAAAACTATATAATCATTGATATAATTTTATTACTTTACTGACTATGAAATGAAATATTTAAGAACACCCATTTTTGACTAGGGGTAAGCTTAAAACCAGCAGTGTGCTGTGCCTGCACCCATTTCAGCTCATGTTGTATATTTGTAGCCTTATATAGCTACCTAGCTATAAGGCCGCCTATATTGTACTCTTTCTTTTCTTTAAGTATGTCCATTTATTGTTTTTGTGCAATAAAGTATATTTATGTCATGTTATGTTGTACTGTATATATTCATTATGATGGTATTTGTATTTGAGTTACTATGGAAGTTCAAAATATTTTTGTCTCATTTCGACATATTTTATGTATGATCCTTGGGAAAAGTTGTTCCTTATCCAGCATATACTCTGTTTTCAATATCGGTAACTAGTAAAATTTATATGTATGCCCTTTGACAATCTCAGACGCGACTTCCGAAATCCATTTGAATTTCGCTCCTTCCGCCGCAGTACAAGCCTCAATGTAGTTTAATCACAACTCAGCAATAGTACTTGCCACGAAGACACCAACGATTTAGGCGAGTGTACCCGTGAACGACCTCGACAGTGGCGCCACTTCAAAAAAAATCTCTTTATAAAAACAATCTATCAGAATATTTGTTGCCCAAGTTTTTACTATTATCCGTAAGTAAAATTAGAACCTACAAACTCAATGAAATACTCGCTGTAGTTAAAGTAATGGCAATTGGTACCAAAAGTGTCCGTTTTTAGGTACTTTTTTCCTTAATTTTACTTGCAGCGAATATTTCATTGAGTTTGCAGGTTCTAATTTTACTTACGGATAATACTTAAAACTTGCAACGGACATTCTGATAGATTGTTTGTATAAAGTTTTTTTTTTTGAAGTGGCGCAACTGTCGAGGTCGTTGACGGCTACACTCGCCTTAACAAAGCGACAACTTACATTGTTCTGTTTGTTGTTAGTGTCCGCGGGAGTGAACGCGTCGCCGGCGAATGGATCCGAGCTCGCGAACGGGTCCGACGCGAAACCATCCTGGAAAAATTCAACAGAGATGTAACAAAGGACTTTCTTCATATACAGGGTGTAAGGGACAGCCCTACGAATACTGATAGGGTGCATGCAGACTGTGAAACTGAACGACTTTCCCCTAGGCACATATGTCAGGAAACAATACTCTCCTACAAAACTGTCCTAAATTATTTTTTACGGGAAGTTGTTCAGTTTGATAGTCTGATTCGGATAAAAGTATTCGGAGGGCTGTCCCTTACACCCTGTATACATACAAGGAGTAACAAAAAGGGTTTAACAAGCCGAAAGAATTCAATTCAATTCATTTATTAAGTCAACTTAATTGCTAACAGTTACAACCAAACGCAATTAGTAAAATGTATTAATTAAATATTCGACCTCCCATACAATATTACCATCAGCTGACTGCATATACTATGGGAAGGTAAAAATATTTAACGTTTTCTGAATCGTTTTTTTTTCATGAAATGTTGTTCAGTAACAATGGTCTGAATGCACCCTATCAGTATTCGGAGGGCTGTCCCTTACACCCCGTATAGTAAGTATAGTAGTACAGTACAGTATAGTAGGCAAGTCGTTCCCAGGTGTTTTTCCACGAACTATCAAGTTAGACACAAAAGTCAACTACAAAAACGTGACCGTGTAATACGTGTTTAGTTTCCTTACTTGTTGCGTGTTGGGGGCGGCGGGCGCGAAGGGATCGTGCGCGGCGTGCGGGGCGGGGAATGCGCCGGTCGACTTGAACGGGTCACTCGCGAACCCGTTGGCCGCACCGAAATTGTCGCGACTACAAAACGAATCCTCCTCCTCCTGAAAATAAGACAGATGGATTAGATAGATTAAATATGTACCGTGTGATGCCGGCCTAGAATAGCATCACCCCATTTCTTACTCATGGGTGTCGTAAGAGGCGACTATGGGACTCGAGGGCGTGTATTGCAATTTAAGGCGATGGGCTGACAACCTGTCACTATAGTGACACACAGCTATCTGATTGACCCTCAAACTTTTGTCAGACATGGTGTTAATATCCGTTTTACGGCCGTTAACGCTCTGCCTACCCCGTAAGGGATATAGGCGTGATTTAAGTATGTATGTATGTAAATATATAATATTCAACAATAAAATAAAAAAGTATATAAATAGGTTAGAATAATTGAAATCCAAATTCTTTATTCCATGTAGGATAGAAAATGAATTTGTACAACACAATTTTCTTTTTTTTTACAATTTTAAAATGTATAAACTTACATACATACATATATACGGCCGCAAAAAACGGGCATTTACGCCGCGACAGACAAATATTTGAGGGTCATTCGGAAAACTGTGTATTTCCATAGTGACAGGTAGTCGGTCCATCGCCTAAAATTTCAATACACACCCTCGAGTCTCTTAGTCGCTTCTTACGACACCCACTGGAAAGAAATGGGGTGAAGCTATTCTAAGCCGGCATCACACGGCATCCTCCAAGATACCACATTCAAAATATAATTTGCCATATAACAAAGAACGCCATAGCACGTCAATATTACAGTATCACTGTGAAATTACAGTTTTCTTTTTAGGCTAATATACTCGTAAATCTATCAAGTGCCTTCAGCTTTGGTACATATCTCACGCTTATTAAGAGCGGGCCGTGAGAAAAATGGGTATTTTTGGATGCACGCAATTGTGTTGGTGAATACGATAAACACCTTATTTTTGTGTATTTTCTCGCAGGAAAACACGATTATAGAAAGTTTGCTCGATAGATTTATTTTTGGTCTATTTTTACACATTTTTGCGTAGTGTATAGCAATCTTATGAACATAACACATTATTTTTTGCGAATACGATACGTCTTGTACATTACTAGATTTATGTCGCACAATTTTTTGATTACTTGTTTATTTGGCGAGAAACTTCCAAAAGAGTGAAAAATCGTCTAAATATGGTGATTCCGCTCTGTTCTCACACACATGATTTGCCATTAGCGGGAAAGGGACGTTTAAAAGTTCGAGGCAGGCACTTAACTAAGAGAGCAGGGAGAGGCTGAAAATAAGCGCTGCGCAACGCCTTCAAGGCACGTGTAAGCATAGGCTAAGCCTTTTCCTTTTGGCAAATATGTATAAAGTTAATAATATGTTTCTTGTTGTGCTTGTGTATGTTTCTATTTGTCACATCACACACTAGTAGGTAATGCGAAAATGGCAGGTTCAAATCCTGCCCGCGCTTGATAATTATGCAAGTTTAGAAAAGAAAGTGTAGGTATAATCGATATCGATCCAGTTGTTTCGGAGTTTATCGATCACTTACAAAATACAAATCTTTCCTCTTTATTCTTCTTCAAATTTAAAGCGCGGGCCACACCGGCTTCGTATCCGTTCCGTATCCAGCTCTCGTCCGTAGTCACGCACGAACTTATGACGTTGTAATGTATGGGACTGTATGAGAAACGGCACACCGCTTGCGTGCAGCACAGAACGGATACGCAACGCAAGCGGTGTGCCGTATCTCATACAGTCCCATACATTACACTGTATGAGATACGGCACACCGCTTGCCCCGCCCTTAAGAGTCACTCTTGTCGGTGAGTTACTTCAATTACTCCTTTTTTGGGGAAATATTAGCGTCAATTCAGGATATAAATTCTCTTAAATTACCATAAACAAGTGCTGTCACTTTCTGTCAAATAAATTTAGCAAAGGATAGGAGATATCTAAGTGCTGTCATGATTAAAAATTTCAATGGGTTCTTCGCAATTTCTAGTCAATTAAGTTGCCATTTTGCGTCAAATTATTAGAGATGACATGACTAAAATATTTCCTATCATGCTCTAATCCTATTTGACAGAGAGTGACAGCACTAATTTAAGGCAAGTTAAGAGAATTTATATCCCGAGTTGAGGCCAATACCACACAAGAAGGGTATGTTCGATACTAATATACTTACTACTTACTTTACTATACTTAAAACTATGTATTATACAATACGTATGGCGAGCGAAGCGACCTCAGCGTTCCACCTTATAACTATCTATTACACAATAGTTATTGCGAACGAAGCGAGCTCATCGTTCCACCTTATAACTATCTATTACACAATAGTTATTGCGAACGAAGCGAGCTCATCGTTCCACCTTATAACTATCTATTACACAATAGTTATTGCGAGCGAAGCGAGCTCATCGTTCCACCTTATAACTATCTATTACACAATAGTTATTGCGAGCGAAGCGAGCTCATTGTTCCACCTTATAACTATCTATTACACAATAGTTATTGCGAGCAAAGCGAGCTCATCGTTCTACCTTATAACTATCTATTACTCAATAGTTATTGCGAGCGAAGCGAGCTCATCGTTCCACCTTATAACTATCTATTACACAATAGTTATTGCGAGCGAAGCGAGCTCATCGTTCCATCTTATAACTATCTATTACACAATAGTTATTGCGAGCGAAGCGAGCTCATCGTTCTACCTTATAACTATCTATTACACAATAGTTATTGCGAGCGAAGCGAGCTCATCGTTCCACCTTATAACTATCTATTACACAATAGTTATTGCGAGCGAAGCGAGCTCATCGTTCCACCTTATAACTATCTATTACACAATAGTTATTGCGAGCGAAGCGAGCTCATCGTTCCACCTTATAACTATCTATTACACAATAGTTATTGCGAGCGAAGCGAGCTCATCGTTCCACCTTATAACTATCTATTACACAATAGTTATTGCGAGCGAAGCGAGCTCATAGTGTCACGTTAAAGTAATAAAATAATACATGTGGGGAGCGAAACAAGAAGATTGTCTTTTTACTTCCACCTGCCGCATGAATGCACTTGCAGTTGTCGCTATTGAATTCTGTCACTTATTTCGTGGCAACTGAATTCTGTCGCACTTGCAATTTGTCGCGCTTGTGTGATCTGTTTTATTGTGTGTCGAATTTGTGTTGTAGCTTCTGTAACACAGTACTCACGAGCGCGTCGTTGGGCGTGGCGCCGCGCACGAGCTGCTCCAGGTGCTCGGCGCTGAACTGCGGCGCGAGCGCCAGGTGCTGGTGCGCCACGGGGCCGGCGCTGTCCGCCTGCTGGAGCGCCGCGCACGCCGCCTCCAGCGAGCCCAGCTGCTCCTCCAGGTGGTTTATCTTTATCGTCGCCTGAGGAAGAACATCGAGAATAGTTAAGGCGAGTGTAGCCGTCAACGAAATCGACAGTGGCGACACTTTACAAAAAAATATTTTCTCGGTATACAAACTGTCTATCAGAATGGCCGATGCCCAAGTTTTTAGTATTATCCTTAAGTTAAATTAGAACCTGTAAACTCAATTAAATATTCGCTACAAGTAAAGTTAAGGCAAGGCAACATCTTTCCCCAACGAACATAGGTTGGAATACGAAATTTGACTAAAATTTGAAACAATTTCCTTTACAAATGGTGGTGGCGTAAAGTTACATGCCGTGTGATTAAGCTGGCCAGCCCCGTGGCAGTGCCTTTATTTTTTATCCCGCCCGAGCCGGTTTTCTATTGGGACAATACAAAATTGTTATAAAAAAAAGAAAATTGTGTTATACAAATTTCTTTTTTTACAATGACGAATCAATACTATCCTACATTAAATAAAGTGAAAAAAAAATTGGACTTCCTATACAACAATGCTCAAAAATGTGTAACTTTGTATGGAAGGTCCAATTTTTTAATATTTCGACCTATGTTACTTGGGGAAAGTTGTTGTTAAGAATATTTGCACTGAATTTAAAAGGACCTTATAAGAAGTAAAGTGGGAATATACTACGGTTCATTTTGCATTCACAATGCTATATTATTTTAAAATAAGACTTTAAAGAAATGTTAGCGTCGGCCGGGGATTGATGTAAGTGTCGTCAGATTGGTGAACGGTAGGACGGTACTTCACAAGTACCGGGTGCGATTCTCGGCCAACGCTATAATATTTTCAACTTCTTATTTTCATGTATATTTCCTGTAATTTGTAATAAGCCTAAGGTTTTAACCATGCTCATGTCATGTAGCTTATTATTCGTATGTATTGTAACATATTACATGCATCTGTAAATGCACCGTAATCCTCACTAATTACATATTTTCTTTCGTGTTTTAATGTTTAAGATAAGAACTAGACAATACCTATTGTAAACTGTCTGTACCTACGTAGTCTGATTAAGAGCGAGGCCTCCCATCACAAGTGTCTTTAGACAACTTTCTGGGAAGCCCCGACAAAAAGTTTGTACTGACTTACAAAATAAAAACGTATTTCATTTTTATTAATTACCAGCTTTTACCCGCGACTTCGTCCGCGTTAGATAGTTTTTTTAGGCACAGGTTCTAAAGTAGATATGTATATTCATAGTAAGTATGACAGTGATATTAGAACAGTTCTTATCTCTACTTTTAAGGATGATTTGCTTGCTTCTGTTGTTAAAGGGACAATTAAAAATTTGCTATCCGGTGTACTGCCCTGAGAGATCAATATTTATAACCATTGAATACAAAATTTAGCAGATAACAAAAATCTACATCTGTACTCCAGACCCTCGAATGGTAATAAAAAGTAGCCTATGTCCGTTCTCGGTATGCTAGCAATCTCTGTGCCAAGTTTCATGAAGATCGGTTCAGCGGTTTGGCCGTGAAAGCGTAGCAGACAGACAGACAGACAGACAGAGTTACTTTCGCATTTATAATATTATAGTATAATAAGTATAATATAATATTATAGTATATTATAGTATAATAGTATATATAGTATGGATTTATGTATAGCTGTGAATAGTCACCTGGCTGACAGCTAGCACGGTGCGTCGCAATTGTGAGGTGATCTGGTCCGCCTCGCTCTCTGCACTCTTCAGCTCATCCTGCACATACACCGAATACGGTTGGAGATACAAAGTCGAATAGTATCACTAAATAGTATACATATCACTTAACATCACAATAACATCACCCCATTTCTTTCCCGTGGGAGTCGTGGGAGGCGACTAAGGGACTCGAGGGTGTGTATTGCAATTTCAGGCGATGGGCTGACAACCTGTCTCTATGAACCACCGGGAAAGAAATGGGGTGATGCTATTCTAAGCCGGCATCACACGGCAAAATAGTATACAAGCATAATAAATTAAAAACACGACTGCTCTTTGAGATAAAGCCTAGCCTATGACACTAGGGATGATGTAAGGATTCTTCCGATGCAATTCCCATTCGAATCTGTTCAGTGCTGAGTGAGTTCCGGTAGTAATCGACACAATCGTAGGAAGAGATATGAAAACTACATCTACCCACCAGTTGTTCTTTGATCATGGCCCAACGCTATCGCAATCTTTTTTTGAAAACTTGCAATATTTTCAGGCGCGGGCAGGATTTGAACCTACGACTTTCGCATTACTAGTGGCGACGTCTCTTCCATCTAGGCTACCGCAGCTCATTCCTTGCCCGCCAATTTTGCTATAGCGATCGCAACTGGGTTAAAATATCGGACAATTCAACAAAATCGAGTATCGCGGTAAGAACTCCGTTTTAGTATTTGGAATCATTATGTATGACCGCGAAACTTGGAAACATTTTAAGCGTGATTCCAAGAAACACTTTTATTCGCTAAAATAACCTGACGATAAAAGTTAATGGCCCCGTCAAGTACGGAATTGTGAACAGTATGTTTGTAAAGTCGTACCTGTAACGCGCGTTCCTTCTCCTTCAGAGTCTGCACGGCGGCGCGCCTGGCCGCCACTTCCGCTTCCGTTTCCGCCGCCGCCGCTTCCTGGGCGGCCACTTGCGACCGGAGTTTCTCTACCTGGGGAAATTAAAATACTTTAATAATAATAAGGAATTAAATAATAAGGATAGTAGAGGTACTATCACCGTATGTGCCGTGTGATGCCGGCCTAGAATAGCATCACCACATTTCTTTCCCGTGGGAGTCGTCTACGGGACTCGAGGGTGTGTATTGCAATTTTAGGCTATTGGCTGATAACCTGTCACACTATGGCGATACACAATTTTCCGAATGACCCTCAAACATACAGGGTTATTTTTTATTCACCCCGGAAATTTTACAGGGTGATTCTACTCATGATTCTGAACAACTTTTATTATTGGGTCACCTGCGAAATCGCGAAAAAAAAAACAGATGCTCAGAATCATGAGTAGAATCACCCTGTAAAATTTCCGGGGTGAATAAAAATTTACCGTGTATAGGATAGTACTATCACCGTTTGTGCCATGTGATGCCGGCCTAGAATAGCATCACCACATTTCTTTACCGTGAGAGTCGTAAGAGGCGACTACGGGACTTGAGGGTGTGTATTGCAATTTTAGGCCAACCTGTCACACTATGGCGATACACAATTTTCCGAATGACCCTCGAACATATGTCAGACATACATACATACATAAATGACGCCTTTATCCCTTACGGGGTAGGCAGAGCGTTAACAGCCGTAAAACGGATATTAACACCACGTCTGAAAAAAGTTTGAAAGTCAATCAGATAACTGTGTATCACTATAGTGACAGGTTGTCAGCCCATCGCCTCAAATTGCAATACACATCTAACTCTCGAGTACCTTAGTCACCTTTTACTACACTCATGGGTAAAAAATGGGATAATGCCATTCTAAGCCGGCATCACAGGACCTTATTACTTTATAGGATAGTATTATCACATATTTATGTATGAAGAAAAACATTTGGACATTCCATAGAAAATGTTCGATCAGACAGCATGATTAGTATGGGAGGTCCAATTTTTCCATCATATTTTTTATTTTTAGCTAGGTAGCTTAGGATGTCCAGAATGTTTTTCTTCTATGGACCACTCAAAGCGTCCTGTCTAAGTTTACATTCAATTATATTCGAATATTGTCATGGTGTGTTTTACTCATAAAAATAAACAACTTTTTTTAGTAAGGTCTTTGTATGGGAGGTTCAAAAAAAGACAAAAACTTAGTCCTATGAAAAACGAACTTAGTTAAATTGTTTAGTTTTCATGTTCTATGAATAGAACACACCCTAAAATATTTGCACTGAATTTAAAATGATGTTAAATAGAAACGATGCGATGCCACTTTCGCTTCCGTTTTCCACAGACTACTGCTCAGCAAAATATTGTCAAAAATTTCACCTCAGTAGCAGAGGGTTAAAATTTATGCACACTTTTCTTATGCTAACTATCGCGAAATAGTATGGACTACGAAAACCTTAAATTAAAAAACCGACTTAAATTCATTTTTTTGAGTGCACAGTACAAGGCAGTAAATTACAACATTGGTTGATATTTTGGATCAATTTCTCCTTACAACAACAACAAAATATAATGTAAAAAAATATATAAAAACATATTGAATTGTCCGATATTTCGTTATCAAACATAGTGTCGCGGTATTAACGCCGTTTCAGTATTTTGAGTTATTAAATATAAAATTTATTTGAACTTTGTGTTGACCTATAAGCGCGGGCAGGATTTGAACCTGCTACTTTCCCATTACTAGTGGCGACGCCTCTTCCATCTGGGCTACCGCAGCTCATTTCTTGCCCGCCAATTTTGCAAATGTGTTTTAATGCCAGTTGAACTTTAGCTTCTTATTAAAATCCAAAATTACAATCTGTTTAATTCACCATAAGAAAAGGGTAGAACATACACTCATCAGCAACACGCTTCGTGTGAACATAATAATAACAAAATAAATCCACCACAAGTTTCATCAACTTCATAAAATGAAACATAAATAATCAGCAACAAGCTTCGTCAAAGTAAAATATTCAATAAAAAAAAAATTCAAAATGTGCTAGCCCTGGCAATTATTAACGTCCGTACTCGCCTGGTCCAAACGTCCCCATTACACTAGCTGCGTTACCCCTTTGCACAGCAAGTGAAAGACGCTGAACCAGGAATGCTCCAGACCTGGGATCAGACCCTCTCTCCCTCAAACGCCTGCCCAGCTCACTAACAAAAGCTCTTGCCTCGGCACCCCACGTACCAGAGGTCTCAATAGCCACCGGGACAAAGAGGTACTGCTGCGCCAAAGCGGCATACTTTTGGTGCTTTAGTCTAGCGGCAGTCTCCGCTGCTGATCCAGCCACATGCGCCGTACCAACAACATGGCAGGCGGCAAAGGTGCTCACACACGTGGCGTCCCACAACAAGCAACGACCTCTCATCCACGGCACCAACGTTAGACCATCTGGTCTCTTTCCGTCAGTCCGACAAAGGCCAGGGGGCTCCAAGACACACGGTATGTTCGCCGACACAAGAGCACGACGAATAATGTCGTTCAACGCGTGATGCCGTGGAAACCTACCCGCACATCTCTGGCAACTCAACGCATGGTGCCCATTTTCCTCCACCATTGTCCCGCACACACAATGATGAGGTGCACAAACCACACAGCCCAGACGCAGAGCGACGGCAATTCGCAAGCTGTCATTATCAAGAAATGTACCCAGCTGCGGAGAGGGCAGAGCATGCAACCAAGCGCCGGACTCCGGCTTAGATGCTGCCTTGATTCGGGCTAAGTCTGCCCCAGAAGCATTCCCCAACATCCGCTCCACCACTACCCTGCATTGAACGTCATCCCAACCTCTTTGTACCGTAGGATCATCAGGGACATCCTTACCTGGACACAGCTGGCGCCACTGGGACAAAGCCGCATCAGCAAACGGGATAACGAGCTCATCGCCATTCAAAGAAAATATTTGAGCGACTAAGCTCCTCACCCCACTCACCGAGGCAAGAAATCCAGCCAACCCTGTGTCCATGACCCTACGAATACCAAGGCCGCCGTGACGAATAGGAAGCGACGCTTGAGCCCACTGACTATCGTTAAGCGATACATTAATAACATCCTCCAAAATTGACTTTATGAGACAATCAACATCCGTTACATCATCCGGAAAAAGCCAAGTTGGAGAAGTTCTGACTGTATAAGTAAGAGTGGGCATCCCAAAGCAACTTCGCAAAAGAGTAAGAGAGACAGATGCCGGCAAATACCTCAAACGCTCCCGAACAACCATCAGAGTCTGTTTCCTTGCTTCAAGAGCAGCTGGCACAGCGTCAGGGAATATAGGTGCACCAAGGAGGTTGAAAGTGCCTTCATTCAATTTTTTTAATCCCGGTAACACACTTTCGAAACGGGAGAAAGAGCATACACCCTGAGGACCACCAAAAAACTCGCACTTAGTGTGATTTAAACTGAGACCAATGGCTTCCAGCCTGGGAAGCAGCAACTGCAAATCTCTAAAAAGTACGTCCGGCTTTCCGCCGATGGTACCATCGTCCAAATACCAAAGATTTAGTGGGGCCTCCAATTCCGTTACAATTTTATGAAGAACCAGGCTAAAAATTAGAGGTCCCAGGGGATCTCCCTGCTGCACCCCCACTTGCGACGAAATGCTGGTATCGTTGTAAAACAGCTTGCTTGGTGCCGCGTACGCCTGATACAGGTACGGAAAAAGACCTGGTATTCGGTCTTTTGTCTCACTTAATAACACGTCCCTATGAATACTATTGAATGCATTCTTTATGTCAAACTTAAGAATTATATCATCACCCGGAAGAACCTTGTCTAGGACAAAAAGGCGAGTTGCGTGTATGGCCGCCTCACACCCCAAAGGAGTACCAAAGCCAAGTTGACGCGGTTGCAAATACCTCGCCATCTCATCTTTAACGGCACGACAACCAAGCTTGGAAACTAGACGACGGAATGCGATACCAACAGCTATCGGCCGAATCCCACCATCATTCTTCTTGTTAAGTGCACACAAAGAAGCGCCATAAAAATAAGGTGTCACCTCCAAGTTTAACATTCCCCGCAACAAGAATTCACACAACCTGGTTATAGACCCAAGCAAACGGCGGCCATTATCCCCGGCAGTATTGGAAATCAACTCTTTCAAATGAATTGGGCGAATCCCGTCGATACCGGAGGCGGAGCCACTATAAAAAGAACTGATTCCCAAAGCTACATCATCTTCTGATACAGATAAGAAAGGAGATGACAGATTTGGCTCTGAAGGCAAGGATAAATGCTGCGATGGTGAAGGAACGGGATGTTTCTCACGCAAAGCATTTAATGTGCTCTCATTGTTTGGGGACAGAGTACTCTCAGATGACAATAAGCGGACAGCACCCCTTAAATCACCATCATACACCTTCGATTCAATCAATTTATTAACAGACCTTGTCTGTGGAGATCGGGTAACTGCAGGAAAATAAACGCTAAGTTGATCAGTGTTTTCCTTTACCTTTGCAGTAAGCGATTTTCCACTGCTCGCCTCAGGTACTCTCAGAGCACCATAAGCAAAGGACAACAAAGAGCACCAAGCACTAGTCTCATTTGTTTGGACGCAGTCGTCGATGATTGATGACAACTTGCCAGCCACAGTACTACGGGCTCCCTTAGGGATGTGCTTTAAAACTCGCAGTCTTTTTTAAAATATGTATGTCGTCAAGTGAAACCGCAGGTGAGGTCAAGCGTTGATCAACATTTAGCGCAACAACAACCTGCTGAGAGCGTACATCCCTGTGCATATGCGCTATGTGCACATTCAATCCGCGAGGAGCAACAAAAAGGCGAGAAGACTCTGGGCAGTAAGGGCAAGTAGTTCTGATCGGGCTAGCAGACATTCTATATAATTTCCACTACCAAAAGAAATAAAATTAAAATTAAACCAAACATTATCAAAACAATTAATTAAACATTTGTAAAATATAAAAAAGGAACTTACACCCTATCAATAATATCACAGTATGCAGTTGTCAAAAGACTAACTAAATTAAACTAAGTCACGTGAAATAAAAGAGGCAATTTAACACGAAATAAAATCACAAATTAAAACACAGAAAAATAAAGTTCAGTTCGCACCAAAACATGTGGAAATCATCCCGCAGAGAACACGATGAACGCACCTCACAGCTCGCAAAAAGTAGACCACACAAAACTCGGTACAAAGATGCGTGGTACGGAACGTGACGTCGCCTCCGACACAGCTGACGTGCAGTTAATGTTACTCGGAATGTACGTCAGTTACCCTCCAAATGCGCATCTTGCGCAAGCGCAAACCGTTGATTTCTGCAAGACTTTGTTGTGCTTTTGGTGCCTGTGCTCAAATTTGTGCGTGTGTGCGTGCGTTTTTTAAAATCATCAACGGTTTACCATCTAAATCACCATAATAAGTTCGGCGAAAACAGAAGTTTAAGGTAAATTACTTGCAGGTTATGTTGCAGACAGTTTAGGTCAGGTCCATGTCCGATGACGGCACACAGTTTCAATAAAAAACAAGCACTAATTATAATGAAATTAGTCACAAATTATTTCGATCACTGTTTTTACCATAATTTTCTACTAAAATTTATTGCAAACATTATCACCTGCTAATTGTCACTTAGAAACATATTTTTTCAAAATATTATTTAGATAAGTTATTGTTTACTATTTATTAATCTTACTAAAATACGGAGCTACTGTTTACTACTGCGCGCCCTCTGGCGGATCCTTATATTTTTATTTGAAAACTGATAAATGTATCCTTTTTAAAACATACACTATTTACGATCTCGTATTAACAAACTATTTCTGATAGCCCACGATACAGATTTTTCTAGTGTGTTCACCGTTGGTAAACCATATGTTTGTTTTGGTATACCTTTGGTAAATAAACAAAAAAAAAGGTTATTTGTTGCAAATTACATAAAGTTTTCACTTTACCTGTGTTTTCAGATCGTTTAACCTCTTTTGTGCTTCGCCTTTCTGGTTTTCCAACTGCTTTAGTGTCGCCGTCAATGTATCCAGTTCGCTCTGCAACAAAACATCATCATTGTCAGTTCTTGTACTCTTAAAACATTAAGTTCTCTGACAAAATCTTCCATATCTCTGTAACTCGCTTCCACATCTCTGACGAAACTTTTTACTTCTTTGACGAAACCTTTCACTTCTCTGACGAAACCTTTCACTCCTCTGACAAAACCTTTTACTTCTCTGACGAAACCTTACACTTCTCTGACCAGACTTTTTACTTGCCCTGACAAAAAAAAACTGATGAATACAATATATTGAGCTCGGCTTCCAAGGCCAGCCGCTCTTTGACAAGCGCTTTCACTTCTCTGAAGAAAACTTAAACTTCTCTGACGAAACCTTTCACTTCTCTGATGAAGACAATAAATTACCTGTAAACTGTCAGCCTCGCCAGTCTTGGCTTTGGCCTCCATCTCCTTCGTGTTGAGCTCTGCTTCCAAGGCCAGCTGCTCTCTGACAAGCGCTTTCACTTCTCTGAAGAAAACTTAAACTTCTCTGACGAAACCTTTCACTTCTCTGATGAAGACAATAAATTACCTGTAAACTGTCAGCCTCGCCAGTCTTGGCTTTGGCCTCCCTCTCCTTCGTGTTGAGCTCTGCTTCCAAGGCCAGCTGCTCTCTGACAAGCGCTTTCACTTCTCTGAAGAAAACTTAAACTTCTCTGACGAAACCTTTCACTTCTCTGATGAAGACAATAAATTACCTGTAAACTGTCAGCCTCGCCCGTCTTGGCTTTGGCCTCTCTCTCCTTAGTGTTGAGCTCTGCTTCCAAGGCCAGCCGCTCTCTGGCAAGCGCTTCCACTTCCCTGGCGATCGCTTCCATCTCTGGCGTGGGCTGCGGCCCGAGGTTGAGCGCCTCTGGTACCGGTTGTATCGGCTGTTGTGGTTGTTGCTGCTGAAATAGAAGCAAACATTTTATCTGCGTCTTAATTCTCCTTAGAAGTTGTAAAAAAAAATGTTGGGAGAGAATGATAAACAAACGGAGAAATATAATTTTCCATATATTTTTTTCATTCGGGACAACGACCCGATCTGCCTTGGTGTCAGAGTATTAGTATGAATAAACTTAAACTGACGAAACTTATTAATTTCATTAGAGTACAACTAATATTGTAGCAATCGTAATTTTGTTATTATCGATAAAAAACACGTAAACTAATAAATGCAATCCTCATTTATACATACATACATACATACACATAAAACGCCTATAATCCCATGCGGGGTAGGCAGAGCATAAACGGCCGCAAGAAACGGACATTTATGCCACGTCTGACAAATAATTGAGGGTTATTCGGAAAATTGTGTATCGCCATAGTGAAAGGTTGTCAGCCCATCGCCTAAAATTGCAATACACACCCTCGAGTCCCTCAGTCGCCTCTTACGACTCCCACGGGAAAGAAATGGGGTGATACTATTCTAAGCCGGCATCACACGGCACATTCGAAGCCGGCATCACACGGCACTCTAAGCCGGCATCACACGGCACTCTAAGCCGGCATCACACGGCACTCTAATAATCCTCATTTATCATCAACATTATCTAAACAAATAGAGTCTGAGAGAGTAGGCGTAGAAAATGAGGTCGCCTCAGTGCCTCAGTATAAGAAATGTCATAACAATCTATGAAAAAAATATAAGTTCACTTTTTGCTTACGCCTATTCTCTTTCCACACAGACTAACTAAACTTCCTCAGTAAAGTTGAAAACCTTATTTATTACAAATACGATTATTATTTTCAAACAATTCGAAATTCAAACATTTTAAAATGAAACTATCTATCAACGCGGATGACACGCAGAAAAAACATGGATCGCTATAGAATAATTGTACATATTTTTCTTTTTATAGGTTTTTGCTCGTGTTTCCAGACTGAGAAGGTGGCAAGGCAGGTGTCACAACAACGGGCGAAGATTAAGGAATTGCAGAAGAAGTATAAAGACTTGTATGGTGGGGCGACTGAGCGGCCGACGAAATTGTGGGAGCTTGATATGGAAGACAGGCTGTCTTACCCAAGTAAGTTATTTATTTGTATTTTGTACATACACACACATGTCACGCCTTTATCCTTTGCGGGCTAGGCAGATAGTAAACTGCAGTAAATACGGACATGTACGCCACGTCTTACAAACATTTGAGAGTCATTCAGAAAAATGTGTATCACTATTGACAGGTTGTCAGCCTGTCACCTCAAATTATAAAACACATGAAACCCTCGAGTCCTTAGTCACTTCTTATGACACACGCGTGAAAGAAATAGGGTGATATGCCGGCACCAAAAGGCAATTCTATGCCGGCACCATAAGGCAATTCTATGCCAGCACCACACGGCAATTCTATGCCGGCACCATAAGGCAATTATATGCCGGCACCAAAGCCCTCTTGACATAGTTCTTAAACTGAAACCGTGGCCTACGGCGGAGATGACCCCATAGTAACAATTTATTATAAACATACGTAAATCAATAACCCTGTATGTATGTATGTATAACTTTTTTCACAGGAGGTGACAAATACAAACTCCACAAGATCTCTGAACAATGGATCAAATACTACAAATGCTGCATTCACACGCTTGAACAACTGACAACCACTGGGACAGTCGCTGGCGTCAGCATTACCGCCTATGAAGGAGCTACTGTTAGAATACCGTGTAGCATTTGCACTTCAAGACTACACCCGCAAGTCACCTGGCTGTATGCTACGGTAAGCGTAGGACTTAGCTACGAGAAAACTATTTTATGTAGCGGTTTGCTACGAGAACCCTCCTGTTATTGTAGCACCATAAGAATAGATAATAGTACTGCGTATAGAAACGAAACTCCTTTGTCTGGGCCCCAAAAGCCGCGCTTTAAACACCTACTTCCCCCCGCAGCCCGTAACGCCCCGCACTCTCCCGCGCTTTAAGTCGGGGCTGTCACGTGCCAATAATTTTATTCCAGACTAGCGGCCAGTCAAGCGGTTGCGACCGCTGCTAACAGTTTTCCCGTGGGGACAAAATATTTACCCATTTTAAAGTCTTACCTTACCATTTTATTGTTAATAGGTAGGTACAGAATTTTAAAATAAGTGCAAAACATACCTACGATACGAATGTGCTTATTTATCATTATCAGCTAACAATGACTTAGGCACCTAGGTAGTTTAAATTAGAAAATGGAAACTAGGTACCTACGTAAGTAAAAATAGGAGTACACACAACAATTACGTATAATAACGAATGGTAGGTACCTAGGTATTTACTGTAAAATCATCACTTAAAATCATCACACATCACACAATCACACACTTGGCTTATCTTTAGGCAAATTAAAAAAACTTAGATGCGGAGTCTTCCTCGCATCACTTTTGCAGCCATACATACCACAATAATTCGGCATTGCTAAAGAGCATGGAACCAAACTTGTATACCTATTGTTGGAGATATTGGAAAAAACTCATTTTGGCGGCCAGAGTTGAAACATGTGCGAATCGATAGAACATAAAAATACAAACAGGAAATACTCTTTGGTAAAATGTCGTAAGTGATACGGTTTCGGAGAAAATGAGGGCCGAAGTTTTTTTTTTTAATTAAAAATATTTTTTTACTTTTTATTAACTCAAAATGTTAAGGCAAGCATATAAAACTTCTAATTTGTAAAAAAGGGTTTTAAAATAATACATTACTATTAAAACCAAAGTAACTAAATTAAACTCGAGCCATTTTTGCAGGCTCCATTTCATTTTCAGGTGTTATATCCATAGTAGAAGAGATGTTAACAAAGGAAAATGAACCTTATTCCATAGCATTAGCATGGATCTGACACCTGTCAAATCGGGCCTATAAAAATGGCTCGAGTTACTATGATATAACAACATAACACCTGATAAATGGGAGATTTTGTGACTGTGAAATCGATCATAGAACATTGTGGGTGATAGAGAGACTATATATTATAGACGTCTGTCAAAGTAAAAAAAAAAACAAAAAGGCCTTCGTAATACAATGAGGGAAATATCCGAAAAGCCGTGAAAAGAAGATACTTTGATTAGACAACATTAGAATGGTAAAAAGTAAAGACCATAACATAAACAATACCTACATAGCTGTTCGATCGGTACTCGGTAAGGATTTAAATTCGTGAATGCAAAAAAAATGCAGGTGGTAGCGGAAATACAGCGGAAATAACTCACATGCAATCTCGAAACCATTGACCATGACGAGCATTTTGCTATCGGAGTACCATCAAAATCCCACCCGGGTGTAAAAGATATTACTTGACTTACTAGTGTGAGCCCCCATTTCAAACATTATATTATACATGTGGGATATATTTCCCACAATCTGGCAATTTGTTTGAAAATCCCTCTAACTAACTCACATGCCAATCTCGAAACCATTGACCATGACGAGCATTTTGCTGTCGGAGTACTATCAAAATCCCACCCGGGTGTAAAAGATATTACTTGACTTACTTTTTCACAGCTTTTCGGATATTTCCCTCATTGTATTACGAATGTTCTGCGATCGATTTCACAGTCACAAAATCTCCCATTTATCAGGGGTTATGTTGTTATATCATAGAAACTCGAGCCATTTTTATAGGCCCGATTTGACAGGTGTCAGATCCAAGCTAATGCTATGGAATAAGGTTCATTTTCCTTTGTTAACATCTCTTCTACTATGGATATAACACCTGAAAATGAAATGGAGCCTGCAAAAATGACTCGAGTTTAATTTAATTACTTTGGTTTTAATAGTAATGTATTATTTTAAAACCCTTTTTTACAAATTAGAAGTTTTATATGCTTGCCTTAACATTTTGAGTTAATAAAAAGTAAAAAAAATATTTTTAATTAAAAAAACTTCGGCCCTCATTTACTCCGAAACCGTATCACTAACGACATTTTACCAAAGAGTATTTCCTGTTTGTATTTTTATGTTCTATCGATTCGCACATGTTTCATCTCTGGCCGCCAAAATTTGTTTTTTTGTCATCGCGAATTGTAGGTATACCAGGCTTCATACTAAAATGTCCCATGCTCTTTTCACAAAAAATGAAAATTCGACCCGCATGACGAACGTTTCCGCGGCGAAGCGCACTCCCGACTGAATTGTTCTCTAAGAGACAGCCAGACGGATTGACCTTGAGCGCGTCTGGAGCGGGAGTGTCATCTCTATGTGATTTCTACTCTATGGTAGCACATAGATCTCGACTCTGAACAGTACAAATGCTGTGATCACTTGGACACTGACAACTACTGGATCAGTCGCTGGCGTCAGTATTGGCTATGGTGCTACAGGCAGAATTCCGTGTGGGATTTGTACTTCAAGACTACACCCATAAATCAACTGGTTGTATGCAACACGGTAAGCGTAGGACTTATCCACGAGGGTACTTGTTGATGTAGCGCTTTTCAACGAGAACAGTCAAAAATGTAATACTTCGTTACGAGAACGACGCTATTATAACAGCAATATTCCAAGTAGTACTACAAATGCTACGTTAAAACTGACAAATACTGGGGCAGTCGACGATACATCCACTTTTGAGGGGGCTACAGTCAGAATACCGTGCCGGATTTGTACACCAGCAACCTACCTGGGTGCTTGCTACGGTAAGCGTAGGAATAAGCTACGAGAGCAGAACTCGTTGTAGGACCTAATACGAAGACAAGTTGTTGTAGCATTAAGTTACGAGATCACTTGTTGTTGTAGCACTTTGCTACGAGAACGCTGCAGTTTATCGTAAATAACAACCAATATTTGAACTTCCACAGACACTGCACAATCTGACTTACATCCCGATGGAGGAGAAAGAAACAGCTGTAGTTGCTGACGAGGTGCTGACTATCTACCGAGTTCAACGAGAAGACGCAGGAGTTTATACGTGCCAGGTATTTCTACTGTGATGCCGGCTTATAATAGCATCACCCCTTTTCATTACTGTGGATGTTGCCATTACCTAAGAGCCAACTTAGGGACTCAAGCTTTGTGTGTTGTGTATTACAATTTAAGACATGTCAAGTTGGTAGAGAATCCTACCTAGCATTAAGGCCGTCTAGTTGTACCTATAGTCAAGATCCGGCTGGGTTAGACAGCTAGGACTTAGGACCGTCCTTCTGCGGCGCGCATAAGACTGACATTGGCAGTTTGAGTGGCTCCGTACGTAAGCTTGACTGTACTGATTCTTTTTGTCTGTGTTTATTTGATGTGCAATAAAGAATTTTGTTATATTATGTTAAAATTACAGGACTAACATGCTTTTAACATACATACATACATACATAAATCACGCCTATATCCCTTACAGGGTAGGCAGAGTGTTAACGGCCGTAAAACGGATATTATCACCACGTCTGACAAAAGCTTGTGGGTCAACTAGATAACTGTGTATGACTATAGTGACAGGTTGTCAGCCCATCGCCTAAATTGGAATACACATCCCTCGAGTCTTACGACACCCATGGGTTAGAAATGGGGTGATGCTATTCTTAGCCGGCATCACACGGCATTAATGCTTTTAACAGCTGTCAAAATTGTCTTTTAAACGTGGCCGTAGATTAACAACGAGTATATTACACAGCTTGGAGCGACGTATGGCAAGACAGTCGTGCTTACTGTAGTGGACATCGAGGGCAGACTAAACCCTTCTGTGGTAAGTTTTTCACACATCAGCACTTTACTATTATAGCATTGTTTCTAGGCAACTTCCCAGTTGAATGCATTACTTACATAAACAGCCACATCAGTCCACTGCTGGACATTGGCCTCCCTCTGTTGGGGGGTATTGCCATACTCACCACGCTTGGCAGGCGGATTAGCGAGCGCAGTGCAGGATGTTGCATTTACAGGGAACGCTGCTGCCCATTCCCTTGATGATTATCCCTTAGTCACTAATAGAATAAGTTGAATAAAGTGTCAAAAATCAGGTAATCATGGCGCAGAATGCCGCTTTTTCTAAGTGTCTTAGGTAGGTTCTCACGAAAATGTGTCAAAGTGACCGTTTGATGTTTGTTTATGGCTACCGTAATATTTTCTTCAGTTTGCACAACTTTACCGTTATGGCTACCGTTTTCCCGTGGGGATATGACCTTTTCGCGGCATGTATTATATATATATAACTTTTCTTCTTGAATCACTCTATGTATTTAAAAAACCTGCATGAAAATCCGTTGCGTTGTGTCAAGTTGAGGTAGATGGAGCCGTGCTATGCATTATTGGAATTAAGATTTACCGTGTGATGCCGGCTTAGAATAGCATCACCCCATGTCTTTCCCGTGGGAGTCGTAAGAGGCGACTAAGGGACTCGAGGGTGTGTATTGCAATTTTAGGCGATGGGCTGACAACCTGTCACTATAGCGATACACAATATTCCGAATGACCCTCAAACATTTGTCAGACGTGGTGTAAATGGCCGTTTTTTGTGGCTGTTTACGCTCTGCCTACCCCGCAAGGGATTATGGGCGTGATATGTGTGTGTGTGTGTGTGTGGAATTAAGATACGGTTGCAAAATTTGCGTGCAAGGGATAAGCCGCGGTAGCCCAGATGGAAGAGGCGTCGCCACTAGTAATGGCGAGAGTTGCATGTTCAAATCCTGCCTTTATATGTATAATGACTTTATTATCTAGATTCTGGTCGCAGAAACATACGATTACATTTCCATTTCCCATGCCCTAAGGTAGACTGGTAGATAATGCCCTCGGCATTAAGTCCGCCCATGTAAATTAATTGCATAAAGTTAAATAAATAAAATAAATAAATAAATAAATTACAGAAAAGTTTGTCGATTTTTGCGGAGTGTATGTATAGCAATCTTATTTACATAACACATTATTTTTTGCGAATACGATACGTCTTTTACATTACTAGATTGTTGTCATACAGTTTTGTGATTAATTGTTTATTTGGAGAGAGAGTGAATTATCGTCTAAATATGGCGATTCTGCTCTGTTCTCACACACAGGATTCGCCGTTTGTGAAAAAGGGACGTTAACTTCACGGCATGCCTTTTTACGAATGAAATGTAAATAAATAGACACGGACATTTTCCAGGTCGTGAAACCGCGCTATTCTACCGGCCCCTTCAAAAACCCGCCCGTGCAGTTTGGTGATGTATGTATGCACGAATTTATTTACTATCTATACATACAAATCTTATAGCACGTTCAAACCATGCACCTGTTCCTGCTCCTGCCGCTGTCGCGAATATTGCTGGAAATACTTTCGCGGTAGTATCAACGCGAGTGAGTGTACACACACTGCCGATATACTCTTCTCGCGCCAATATGAGTGAGCGAGATAGCAATACATTCCAGAAGCGTTCGTGCTGCTGTTCCTTTGACTCGCGCACGATAATCCGACATTACATTCGAAGTGGCAGCGGCATGACGAGTAGCAGCGCGAGTAACGTGTTCACATATTCCCGCTGCCCACTTCCCTTACTATTTCCCTGCCCATATTAACATCGTGTGAACGTGCTATTAGACTATTAGCACATTATACCAAGGAACAGTAGTTTAACTTCACACTGACACCCGGTTTTCGCACTCACACATACACGCCCGAACCGACCTATACGTAGACAACTACTACATAGAATCTCGTGCCGCTCGTGTCACAGCGAACAGTACTGCCGCCGCGCGTTTTTGTTTGAGTATCAAGAAATCTGAAAAACCTAGAAATCTAACTATTCACTTAATAATAATGTAATTCATTGTTTTCTTACTGTAACTATGACCTAGACTAGAGTCAAGAGCAAACCCATCGTTAATAAAAATAAAAAAAAACATCATCATCATCATCATTGGCCTCACACGCCTGTGACAGACGATTTAATCAGTGTCTGAGGCAAGACTTTTCATGGCTGTATTGTATAAGCCGATACGGGAGCGGCATAATTTTCCGCACGCTCTACAAGTGAAGGTGGAATTTGAGACTGGGAATAGGTTTATGATAACTAAATGTGACATCACGTGAATTCGGGTTCGTAAAACCTATTTGTTGACATCCCTGTTAATGTAGGTAGTTTAAACCGGAAAGGTGCTCGAGAGTTAAACTACTGTTCCTTGGTATATTGTGCTATCAGTGTTTCAACGACCCACAAAACCACTTTAATGGTCCACTGTGAGATCGAGTCTACACTTATGTAATCACTAGAGATGAATTTTTTATAGTCGTCAAATAGTCTGCTAAATAGCCGTTAAATTGGTTGTAATAACAACATAACATTTTAATAAAATAACTTATTTCAACCAGTGTGTGTGTATGTATGTATGATCGTGTTCGAAATAAAACCACAACTACTGTTTTAATTGGCAGAAAGGCTCTAAAAACGTACACAGACGCGATTCTTTATCCAAATGTCACCAAAGTAATCAGCTCAGCCAACAAGCCGCCCATTTTTGCAGTCGGCGAATGTTGGCGATGTAAGAATAGCGACACCCAATTTCTTGCCCGTGGGTGTCGTAAGAGGCGACTAAGAGACTCGAGGTTTACTTATTGCAATTTCAGGCGATGGACATCATGTCATTATGGTGATACACAATTTCCTGAATGTCCTTCAAATGTTCGAAAGACCATTTGAAGGTCATACGTTTTTTATGGCCGTTTACGCTCTGGGATAATAGGCAAGGGATATAGGCGGGATATATGTATGTAAGTGCCTGGGAATTAGGTTTAATAGTTCCCACCAAACGGAGCTGATCACCCGTCTACGAGCTCCGCAGAAGTCCCAACCCAAGTATTTGTACCAAATATCCTACTAATATTATAAATGCGAATGTTTGTATGTTTGTTTGTTTGATACTTCTTCACGCAAAAACTACAGAACCGACTGTAATGAAATTTGGCACACATATAGAAGGTAACATGGATTAACTCATACTCATACTCTTTATTTCATAATAAAAATATCACATGTCAAAATATTTAAATACATTTACATTAATTACAATACTATTTAAGAAATTCATTTGCTGTATAATAAGCACCTCCAGTTAATGTTTTTTTTCATATTAAATAAAATTATGACAGTTTTTTATGTCATCTGGAATTGTTGTATATTTTTGGACCCATTGCATGGGTAGTCTTAGTTGACTTGGCAAGTTTGCATTTAAAATTGACTAAGTTGTTTTTACCAAAAAAATACCTTTTTTTGCCTCTTAGGTTATGGTTGTGTAGTTGCGATTTTTGCTGGTACATTTCTATGTTTTTGTGTGTGTATTTTGCTATTTCAAAAATATATTGAGAGGGAAGTGTCAATATTCTTAACACATAGGATAGTTTTTATTTTATGCGGGCAACGCCGCGGGTAACAGCTAGTTTGTTTATAAAGGTGAGAGTGTTCAACTCGTGGCAACCCTGGAGCGCGTGCAGCAGATGCGGCCGGTGGGGGCGTCAGCGGAGATATGGCATGTGTCATGTGGCACTCAACAAGGTTAGCATTGCCACAGCAGAAAAATTTATATTTTATTAAAATTGGCAGTAGCCAGATTTCTAGTGTCTTCTTTGTTACATATGCCGTGTGCAGCCGGCTTAGAACAGCATCGCCCCATTTCTTTCCTGTGGGGGTCGTAAGAGGCGACTAAGGGACTCGAGGGTGTGTATTGCAATTTAAGGCGATGGGCTGACAACCTGTCACTATGGCAATACACAATTTTCCAAATGATCCTCAAATTTTTCGTCAGATGTGGCGAAGTTGTCCGCTTTTTGTGCCCGTTTACGCTCTGCCTACCCCGCATGGGATAAAAGGCGTGATATGTGTGTGTGTGTGTGTTCTTTGTTACAGAGGGACAAATCTGGAATTATGCCTGAGAATTCCACTATAGTCTGTGAAAAGGCCAGGAAAAAATTAGAAGGTATGTACACAAAAACACACATAATTACACATATATTAGCACAGAATGACATCACATAATCTATTTAATATAATAATAGATATGCAGTGCCTGTTGTGTCTGTTTACTTTATGTGATTGTGTCTTTTTCTTCATATAGAGCCGCCGGGATCCCACTGTCTCACAATAAATAAATAATTCGTTAATATATAAATAAATAAATGGGGATGAAGCTTATTGCAGAATGCAGCAGGCACAAATGTGCCAAAATGCACCAATGATAAATAACTAAACTTTGACATTGGCACATTTTCGACCAATGACAGAAAAAGGCACAGTTGTGAGCCATTAATTAGTGCCCCACAAGCAACTCATTAAAAAAACTGTTTGTGCCGAAACCATAAGAATAGATAATAATACTGCCGAAACACAGTTTCGACCAATCACAGAAAAAGACACACTTGTGAACCATAAGTTCATCACCAGTACCTCATAAAAAAATGTTTGTGCCGAAACGCACTTATAAGAAGACACTGAACTTTGACATTGGCACAGTTTCGACCAATCACAAAAAAAGGCATATTTGATATGTTATATATTTTTTTAATTATTTTCTTTGACCTTGACTTTCGCATAATCATCGTCCAAAGGCGATGAAAGTTAAATAAGGAAAAATTACACTGAATGAACAAAATACTGAAGACGTACAATTTATAAAAATACTAAAGAAGAGCACTTACTAAAGACGAGGCTGCATGGTTTCGGATCTTTGCCTGTCCAGAATGGACAAATAGAAAAAAAGAAAAAAAACCTCTTGAAAAGACTAATTATTTCTGTGATTTTCCAGCATTCCCCGATGGCATCGGGTGCCGGTCTAAGCTGTTGCCGAGATGTCTGCAATATGTTCCGCTGGTTAGGAATAGACTCAACATAATTGAGCTCAAGATGTGCAGGGTAATACAATCTCTTTATACATACATATATCACGCCGTTATCCCTTGCGAGGTAGGCAGAGCGAAAACGGCCGCAAAAAAACGAACATTTACGCCACGTCTGAACATTTGAGGGTCATTCGGAAAATTGTATATCGCCATAGTGACAGGTTGGCAGCCCGTCGCCTAAAATTGCAATACACACCCTCGAGTCCCTTCGTCGCCTTTTACGACACCCACGGGAAAGAGATGGGGTGATGCTATTCTAAGCCGGCATCACACGGCAATCAATCTATTTACACTATCTATTAAGGCTAGTGTGATGCCGGCTTAGAATAGCATGACCCCATTACTAACCCAAGGGTGTCGTAATAGGCGACTAAAGGACTCGAAGGTTAGAAGTGTATTGCAATTTTAGGCGATGGGCTGACAACCTGTCACTATGGATTGACCCTCAAACTTTTGTCAGACGTGGTGTTAACATCCGTTTTACGACTGTTAACGCTCCGCCTACCCCGTAAGGGATAAAGGCGTGATTTATGTATGTATGTATGTATTAAGGCTAGCTCTAGGCCAGTAGTTTAGTCAAGAAGCTAGTAGTTAACTAGGCAATCCACTGCTTGACTAATCTATTTGCTGTCCTAAACTGCACGTGTTCAGATACTTAACGCTCTGCCTACCCCGTAAGGGATAAAGGCGTGATTTATTCATGTATGTATGTATTAAGGCTAGCTCTAGGCCAGTAGTTGAGTCAAAGAGCCAGTAGTTAAGTAGGCAATCTACTGCTTGACTAATCTATTTGCTGTCCTAAATTGCACGTGTTCAGATACGTTTAAGTACTAAACTTTAGCTACTTGACAACTGACCTAGTGCGAACTAGGTTTGACACTGTTATAATAAAGAGGAAATTTCAGTGTAATATTAGGTGAGAATAGCATCACACCATTTATGGCCGTAAGTGTCCTGAGAAGCGAAAAGGGAATGAGCGGCAGCGTTCCCTGTAAACAGCACTCTTAGCAACTCCCTAAGCCTAAGATTCAGATTCTATATTTTACTTCCTTGAAAACAAATCTATCAACTGAAGTAAATAAAAATATAAAGTAAGTCCTCATCTAATCTACAGTCTTTTGTGTGAGAGCCTAACGTTCATTAGCAACTCCCTAAGCCTAAGATTCAGATTCAGATTCTTTATTTCACTTCCTCAAAAACAAATCTCTGAAGTAAACAATTTTATAAAGTAAGTCCTCATCTAATCTACAGTCTTTTGTGTGAGTGCCTTACGTTGATACACACTATTTTCAGCCACCATGCGAAACCAGCGTGATATTCAACGTATTGACTACGACGGGCGTGGTATTAGAGAGAGCCAACAACAGCGCCGGGATCTATTCTCTCGCTCTGCCGTTGCCACGGCAACCGCCGCCGGTAGCTAGAGACCTTGTGCTTGTCATGGACGGAGAACGAAAATTAATCAAATGCAAAGGGTACGTATTGTCTGACAGATTGACATTACTAATTCTTAGCTATTTCAGGTACTTTCCTTAGCACACACATATCACGCCTTTATTCCTAGCGGGGTAGGCAGAGCGTTAAAGGCTTTAAAAAACGGTCGCTATAGTCTCGTCTGACAAGTATTTGCGCGTTACCTGTCAAAATAAGGCGACGATGAAAACGATGGCGACTAAATTGACTAGAAATGGCGAAAAACTCTTTGACATTTTTAAACGTGACAGGACTAAGATGTCTCGTTTCCTTTCCTAAACCTATTTGATGGAAAATGACAGCGCTAATTAAGCAAAACCAAAAGAGATTGAAAATTTGGAAGGGTCAGTTGGGGCGCCGGTAGGTCAGTGGCAGAGCGGTGGAGTACCTACTCCAAAGGTACCGGTTTATTTTCATTTACGCATTGAAGCCATTAATGATTTGCATGTGTGGCGGCGCGTATGCGCGCCACATACAAGTCCTGAAACGCGGTATAGAAGTTATTTCGCCGATCGCTATATATACAACTTCCAAACATGTCCGGTTGGAACAGTCTTTCCCCTGGTTACAACTCCCGACCAGGCGGGTAGCTACCCTTTTCCTCACTGTCGTCACTCGGCCTACTGGCCTCATCATCACTCCTCCTAATCATGTATATTTTAACACAGATTCATGTGTTCAAATATCGTTGGTCTATTAATGTACGTTTTACAGAACATCACTACGCGACATCCCTGTAACTTGGCGCGTGGGGGAATACCACGTGTCGGAGCGAGCTTTGGACAAGGAGAGTGGAGGAAGGGTACGGTATCGCATTTTTATTCATAACTAGCGGTCTGCCCCGCGGGTTTCTAACCATTTTCCCGTGTTATTAAGACCTTTTAATATGGCCTATGTTCATCACAGATACTGTAGGATTCTAATGGTGAATGAATTTTTAAAATCAGTCCAGTAGTTTTGGAGCCTGTTCAATTCAAACGAACAATCAAATCTTTCCTGTTTATAATATTAGTGTAGATATTGGCCCCAATTCGGGATATAAATTCTCTTAACTACTCCGCTCGTAACAGCACACATGTGTGCTTGAAGTACAATACAAATCTATTGTTGCAAAATTCGACCTGAGCGAAGTGGTTAACTTACTTAAATGAGTGCTGTCACTTTCCGTCAAATAGGTTTAGAAAAGGATAAGAGATATTTTAGTCATGTCATGTCTTATGATTTGACGCAAAGTACGTGTTATCTGTCAAAATGAGGCGACGATGAAAACAATGGCGACTAAATTGACTAGAAATTGCGAAGAACCTATTGACATTTTTAAACATTTTTAAGCGCGCGCAGGATTTGAACCTGCGACTTTCGCATTACAAGTGGCGACACCTCTTCCATCTGGGCTACCGCAGCTCATTCCTATTTTTGCTCATTGCAAAACTAACCCGGTAGATGGAGTCGAGCCACGCGTTACTGGCATTAAAATACACTTGCAAAATTGGCGGGCAAGGAAAGAGCTGCGGTAGCCCAGATGGAAGAGGCGTCGCCACTAGTAATGCGAAAGTCGCAGGTTCAAATCCTGCCCGCGCTTGAAAATTTTGCAAGTTTTCAAAAATTTTATACCTAACACGGAAAGTGTTTAAAAATTTGGTATTCAATTTTTAAACATGACAGGACTAAGATATCTCCTATCCTTTTCTAAACCTATTTGACAGAAAGTGACAGCACTAAATTAAGGTAAGTTAAGAGAATTTATATCCCGAATTGAGGGCATTGGCCACAATTCGGGATGTACATTCTCCTTACTTGCCTTAAATTAGTGCTGTCATTTTCCGTTAAATAGGATTAGAAAAGGATAGGAGATATTTTAGTCGTGTCATGTCTTATAATTTCATGCAAAATACGTGTTATTTGTCAAAATAAGGCGACAATCAAAACAATAATGGCGACTAAATTGACTAGGAAAGGCCAAAAAACCCTTGACGTTTTTAAAAATGACAGGACTTAGATATCTTCTATCCTTTTCTAAACCTATTTGACGGAAAATGACAGCACTAATTTAAGGCAAGTAAGGAAAATTTAAATCCCGAATTGACCTCATTGTGTATCTGTAGGTGCGAGTCAACGCGCACGACCACATTGTGTTTGACCCGGTGTGGCAGCAGGATGAAGACCTATACAGGTAATTCAATTTTATAAATATGGCTCCTTCGCAATGGCATTTGGGAAGTTGCGCAGCGTCTTCACGTCCAAAATCCCTCAGTGTCTCAAGACGAAAGTATTTGAACAGTGTGTGATGCCAGTGATGACCTACGGTGCCGAGACGTGGTCTCTAACTGTCGGCCTCCTAAATAGACTCGGAGTCACTCAGCGAGCTATGGAGAGAGCTATGCTCGGTGTATCTCTACGTGATCGAATCAGAAACGAAGAGATCCGTAGACGAACCAAGGTCACCGACATAGCTAAGAGAGTCAGTAAGCTGAAGTGGCAATGGGCAGGTCACATAGCTCGAAGGACTGATAACCGGTGGAGCAGAAGAGTTCTTGAGTGGAGACCACGTACCGGCAGACGCAGCGTAGGACGACCCCCCGCGAGATGGACAGACGATCTGGTCAAGTCCGCGGGGAAATACTGGATGCAGGCCGCTTCTAATCGGACGAGGTGGAAATATTTAGGGGAGGCCTATGTTCAGCAGTGGACGTCCTATGGCTGATATGATGAAATATGGCTCCTGACAACAGAGACAATTCTGCCAATGTCAACACGATACACGGGGATCTAAAGAACACCCAAATGACCGGTCTCTCAGATTAAAAACAATCAGAACAACAAAATAAAATAATTATACTCCCTCTTTTCGCGTGGGACACCGAGTCGTCCAACGACCCGATGAACCCTGGTGTCAGTTTTTCAACCGCCTGCTACCACTAGTAGGTCTCTGACATGGTTGTGTTACGACCGCCGTCTAAGTAATCATAGACAGCAACCAGGACCAACGGCTTAACGTGCCCTCCGAAGCACGGAACCATTTCTTTTCGGACAATCAGGTGGTTCACCCTGCAAGATCCAAACCATGACCGGGAACAAATTAACAAAGTGATAAATATCAACTTTGTGAGAGTTCCGCCGAGAATCGAACCCAGATCCTTTGCGTTGCAGGCAGTCGCACTACCACTGCGCCACATCGGCCGTCTACCCATTCCCAACACAAGTAGTTTGGGATACTGGGATGGGAAGACTCAAACACATTCTCTCTCTTTTCGTGTGGGACACCGAGTCGTCTAATGACACGATGAACCCTGGTGTGAGTTTTTCAACCGCCTACTACTAGTGGTAGGGTCTCTGACATGGTTGTGTACCGACCGCCGTCTACATTGTACTTTTTGTTAGTAACGTTTTTGATCATACATACATACACATTCACATATCACGCCTATTATACCATGAGGGGTAGGCAGAGCAAAAACGGACATTTACGCCACGTCTGACATATCGGGTGTAAGGGACGTTGTACCGAAAACTTTGCAGACATGATCAGACCATGAAACTGAACAACTTTTTCTATGGTAGATATGTTGGTTCCATAGAAAGTCAGTCAGTTGATTGGGTATTTTGTATGGAAGGTCGAAATTACTTTTTCGTATACAAATATATCTTCCATAGAAAAAGTTGTTCAGTTTAATGCTCTGATCATGTCTGTAAAGTTTTCGGTACACCGTCCCTTACACCCCGTATATTTGAGGGTCATTCGGAAAATTGTGTAACGCCGTAGCACAGTATAATTAATAGTACTAGCGTACAGTATGGTCACTCCCTGCCTCCCCCTACAAGCGCCGCCCACCCGTGCTCGGAGGACGCTCAAACACCGGCTAGCAAGGATGCGTGAACGAAGGTCATTTCATTCTGCCGCACATTGCATTCCCGATTCGCGAAAGCAAAATGGCGGCAACCCTGACATGTTGTTTCACACACACAAGCATGGTCCGCGTTCACCTACGCGAGCTTAGACTGTGCAAAGCAACGCGTTTGATTCATACATTTGAGCGCCAGTGTCCGAGGTGTGGCCGTAGTGTAAATAGCCGTAAATGCCGTAAATAGTGACGTTTTTGATCAGATTTCTTTCATTACAGTTGCTGGCAACAAGACGTATTAGTAGGCGAAGTGAAGTTAGAAGTATGGCCATCGAAAATGTCAGTTACCACCCGAATGTTCTTAGTGTTTGGTGTTTTGGGAGCGATCTACCTATTGCACAAGATGTTGAGGCAGCGAAATAATCAACTAAACTATTAAAAGTTGAAAATATCTGTGTCTTATGCTATCATTGTACAACTACAATTCTACAGGCGTAAAAGTGGCAACATCGCGCCAAAATTAATATTTAAACAGCAACACTGATTAAATTCACAACTACTGGCGTTTTATGAAGCTACAGGTCTACAATTACACAAGTCACAGCTGCAGGCACCTGTAGATTTCCAACGACAAACCATAGGGTAGATTTTGCTTTTAAAAACACAATCGAGCAAGTTTTTACAGGTGTTCATCAAAAGATTTGTAAACTACAACTGTAAAAACTTGCAACTTGTGAATAATTTTACAGGTCGTATGACCTAGGTTATTGTTTTACAAGTGCAAGATTTCTGCATAAAAATCTATTCAATATGTTCAAAAGTACTCAAAATGCGTTCCTTGCCAAAAAAAACATTGCCCGAGGCGTTAAATAAAACAAAAAATTATCGTCAATTGTGGATTATTATTATTATTTCACAACAATAGTCAATTTAACGTACTCTATCAATAATATGATATTTAGAAGTATTATTGATTTCATTTTTGTAATTACCTTTTTATCAAAATAATCATTTTCAGTGTAATGTTTTATATATTTTGCAAAGTTTTTACAAACTTTTACATTGACGTTGAATTTGAGTGAATGAAATGAATGAATCGATAGTGTTGTACATCGACTTGTAAAATGTACCTGTAGTCGAGATTTTGGAGCGGTATTGACAGTGGTAGCTTTACAAGTGTCTTCATAAACCGCATGTAAATTGTAACTACATGTGCGCTACAGGCAGATTTTCGCCTGTAATGGTGGACCTGTACCTGTAGCTTGATAAAACACGGCACTGGAGAGGTTGTGTTATTTTACATTTAAGTTGAATATATGTTTCAACATAAATGTATGTTGACGCTCAAGGCTCTATTTTTAATCATTCTATTTTGTATTGCAGTTGCTGGCAAAACGACATATTAGTTACCGAAGTGAAGCCAGAAGTAGGTACATCGAAAATGTCGGTGACCACCCGAATGATCTTAGCACTTGGTGTTTTGGGAGCGATCTACATTTTATACAAAATGTTGGGGCAGCGAAATAATCGACTATACTATTTTTGAAAACTTGCAAAATTTTCAAGCGCGGGCAGGATGGAAGAGGCGTCGCCACTAGTAATGCGAAAGTCGCAGGTTCAAATCCAGCCCGCGCTTGAAAATTTTGCAAGTTTTCAAAAATTGTATACCTACCTAACACGGGAAGTGTTTTAAAATTTGGTACTCAATTTATCGCTGGTTTTCATCGCTTAGACTACATTCAATCTGTAAAGATAGAATTAGTCACCGGTTATTAGTTGCAAAATTAACCCGGTAGATGGAGCCGTGCCACGCGTTACTGGCATTAAAATACACTTGCAAAATTGGCGGGCAAGAAATGAGCTGCGGTAGCCCAGATGGAAGAGGCGTCGCCACTATTAATGCGAAAGTCGCAGGTTCAAATCCTGCCCGCGCTTGAAAATTTTGCAAGTTTTCAAAAATTGTATACCTACCTAACACGGGAAGTGTTTTAAAATTTGGTACTCAATCGACTATACTATTGAAAGTTGAAAATATTTAGAGTTGGGTTTGTGTGGGTTGGTTTTTTTGTTTTTTTTTTTATTAATGATGGGTTTGCTCTTGACTCTAGTCTAGGTCATAGGACAGAGACAGAGTCTAAGATGGAGCGAGCTCACCTAGAAGAAGCCTGTTAAGTGTTGTTCATTTCAATTTAAGTTCCATTTGTTTATTTTAGCATATTCGTTTCTTTCTAAATTAAGATGCTTTGAATGCACTGTTCGTTTTAGTTTAATATTAATGTTCATGCATGAGGTTTCTGTCTTGTTAAAAAAACGTTTTTATAAAAGAATAATAAAATAGCACAAAAACACAAGTTTCAAATAGTAAATTAATTCTTTCATTTTAAATTCAACGGGTTTTTTTGTTTAATTTTATTAATCTGCGTTTAACCTTGATATTTATTTATATGTCATTGTTCAAGTACTAATGATTAAATCCAAAAGGTTTCTAAAATCATAGATTGATAGATATTTTACTTTCCTATTTGCATTAAAATAAAGTAAATATTAAATGTGGAAAAAACCGTGTTTATAGTAACGAAACAGTGAAAGAAAGTGTATTTTCATAGCTAGTTACGAAAAACTTTTAGTAACTAGATACGAAAACCTTACGAAAGTGCACGAAGACTAATTTCAGTTATTATTATTAAATTCACGATTGATCTGAACTTTTTACAGTTGTCAACGTGATCAAAACTGGTTGTTGACGTTAAAACATCCTCCGTTCATATAAAAAAAAGACTGGCTGTTCAATTTCGTGGTTCAATATATCATTCTACAACCGGGGTAAAACTGTTTTAATAATTATGAGATAATTTAGTATTTTTTGGGATAATATAATTGCACTAGTACTATGGTACAACTTAATGGTAAAGTCTCTCAGCGTAATTCATCAACAAATAAGGTAAAAAAAAACTGATAATGTCACGTTCACTGAATCGCACAACTTATCTTTCGGTCCTTGGGGAAAGTTGTACAGTTTTTCGTACTGATTAACCGAGTGATATAAAAATCTTACCTGGTGTTGTTCAGTTTGCTTGCGGGCAGACGGCGGGATCATGTCGGCGGAGAGCGCGGCGGGCGGCGCGTCGCCTCGGAGGGCACGTTTCACCAGCCACATCGCCAAAGCGAACTGCTCGCGAGATAGCTTGCCGATGCTTTCCATGTCACAGAGGGCCCTGGAAGGACAATTTAATATTTAAGCCTTCCCTTTATATATTTATTTACTAGATTTCCGCCCCATTTCTTTCTCGCGGGAGTCGTAAGAGGCGACTGAGGGACTGGAGGGTGTGTATTCCAATTTCAGGCGATGGGCTGACAACCCGTCACTATGGCGAGATTGCCGCATGACCCTCAAATATTAGTCAGACGTGGCGTAAATGACCGTTTTTTGGGGCTGTTTGCGCTCTGCCTACCCCGCAAGGGATTAAAGGCGTGATATTAGTATGTATGCATGTAGATTTCCGCCCAGCGGTTTCACCCGCTACCACTCATTTTCTCGTGGTAATGGCCTATGTGTTATTCCAGGTTATAATCTGCATGTGTATCGCAATATAAGGATCTGGGCTGACAACCTGTCACTATAGTGATCCAGGTTTTTACTGAAACGGCCCTCAAATGTTTGTTAGACGCAGCGATACCAATCTTATTTTTGTGGCTGGTAACGCTCTGCTTACTTCGCAAGGGATATAGGTGTGATATAATGTATAAATATATTGATTTTAATGCGGTTTTTTAAACAGATGGAGTAATAAAATATCATTGTATTTATTTAGCCATATTTAGGTATATTTTGAACTTACTGTATTACTATTATAATTATTTTTGCACTAGCCTGTACTTGCCACATGCCCTAAGGTAGAGTGATAGATAATGCCACTGGCATTAAGTCCGCCCATGTGCACTGCTTTGTGCATAAAGTTGAATCCGTACTATTATAAATCTGAGTGTTTGTGTGTGTAAGTATGTTAGTTACCTCTTCACGCTCAAACGGCTTGACCGATTTGGATGAAATTTGGGACACAAGTAGTATATAACCGGGATTAACACTTTTTACCGCAAGAAAACAACTATTACCACGGGAAAATGAGTGGCAACCGGGTAAAACCGCTGGGCGGAAATCTAGTATCTTATATAATTGTACCTACCATATGTGCGCCAAGGTAGCCTGCGGGAGTCCAGTTTCCAAGAATGTATTTTTGATTTCCATTCCCGACACAAAACCGTCTCTGTCTTGATCAGCCGCTGCGAACTGGGAACAAATAGTACATTGTTGTCGAGGTATGGAAAATAAGACTTTGCTGGACGAGTATAGTTTGAATTGAATTCAATTATACAAGTCAAGCAAAGTAATTTTCCCCGAGGCTTACATAGTGCTTTTCTCAAAAAAAAGGCTAGGAAATGAAAGATTGTACTTCTTATAAAAGTTAGCTAGCGACCACAACACAACGAAACAAATAATACAATTTTCTTTTCCCACCACCAATTGTAATTTTTTAAAATAAATTCGCCTGTAAGGCACATTAATACGTAATATTCAACCATACTAAATGTTTAGTTCATTCTTTTCTTTTTTAATTCTGGACAGGCAAGGGTCTTCACATCATACAGCCTCGTCTTTAGTTACCTGTTTCATACAAAATTACGTTCCGTTTCTATGAGGGAGAAAATTTTGAAATCAAATTATGTGGGTTTAGCGTATAACGAATTTATCTTAATGGACACCAGCAAAGGATTTCCATACAACTTTGCTGGCGTGATCTGAGACGTGACAAACAATGTGAAACTTCGCGGTTTCTTTTTTTGAAAGAAATGAACACATTTCCTAGCATGTTTGAGAAAAATAACATTAAATTATTATACAGGGTGTAAGGAAACTTATTTGGGAATCGCTAAAATATACAGGTTGTAAGAAAAGGTACTGCGTTCCGAAGTTTATTTGTGAACCGCTAAAATATACAGGCTGTAAGAAAAAGTACTGGGTTCCGAAGTTTATTTGTGAACCGCTAAATTATACAGGGTGTAAGAAAAGGTACTGCGTTCCGAAATTTATTTGTTGATCGCTAAAATATACAGGGTGTAAGAAAAGGTACTGCGTTCCGAAATTTATTTGTTGATCGCTAAAATATACAGGGTGTAAGAAAAGGTACTGCGTTCCGAAATTTATTTGTTGATCGCTAAAATATACAGGGTGTAAGAAAAGGTACTGCGTTCCGAAATTTATTTGTTGATCGCTAAAATATACAGGGTGTAAGAAAAGGTACTGCGTTCCGAAATTTATTTGTTGATCGCTAAAATATACAGGGTGTAAGAAAAGGTACTGCGTTCCGAAATTTATTTGTTGATCGCTAAAATATACAGGGTGTAAGAAAAGGTACTGCGTTCCGAAGTTTATTTGTGAAACGATCAAATATAGTTCCTTTTAAGGGATGAACCAGCCTATGAAACTGAAAAACTTTCCTCAAGGAACATAGACCAATATATGAAAAATAATTCAGACCTCACATACAACCAGACTTGGTCGGCTGCTACATTGTGTATGGGAGGTCTAAAATATATGTTTTCATATATCGAACTTTGTTTCTAGGGGAAAGTTTTTCAGTTTCATGGGCTGCTTCATTCCTTGTCAGGAACGCAGTACTTTTCCTTACACCCTGTATATTATTTAATCAATTCTCAAATAAAATTCGTAATGATTATATAATTCTAATTCGTAAATTCTGAATGGTTAGTTGCCAAAGTAGCGGATACTCAAACGCCAAACTCGGAAAGTGTAAAATTTGTTGTAAATTTGTATCTCACATTTTTTTTTATAACAATTTTGTAATGTCCTAAAAGAAAACCGGCTCGGGCGGGATAAAAAATAATAAAGGCACTGGCACGGGGCTGGCCAGGTTAATCACACGGCATGTAAGTTTACGCCCCTACCATCTGAAAACGATATTTGTTTCAAATTGAAGTCAAGATTTTAAAGCGTGTAGTTTACATGCGTATAATAAAGCAGGAGTAGGAGTTAGGACTCTGCAGAAGACCGCTGTTGTGTTCGGACGTGTTATATTTTGCTTTTGATAACCAGTAAACTAGAGCCATTGCTTATGTGAATTAACACAGTTATCGGTGTCTCGCACGCTGGTCACAGTCAGCGCCTTTCACTTTTCTGACTACCAGCGCTTGACCTTGAAACACACTCGAGGCGTACGTCGGACCCTCCTGCTCGCGCTTAGTGCTTGAAGACATATGGTGCCCCCCCTCGGGGATCGTGCGAAAGAGACTGCACGCCACAAGGTGCTACAGTTGAGCGGAGGTCGCTACAAGCTACGATCTGCTACGCGCTACGTTACTTGCCGTCATCTAACGCTACGTACGCTGACTATTCAAAGTACTGGGTTGAATATTTAAAGTGAGTACCCACCACTTTACTGAGTGCCGTGACAAACAATACAGATATAAAAATGCGGGACTGCGTGCTCTGTTTGAAACATATCAATACCGCAGACGACCTTACTTGTACCAAATACAGAGCGCACTTTCACTATCAGTGCGTAAACTTCAGTCAAGATGATTTTACTGCTAACAAACAAGACATCGAAAGAATATTTGTTTGTCTGGAGTGTCAACGGCTAACAAGGCCGAAACGACGACACGCCAATCAAACATACAATTGTATCAGCACAAAAAAACCAAGAGAGCAACGACATCCTCTTTAATGAGACAGGAATGTCGATCGACGAGCAAATCCTTGACGATCGTTCTGTTCTTGGTGATACGCAACATCCGGAGCAAACGACACCAACTCCCCCGGACAACGCTAGTATAACTATCACATATGGCGAAATAAGTCAATTGTTCGATCTCAAACTAAAAAAACATTCGGCCGTCTTATATTCCAAGATAGACGAAATAAAATCCATAGTTCGTGATGAAATTGTTACCGCAACTCATAAATTGGAACAAAAATTTATGAACTACAAACAAGAAATTGACTTAGGGCAGCAAAAACTACGACAAGACATCGAAAACCTAGCCAAATCTATTGAAGATCTTCAATCAGAGAGAAAGAAACTAAAAAAAGACATACAGGATTTACAAAATCGATCACTTTCGTTTGTAGCAACACCAAATATCGGATTTGACAATAAAATAGTTTTATACGGCATTGAAGAAATACCATGGGAAACCGAAGAAGACCTTTACAACTGCCTGCTAGCTACATTTAAGGAGACATTAAATGTTAACCTGGCTGGCTACGTAGAAGATATTTTTCAGAATCTGATTTAAACCATGACAGCTCAACCCATGGCCACCCGGTATTAAATCCACCAACAAATTCTTTGTACCTGGAGCCTGTTACAGAACCGGAAACGCGAGCGATCATTACCACAATGGAAAATAAATCTAGTTTTGGAGCAGATGAGTTACCGCCAGCACTAATTAAATTTTGCTCGCAAGAACTGGTGGAGCCTATCACAAAGCTAATTAATCAGTCTTTTAATGATGGTTTTTTTCCAGAAAGACTCAAGGTATCTAAGATTAAGCCCTTACCAAAAACTAAAGAAAAATTACGCGTCCAGCTCATTTAGACCTATAGCCCTATTATCTACGATAGCTAAAATATTCGAGACAGTAATGAATAAAAGAATCAGTAAATTTCTAGAAAAGTACAATATCTTGAACCCAAACCAATACGGATTCCGAAAAAATAGATCAACCTCGTTAGCAGTCTACAAATTTATTAAAGAAGTTTACCAGTCAATCAATAACAAAAAAATATGCATTAGGTCTGTTCCTTGATATGTCTAAAGCATACGACAGAGTTTCCCATAATATATTATTAAACAAGATCTACGGCTGCGGAATAAGGGGCCGGGCGTACCACTGTCTTGAGTCATACCTATCAAACAGGAAACAATACGTTCAAATAAGTCACTATGACAAAGAAACTAACCAATTATTTGATGTACAGTCAGAGGTAAAACTTATGAGTAACTCTGTTCCCCAAGGATCGGTTTTGGGATGTACACTGTTCCTATTGTACATCAACGACCTCCCGGAAACACTTAACGTACCGAGTATTTTATACGCCGACGACATATCAATAATGTTTGAATGTAGTAGTGTTAGTATAGAGGAAAACTTTACATATATTGAAGAAACTTTCCATAGAACCCGTAATTGGCTGAAAGAACACAACTTGCAATTAAATGTGGGTAAAACTAAAATAACACAATTTAAAACCTACAAACGAGCTAAACTTGACCTCGAAAAACTTACACAAAAGATCGGTATATCAGAGACTAAGGAGTTCTCACTTTTAGGAATAACTATTGACTGCCATCTAAGCTGGACACGGCATATAAACAAAATAAAATCTAAGTTGTCTCAATTTGTCTACGCACTAAGCGCCCTGAAGGCCAACACTGACTACCAAACTGCATTATCTGCATATTATGGTTACGCCTTTTCATGGCTAAATTACGGATTGATTTTGTGGGCGGACAGTGTTGACTTTTTGGACCTATTTGTACTCCAAAAGAAATGCCTACGCATCTTAGTTAACATAAAACAAATCGAAAGCTGTAAACCGCACTTCATTGAGAAAAAGATTCTAACCTTGCCATGTATGTATATATTACAAGCCTGCCAATTTCTAAGACGGAATAGACATTTATTTAAATCAAATTCTGAATTAAATCCGGAATATGGACGACGTGCACTCCGTGGTCAAGAGCACCTGGTTCAACCAGTAAAACCTAGACTGGAAATAACTAAAAAGAGCCCTAACTATAGAATCATCTCCACCTATAATAAGCTACCCAACTATATAAAACATGAAGAGAAAGACTCGGCATATAATAGAAAACTTAAAACACTTCTATTAGAAAAGGCGTATTATACAGTTGAAGAATTTATGAGTGACAAACTGTAATAAATAAATAATAAATAAATATTATATGATAAAGAAATTAAGTTATTGTATAGAAAAATTGTATTGACTAATTGATGACCGCTCATTTCGTAAACCTACCGATATTATTAGCTTAAATTAAACTTTAGTGAACAAGTGGAGCCCCCGAGTAACATTTTAGAAAAAACAACACTTTTATCCCTTTTTATTTAAATATTTTAAAACTGCTCATTCTAAAAGGTCGTAAGTGCATGATGACGTCAGAATACGATTATTAAAATGGTATCACTACAATTCTTGAAAATAATAAAATATAATGGCAATACTGATGATTGAAAGATGATTGACAGCGACATTACCATACATTTCCAGGGTTGCCAACCGTACAATACAAGGTTCCTCGTACGAATACGAAACTATGGTCTCCCGTACGAAACCGAAAGACAGAGGGAATGCCACTTAGTATTATTCATCAGAATATTCAGGGCTTTCCCGGCAAAGAACTTGAGATTGAGTTGTTCCTGGAGTCAAGAAAATGTGACATTTTATGTATTTCAGAGCATTGGCTGAAAGATTATGAAATGCTCATAAATTACGAAAACTATGAAATAGTCAGTGCCTTCAATCGAAAGTCCACTACTCGTGGAGGCACGCTTATACTTGTGAACAAAAATATAAAGGCTAAAGAACGAAAAGATATTGTTGGACTTTCGAGTGAATGTGTGTGTGAACTGTCGTGCGTTGAGTTGGAGAAACATATTATAGTGTGCGTATACAGGCCCCCTAAAAATAGTAACTATGAGAGTTTTGAACGCATCATGGAAGATGTTTTAAAGATATTGCTAAAATCAAAGAATAAATTTCATATAGTCTGTGGAGATTTCAATATAAATATATTAGAAAATGTTACGTTCAGAAGTCAGTTTGTCAGTTTGTTTAAATCATTTAACCTTAATAACATATTTAAAGAACCTACTCGAATAACTGCAATCACAGCTACTTGTTTAGACAATATTTACTGTGATTGTGGCTATTCAGACCAAGAAATAGTAAATTGTTGCAAATCAGACCACAATGGACAATCTGTGCTTTTCCCATGTCGTCCTAAGGATGAAAAGATTGTTATTAGTAAAAGAATCATAAATTCCAACCAAGTAGAAAAACTCCATGACGCACTATCAGAAAAACTACCAGTTCTAGACTATGATACTAATAATCCAAATAACTTTTATACAAAACTTTTTTTAACGCTACGTGATGAATTTGAAGACAAATTCAAAGTAAAGAAAGTAACAATTAATCCTAAATTTAAATTCAGTGACTGGGCAACTGTAGGTATTCGAACAAGTAGGAGTAAATTATTCGAGCTGTATGACGAAAAGTCTTATAATCACAGTGAAACTTTTGTTGAACATGTTAAAAAATATTCGAAAATTTTCAAAAATGTTTGTTTACAAGCTAAAGCTATTTACACCAAAAATAAAATATACTCAGCTGAAAATGTTATTAAAACCGTTTGGAAAGTTGTTAATTCAGAGACTGGTAGAACTAAACCAATTGAGAAATCACATTCTTTAAAGACTACTCAGGGTATTGTTACTAAAGACACCGAGATAGCTAAAGAGTTTGAAACCTTTTTCAGTAATATACCATTTAAAACTACTGAGTTTCTTAATTCTTCGCCTGTCATTGCGTCAGCTCTTTTAAAAACGAATGTCCAGACATGTGTAAAGGGATTTGAGTTTAGGCACATCAATGCAAATCTAATAATAAAAACTTTTAAAAATATAAAATCAAAAACAACAGAGGATTTATGGGGCATGTCAGTAAAACTATGTAATTCTTTAATAGATACATTAGCACCATACTTAGCCAGTATATTTAACGCTTGTATTGATCATGGTATATTTCCTGATCTCATGAAACACAGTAAAGTCATACCTCTTTTTAAAGCTGGGGATAAAACGGATCCCAGTAACTTTAGACCAGTGTCTGTACTACCGGTTTTGAGTAAAGTCTTTGAGAAAATTATACTAAATCAAATGCTCCTACATTTCAATTTAAACAAATTACTACATGATCAACAATTCGGCTTCACCAAAGGGCGTTCGACAACCGACGCTGCTGTCAAGCTTCTAGAACATATATACAATGCTTGGGAGGAATCGCAGGATGTGATAGGGGTGTTCTGCGATTTATCCAAAGCATTTGACTGCGTTGATCATGAGACACTATTGTTAAAACTTGACCATTACGGGATAAGAGGAAAAGCGCTCGATTTGGTTGAATCCTATCTTGTAGGTAGAACGCAAACAGTCCAGATAAATGGTGCGAAGTCACTGGGATCTACAGTCAAAATTGGTGTACCCCAAGGATCAATTTTAGGACCGTTCCTGTTTTTGGTGTACATAAATGACTTGCCCTTCATGGTACAGAATCTGGCCAAGATAGTTCTTTTTGCAGATGATACCTCTTTAATATTTAAAGTGGACAGAAAGGCTAAAAATATTAACGAAGTGAATTTTGCACTTGATCAAATTCATAAATGGTTTACGTCTAATAATTTAGTATTAAATTCTAAGAAAACTAAATGTATTAAATTCTCTCTTCCTAATGTAAAAAGTATTAAACATGATATTGTTCTTAATAATGAAAAACTAGATTACGTAACTGAAACAGTTTTCTTGGGAATCACACTCGACGCAAATATTCAATGGGACCCTCAAATACTAGCATTGGCTGGTAAACTTAGCTCTGCGGCATACGCTGTTCGAAAAATCCGACAGTTGACCGATATCGCTACAGCCAGGCTTGTGTATTTTAGTTATTTTCACAGTATAATGTCCTATGGATTATTAGTATGGGGTCAAGCCGCTAACATTAAAACTATATTTGTGTTACAAAAAAGGGCTATAAGAGCTATATATAAATTACGAGGTCGTGATTCCTTAAGAGAATTGTTTAAAGAAATAGGCATTCTTACGCTTCCTTCGCAGTACGTTTTTGATAACATAATGTATGTGCGTAAGAATTCTAATTCATATTTAAGAAACACTGATATTCATTGTCGAAACACAAGAAATAAAAATAAAATTGTACAGCCGCAAACCAGATTAAGTAAGGTCAGAAAATCATGTATGGGGAACTGTATACGTTACTATAATAAAATACCAGACGAAATTTTACAGTTGAATGATAATCAATTCAAAACAAAAATCAAGAATATTTTATGTTCAAAGGCATATTACAAGCCAGAAAATTATCTTACAGATAAAGACGTCTGGTCAGTACCAACTGTAGCTCCAACACAATGTATCAGGTAGATAGACATATCATATTTAAACTTCAATTTGACATAGATTTAATAACATTGACATAGGTTTAACTTTGACATGTATTTGTTTTTTACATTACTGTAAGTTTACTATTCTTTTTTTTATGTATTATGTTAAGTACCTAGATATGACTTTCTAAAAGAGAATCTTGTAAATTCCTACTTAGAAATAAATTATTTGATTTTGATTGATTTTGATTTTGATACGCGAGGACAAGTATTCACTTCTGTACGAGGTTTTGGAATTTTTCATAATATTGAAATGTTTTGATTAAATTGGATGTTAAAGAAGTCTAAAGGCGGAAACATACTATCTGACGCATCCATCAGCCGCGGCTTAAGACAGTGTGCACGGAGTGTCCGTGGACGAAATTCGTCTATGGTCGCGGTCGCGATGATGACGTCGAGCAACGCGTAGGACGAAATTTTTTATTTAACTGTGGCCACATTGTATTGTCTACCAAGAGATTAGATAAAAAAAAGCGTTTACGTGTTTACGTCCACGAAATAAATTAAAAGTGACTCCAGAGTCTAAAGGCCAGTGCACATTGTCTATGGCATCCGACCGGCTAGATATCTTTCTCAGACTGTGCGCGACTTAGATAGTTTTCAGTTTCACATAAATTACTACCCAGATTCAAATAAGTCGCGGCTGACGGACGCGGCTGATGGACGCGTCAGATAGTATAGTTCCGCCTTAATTAGGAAGTAAAAAACGTTGCAGAATGGGAGGGTGGAAGGGAAAAGAGAAAGACGAAGACGCACAAACTTTACTCAAATTAAGAAACGGAGAGTCTACGAGTCGTGACTAACGTAACTTTAGTAGAGTCGTGTAGTACTAAGAGGTCAAAACCCCAGCAGGAAAGACACAAGTGTGGGAAAACCACACTGCTGGACATGGGCCTCCCCCTATAAGGGGTTATTTGCCATACTCGCCACGCTAAGCAGGTGAAATGGCGAGCGCAGTGTAAGGTGTTGTATTCACTGACAACGCTGCTGCCCATTTCCTGGAGTCATCCCTTTTACGACACCCGGGTAGATATTGATAAGCATTTTGTTTTGCCTTTGGCATCTAATCTAGTAACTTAGTCAGTTGGTACTCTTCGGTAGTTACCTACTTGTTGGCGTGTGACATGTCAACACGGCCCGCATCTGGTGTGGCATGTTCATGGCATGTTTCTTAAGCTTTCAGTTCCATATTGGTTCCATAGATTACAACCGGTGCGTCGACGCGCGTGCTTCATTTGCGTAGACGTACAAGCCACAGTCTGCGCTAGCCTTAAGTGCATCAGTACGAAAACAAAATCCCAGTTGGCAACCCAGTCAACTATGTACTTTGACGTTATTGACAGTTTTGGCGCTCATGATGCGCTTTTTTTTGGAAATTTACGTCTACAAACGGATGTGTTTTTTTTGCAGGATAATCATCGTATTGTGACGTCACAAGCACGATTTCAGAAAATTGATTATTTTTTCCTAGATTTTCAACAGAAAAATTTTAAACTTTTTCACTATGAATCTGCAATCAGAAATCTCCGAAATGGTCATAGAAAAAGTGGATATTATGAAATTTGAGCGCTTGTCAATTTTAAAATGATGATCATATTTGACACTTTATGACATGAATGTATCTAACTTATATGAAACTGCATGTGCTATAATTATATAACATTTATATGTGTGTGTCGTGCCTTAACATTACTGCGCCCTTACAGGGTGTCACATCTGAACTGAAATGTATTGTTAACATCTTTTGTACTGTGACTTGCAATGAATAAATGAATCTTGAATCTTGAATCTTAAACCAGACCTCCTGAACAGGAAACCCCCCCAAAAAACTTGCCGAGAAGTGCTCCTACTAAATTAACAATCTTACTAGCACCTAAGCTACCCTAGCTAATTTTGGCAATTGAAAATAAAAATATGAATAGGCCAAAAATGGCTACATAATTCAAAATTATATTTATTTTACATAAATACCTGTGCGTCGTACTGCGCCTTCTCAGCCGGCGTCACCACCCACGTGCTGGTGAGCTGCATGGGGGGGACGAGCGGGAGCGGCTGGATGAGCGCTGAGGGGGGGGCGGCGGTGAGTGGCTGCTGCGATTGAGTCGGGGGCTGGAACACCACAATGGTCATTATACATACATACATATATAGTGTAAAAAAATTAGCTGAGAATATTTTAAGGGGTGAACCAGTACGTGAAACTGAACAACTTTCCCCAAGGAACATAGGTCGGATTATGAAAAAAAAAAATCGAAATATGAATTCAAATTATCCCGGCCGGGTAACACACTAAATATGGGAGGGTCAAATTATTTTTCCATATTTCGACCTATGTTCCTTGGCGAAAGTTGTTCAGTTTCACGTACTGGTTCACCCCTTAAAATATTGTCAGCTAATTTTTTTACACCTTATATACCAAATTTTAAAACCCGTGTTAGGTATACAATTTATGAAAACTTGCAAAATTTTCAAGCGCGGATTTGAACCTGTGACTTTCGCATTACTAGTGCGGTAGGCCAGATGGAAGAGGCGTCGCAACAGTAATGCTAAAGTCGCAGGTTCAAATCCTGCCCGCGCTTGAAAATTTTGCAAGTTTTCAATAATTGTATACCTAATACAGGAAGTGTTTTAAAATTTGGTACTCAATTGATCGCGGGTTTTCATCGCTTCAATCTGTAAAGATAGAACTAGTCGCCGGGTATTAATTGCAAAACTAACCCGGTAGATGGAGCCGTGCCACGCGTTACTGGCATTAAAATACACTTGCAAAATTGGCGGGCAAGAAATGAGCTGCGGTAGCCCAGATGGAAGAGGCGTCGCCACTAGTAATGCTAAAGTCGTAGGTTCAAACCCTGCCCGCGCTTGCAAGTTTTAAAAAAATTTAGCAAGATTTAAAAAAAAGTGTGTTCCTGAAATAGTCGTTATTTATTTGTTAACTCGCTCCGTAGAACATACAAATAAGATATTTAGGATAAATGTGTTTCCAAATGCATTTTATTAAACGATATACCATTTATCACACAGGTACAGCGAATACGTATATAAATAATTATAATTTGGTGGATGTGATGTTCTTTCTTCAACAATGTTTTGTGTTTAAAAATCCTTGAAAATACTCATATGAGCAAAACCGGTCGGGTTACCCCGCAATAAATCTGTGAAACAAGTACAAGTGTTTTTGTCAAAATTAATTAAACATCAAGTTTCACCAAGTGCCAACAATCGTAAATATAATAAGACAATTTGAAAATTTTGCAAGTTTAATTAAATACATTTTAATTTATATTGATATTTATAATCAAATCACTATAAATTATAATAATCACTGTAATTTTAATATATTATAGAATACAGAACTTGACTTGTAATGAACAATACAGAACTAATAAAATTATGTCATGATAAGGCTTTTGCTTGTGTTAAGTTCTAATGTATTCTGTTGTATATGTTTCGTGTAACGTGAGCATAAAAGAAAGAAAGAAAGAAAGAATAATGTTTATTTGTTACCAAATATTAAAGGTACATTAATTATTAAAACTAAAACACGGTAACAAAAAGGTATCCGCTCAGCAAAATGCTTTAAGAGTGTACTTCAGCAGCACTCCCAAAGCGCTGGTCTTCCGCGGAACCAGATTTTATAACATAATTACATATATATAAGAGATCTGTGATAACAATTTCTTAAACCTTTAAAGTGTTTCTTTCTATGTATACTTACACTAGATAAATCCAGCAACCCCTCCAACAGCGACTGGTTGGTCTGGGGGGGGCGCGGCGGGCGCGTGCCCGGCGAGGGGGGGCGCGAGGGGGGGCGGCTGGGGGGGCGCGAGGGGGGGCGCGCCGGCTTCGCGCGCAGCTCCGGCGGGAGGGTGGTGGGCACGGCGTGCTTTTCTAGAGCTTTGTATACTAGGTGCATCGCCTGTTGAGGAGGACATGTTTACGATTAGACATAGAAAAGCATTTCAATAACAGCCGAATTCAAAACAGCTGAATTAAATAACAGCCGAATTCAATAACAGTCGAATTCAATAACAGCCGAATTCAATAACAGCCGAGTTCAATAACAGTAAATTGAATTACAGCCAAATTCAATAACAGCCAAATTCAATAACAGCCAAATTCAATAACAGCCAAATTCAATAACAGCCGAATTAAATAACAGCCGAATTTAGTAACAGCCGAATTTAGTAACAGCTGAATTAAATAAACGCCGAATTTAGTAACAGCTGAATTCAATAACAACCGAATTTAATAACAGCCGAATTCAATAACAGCCGAATTTAGTAACAGCTGAATTCAATAACAGCCGAATTTAGTAACAGCTGAATTCAATAACAGCTGAATTCAATAACAGCTAAATTCAATAACAGCCGAATTCAATAACAGTTAAATTCAATAACAGTCGAATTCAATAACGGCCGAATTAAATAACAGCCGAATTCAATAACAGCCGAATTCAATTAAAGCCGTGTTCAATAACAGCTGAATTCAATAATAGTTATATTCATTAAGAGTCGAATTCAATAACAGATGAATTCAATAACTGCCAAATTGTATAACAGTCGAATTCAATAACAGTTAAATTCAATAACAAACAAATTCACTCATTTTAAGTATTAGACCGGGTCTATCGCGATAGTATTTCGGACGTCAGTCAACCCGCGACCACAATACATGAAACTGTGTTGAAACGTCGGGACACAGGTAAATTACTAATATTTACCCTAAACACTATCGCGATAGACCCGGTCTAATACTTAAAATGAGTGACAGTGATCGCGAGTGCTTAAAAAGTTATATTGCTAAACGAATTCAATTACAGCCAAGTTCAATAACAGCCGAATTCAATAACAGCCAAATTCTGTAACAGCTGAATTCAACAACAGCCGAATTTAGTAACAGCTGAATTCAATAACAGCCGAATTCAATGACAGCCGAATTCAATAACAGCCAATTTTAATAGAGATACTGGATAGGAAATATTATTTACTTTACTCCACTGATTATACAGCGGGAGAGCCAGATCCAACATACAGTAAGACCTACTACACAAGATACGGTATCAGTATTCAGCAGTCATTCATGTCAAGTGCACCCTGTCCCTTACACCCTGTATACTGAATACCAATTTTTTAAAACACTTCCTGTGTTAGGTATACAATTATTGGTAGCCCAGAGGGAAGAGGCGTCGCCACTAGTAATGCGAAAGTCGCAGGTTCAAATCCTGCCCGCGCTTGAAAATTTTGCAAGTTTTCAATAATTGTATACCTAACATGGGAAGTGTTTTAAAAATTTGGTATTCAATTTATCGCAGGTTTTCATCGCTTAGACTACATTCAATCAGTAAAGATAGAATTAGTAGATAGAATTTTCACTTGCAAAATTGTCGGGCAAGGAACGAGCTGCGGTAGCCCAGATGGAAGAGGCGTCGCCACTAGTAATGAGAAAAACGCAGGTTCAAATCCTGCCCGCGCTTGAAAATTTTGCAAGTTTTCAATAATACCCTGTATACTTTAATTTGATAACTTACGACGATGAATTCATGTCTATCGAGCATCCCGTCTTTGTCTTGATCAGCCAGGTCCCAAATCCGCCCCAGCGTGTCTAAGGGCAACTTTGACTCCATTAACACGCCTTTTACCTGAAAAATATTAATAAAATTAGTGAAAAGAGTGATACACCAACACAATTCAATACGAATCAAAGCGAGCTTGTGGTCTCCGCCGTGTATATTTCATATTAATAATAGTACCGGGATACCATCGTTTTGCATATTGTTGAAGTTCCTAATATACTTTGGCATACCTCGGTTTGCATTTGCAATTTATGCTTCAAGGGTTATGCGTGTTGTTTTTATGACTTTGAATAATTATGACTATATAAAATATGCGTAATACAAATATGACTTAAAATTTTATGCTAACCGACCCCAAACCAATAGCATCACCCCAATAGAATCACAAAAGGGATTAATTTATCCATGGAATGGACTGCAGCGTTCGCTGTGATAGCAATATCTTGCACTGCGCTCGCCAATCCGTTTGCCAAGTGTGGTGTGTATGGCAATACCTCCCAATAGGGGAAGGCCCATGTCCAGCAGTGGACTGTTGTGGCTGTTAATGTAAATGTAACGTAAGCTTCATTGAGAGAAGAACGGTAGCTTGCGTCAAAAATGGCTGCTACCTGCTTATGCATCTCAAGGCCCAGCTCTCTAGGGCACGGATCCTATTTGCACAGTATCCCCTAATACACCCACTATTGTTATGTTTTTTCATTTTTTCACTTTCAGTTAGGGTAGCCAAAAAATCAGGTTCATAATTACTGGTACACACACTGTACCGGGATAAAAAAAAACACAAATATGTTTTAGCATACCTTATTCGGCAATTTTTTTCTCCTGTTATTTCTTTGTCAAATTTATATTAATGCAGAATACTTACTTCGTTATAATACTATTTTAGACTATTTTTATTTTTGGTTAACTATTTTCTCGTTTTTGGAATATTGTTTTGACGACAAATTTTTATTTTATAATAAATATTACAGCCATGCCCAAAAATAGGTCTGTTAGGCAATACCGTCATGACGCCAGGTTAGTTTAGGTTAGGTTAGAACCGTGACCATAACGCACGAGCCGAGCGAGTGGAGCGAGCGTGCCGCAGCAGTGGCCGGCGACGTGCTAGAACCGAATCAGGGTACGGTACTCTGATAATTATCCATAAGAATTATGACTTGAACTTGATATATTTTATATAACTTGATTATTGTTATGCTTTATAAAATTTATGGTATTGTATTTTATGCTTAAAAATTATTGTGGTAATATTTGTTATGCGTTAATAAATTATGCTTAAAGTGTTATGCTTACATATTATTATGCGTAAGTATCATTAGTTTAAATAACAATATGCCATTCTATATTATGACAATTTTTTTTTCGTAATGGATAGGTAACCACCGGGGTATAATGAGGCTTTAGGGACCGTTCATAAATTACGTCATCGCTTTTTTTTCCTAATTTTGACCACCCCCCCCCTATAATCATCCTACCTTCATAATTCTTTAGACCCCCCACCTGTCTTAATGTCGTCATATCTCATACAAGTGCAAAATAGATTAAATAGGTAATAAAACGAATAAAAAAAATAAAATTATACTTTCTCACGGGGACTCCACCCATTCCTCTAAATTGACTGATAAAATAAGTAAGCGCTTACTTGACATCCGAATAATGACGTCATTTTTGGCGTTACCCCTTCCCCTTCCAGCGTCATGTTTACTATCATCCAACGGCCAGACCGGGGGGGTTAATTTCAAATGATGTAATTTCTGGACGGCCTCTTCGAGAAAATACGTCCCTGCGGTTCGGTCGTGTACTCACTTTGTTCCCCGCAATGAGGCCGTTGTTGGGCTGTAGCGAGTTGAACAGCTGACTGTATTTCTACGTCCCTGCGGTTCGGTCAGGTACTCACTTTGTTCCCCGCAATGAGGCCGTTGTTGGGCTGTAGCGAGTTGAACAGCTGACTGTATTTCTACGTCCCTGCGGTTCGGTCGTGTACTCACTTTGTTACCCGCAATGAGGCCGTTGTTGGGCTGTAGCGAGTTGAACAGCTGACTGTATTTCTACGTCCCTGTGGTTCGGTCAGGTACTCACTTTGTTCCCCGCAATGAGGCCGTTGTTGGGCTGTAGCGAGTTGAACAGCTGACTGTATTTCTCCCTCTCGGCGGGTTTGATGCTCCAGTCCGTGATGGGAGCGCCGTGCGAGGCCGGGGCCGCGGGCCGCGCCGGCACCCCGCCCGGGGGCACCTTGGGAATCTCGCCCTGGATACAGAGAAAAGTAAGATTTGCGTGAGTGAAAAAAGCTAAGTGGAATTGCTGTGATTTATTCAGGATGAATACCAAATTATTATTTTTTATTTATTTATTTATTTTAGGAAAAACCTCAGCTTACAATATACAAATAAATAGTTGACATTAGAAACAGGAAGCCATTTATGGTTTCTCACAAAAAGAACACTTTAAAACTATTATATTAGTAAATTAGATTAAAACTAGTATGTACTATTGAACATATTCTCTCACGTTCTTCCGTCTTGTGGACGGGACACGCTGTATGCGCGCGCTCGGCAACCGGTTTGTATAAGCGCTCGTGGTTGTACTTGCGATCTCAACGCTGGTACAAACAACTCTGTATACATGTCATGTACTTTATAATTTGTATCGTGAAGCGCCACCGTAGTGGCGATATCAGACCGCACGGACAAACCTTGACAGGTTTTTGTTGCGTTCTCTTGTAATTGTTGTTTATCTTTTTTGTAAATGTTTTAATAAATAAAATAATAATAAATAACTAATAAAAACACTTCCCGTGTTAGTTATAATTTATTAAGAAAATTTGCAAAATAAGCGCGGGCAGGATTTGAACCTACGACTAAGCTGGTAATGGCGAAAGTCGCAGGTACAAATCCTGCCCGCTAGATCCCAAAGCTTCGTTAATATTGAAACCCATGAAAGTATATGAATTTCACTTAATGTAGGTTTGCTGTAAGAAATTTCTTTTAAGAAATAAGTAAACCTGTTGTGTCTTGTCTCATTGTAAATTGTTCCTGTGTATGTTTTTGTGTATAAATAAATATAATAAATGGTTAAATAAATAAATAAATATATATATAATGTTATGCGAGTGATGAAACAATGATCAGTTACGATTCGTTTTACGATCTTATACAGCCGAGGAAAAACACCGAAAAATTATGTGACGTTCCGTTTCATAAGTTAACGTACGAAGTACAACGCCATCTATCCAGCGACTAGGGAAGAGTTAAAAATAAATAAAAAGAAAACTGCCTATTTCTGTACGTACCACTTTGGGCGGCGGTGTTTCGGAGTGTATGTTGGTCATGTTGATGTCCTTGCCGGCCTGCGCCAGCGACACCAGCTTCAGCGCCACAAACAGACCAGCCTGCGGACAACATTTATATAGTTAATTCATGTTTCTACTTTCATAAACAAAGTAGGGCTCATCATAAATAAAATGAGGGCAAATGGCTCTGAAAATAATCGAGATTATTCTGTACAATAAAAACATTTTTTTTTTTATTAATGATGGGTTTGCTCTTGACTCTAGTCTAGGTCATAGGACAGAGACAGAGTCTCAGATGGAGCGAGCTCACCCAGAAGAAGCCTGTTCACTCTTACTTTGAAGAGATTAGGGTTGTATGCGTTTGGAAACACAGACGCAGGTAGTGAGTTCCACTCTTTAGCAGTGCGCATTATAAATGATGACTGGAAGCGCTTAGTCCGAATTGGTGGAATGGCAACCAGGTACGTATGGTATTCGGCGGTGCGTCTGGATGTCCGATTCTAACGGATTTGAGTCACATTCATACATATTAACAGCCACAACATTCCACTGCTGGATATGAGCCTTATATTGACGATCACATTTTAAACTTACTACGGGGAGGTTCACAAGTTTATTTCAAATCAAGTACCTATGTTCTTGGTGAAAATTGATCATTAACATAATGGATAACGTGTAATTCCGGCTTAGAATAGCATTACCCCATTTGATTCCCGCGGTTGTCGTAAAAGGCGAATAAATTTTAGGCGACAGGCTGAAAACCTGCCACTATAGTGATACATGATTTTTTTTAAACTAGTCGCATGACGGCCGGTAACCCTCTGCCTACCCCGCAAGGGATAAAGGCGTGATATGTGGGCGTATGTGTGTGTGTGTGTGTGTACGGCATTTTTATCTTTGCAGATACCCATTAATAATCCCACATTTTATTTGAGACTAATAGCTTTTGACCGATGTGAAGCTACTGTTTCGATACAATCATACATACACATATCACGCCTTTATCCCTTGTGGGGCAGGCAGAGCAGCAAATGGCCGCCGTTAAAACCGAACATTTACGCCACGTCTGGCAAACATTTGAGGGTCATTCAGGAAACTGTGTATAACCATAGTGACAGGTTGTAACCCATCGCCTAAAATTGCGATACACATGTAAACCTCGAGTCCCTTAGTCCCCTACGACACCCACGGTAAAGAAATGGGGTAATGCGATTCGAAGCAGACGTTACATGGCATTGCCACAGTTTAATTCGAGACTAATAGCTGTTGAGTGATGTGTGGTTAACCAAACCACAGATTGCGGTTACTGTTTCATTACGTTCGCAGATTATAATTGGTTTACTGTACAGTTTATAGTGAGGTGCCGCTTAGAATAGCATCACCCCGAATCTACCAGTAAGTGTCGTAAAAAGCGACAAAGAGATAATTATCTAGGGAATGGGCAGCAGCGTTCCCTGTGAATGCACTATCTTGCACTGCACTCGCCAATCCGCCTGCTAAGCGCGGTATGGCAATGCCCTTCCGATAGAGAGAGACCCATGTCCAACAGTGGACTGTAGTAGCTGTTAATGTTAAATGTAACTGTACAGTGAACGATTATACATATTTAATCCGGTGGTATTGCAATTTTAGGCGATGGGCTGACAGCCTGTCTCTATGGCGATACACATTTATCTGAATTACTCTCAATTGTTTGTCAGACGTGGCGTAAATGTTCGTTTTTACGGCCGTTTACGCTCGGCCTACCCCGCAATATAGGCGTGGTACATATGTATGTATATTACGTATATTGTCAATATAATAATATCTCAGTATTATTTATCGTTTATACATACATACATACACATATCACGCCTATAACCCTTGCGGGGTAGACAGAGCGTAAACGACCTCAAAAAACGGACATTTACGCCACGTCTGACAAATATTTGATGGTCATTCGGAAAATTGTGTATCGCCATAGTGACAGGTTGTCAGCACATCGCCTAAAATTGCAATACACACCATCGAGTCCCTTGGTCGCCCCTTACGACTCCCACGGGAAGAGATGGGGTGAGGCTATTCTAAGCCGGCATCACACGGCACATTATCGTTTATTAATAAAGAGGATAAATCGGATAAAATTTTACTAGTGACGGATACTGAAAACAAAACTAATAAGGAGCAACTTTCCCCAAGGAACATAGGTCGAAGTATGATTTTTTTTGTGCTTTGATAGTAACTCAAAAGAAGAAGAGGGCACGCTAAGCCGTCGGTCCCGGTTGCTGTCTATGATTACTTAGACGGCGGTCGTTACACAACCATGTCAGATGCCTACTAATAAAAGTAGGCGGTTGAAAAACTCTAACACCTGGGTTCATCGGATCGTTCGACGAGTCGGTGTCCCAAACGAAAAAAAAAACGTCAGCCTGTCTTGAGTTTTCACTATCGGTCACTAGTAAAATTCCACCCTAAGTTACCTTGACCTTTCAACACTTGTATTTTCACTTCACTAGCAAACTATATCGCCATAAAATATATTCGTCACATCAAAAAGCAAATACGCACGGAACGCGCGTACAAATCAAACAAACTTCAGTACAGACAATCCATAGGAGATAACATTGGCCTCAATTCGGGAAATACATTCTCGTAACTTACATTACCTAGTAATGGCCTGACCTGGTATTATTTAATTAATATATTTGGATGTAAGTATATTTTTAAATAATTTGTTATTTGTGTAATTAGTTCAAAGACATAAATGAATTGAAAACATTAAAGTAACGCTCAACATCCGCCCACTATTTCAATTCCAGCATTTACATACATATCGCGCCTTTATCCCTTGCAGAGTAGGCAGAGCGTTAACGGCATAAAATACGGTTGCTATCACCACGTCTGACAAATAATTGCGAGCCGTTTCAGAAAAAATGTGTATCACTTTTTTTCAACCTGTCGCTTAAAATGTATTACTATTTTAGCCCATCACCCAAAATTGCAATACATGTGAAACACTCGAGTGCCTAAGTCGCCTCATTTCATTTCATTCATTTCATTTCATTAGCAATGTCACTTTCCGTCAAATACGTTTGGAAAAGGATAGGACATAGTCCTGTCATTTTTAAATACGTGTCATATGTATGTTTGTGGAATAAAGTTTTATAAAATAAAAGAAAAAAGAAATATATATGTCAATAAGTTCTTTGCTATTTCTAGACAATTTAGTCGCCATTGTTTCGTAGACTTAACTACACACGAAAAGAAGAAGAAGATTTTGTCAGAAAACGTGTATATTTCGTCAAATTATAAGACATGACATGATTATCTCTTATCCCGTTTTAAACTTTCGCGGTCACACTTAATATCTCAAAATACTGAAACGGGTTTCTTACCGCGATACTTATCGCACAAAAAATAATACCGAAATTATATCGAAGATCAAGTTCAAATCATGTATTGCTCCTGAAATATCAGACAATTCAAATAAGTACCGCGGTAAGATAAGAACCCCGTTTCAGTATTTAGGGTTATCTTATCTCATATCCCTTTTCTAGACCTATTTGACGGAAAGTGACAGCGATAATTTAGGGTGATTTAAGCGAATTTTTTAACGGAATTGAGGCCATTATCAAACTGTGACTGCTGACACATACATACGTACATACACACATCCTTTGCGCCTCATTTTGATTTGAATGACATTTGAAGCTGTATGAGACAGTAGGCAATCTTCTTTTTCTTCATTTCGTGTGTGGGACACCGAATCGTCCAACGACCCGATGAACCCTGTTGTCAGAGTTCTTCAACCACCTGCTAATAGCAGTAGGCATCTGACATGGTTGTGTAACGACCGCCTTCAAATACACAGCAACCGGGACCGACGGCTTAACGTGCCCTCCGAAGCACGGAACCATCTTCTTTTCAAATGGTTCTGCCTGCAATGTCCTAACTAGACTGGCAACAAATTCACAAAATGATAAATATCAACTTTATGAGTGGCCCCACTTAGAATCGAACCCGGAACCTTTGCGTCGCAGGCAGTCGCACTACCATTGCGCCACATCGAAAAAATATAATAAAAAGAGAGAAAACATCAGCTCTGTCTATGATTTATTTAGCTGGAAGGAATCCAAGTTTAAAAGTCGTGACTTTAGCCAGGCTTCCTAAAGTTTAAAGTCTTTAAATACTTAGACTCCTATTACATACAGGGTGTAAGGGACAGGCCTCCGAATACCGATAGAGTGCATGCAGACCATGAGACGGAACAACTTTCCCCTAGCACCATATGTCAGGAAACGACAAAAAATATTAGACCTCCCATACAAAATTAGCTGACTGCCTTTACTATCGGAAGTTGTTCAGTTCCATGGTCTGTATGCACCCTATAAGTATTCGGAGGGCTGTCTCTTACACCCTGTATATCACGCCTATATATCTTGCGGGATAGGTAGAGCATAAAAAACGAACATTTACGCCACGTCTGACGATCATTTGAGGGTAATTCAGAAAAGTCGTGTATCACTATAGGGATAGGCTGTCAGCCCATCGCCTAAAACACTCATGTGTAACCCTAGATTCCCTTAGTCACCTCTTACGACACCCGCGGGCAAGAAATTCTAGGCTGACATCACACGGAACATCCACTCCTATAACACTGTTCCTGAATACCGTACATGGCGTATATTGTACGTACACTGGCGTGCATTGCTGGTTATCTTGAGTTTATTGAAATTACAAACATAATAACTAGCAATCGACGGCTGATGTGGCGCAGTAGTACTGCAGTGCCTGCAACGCAAAGGCTCCGGGTTCGATTCTCGGTGGGGCGGTGGGGCACTCACAAAGTTGTTATTTATCACTCTGTGAATTTGTTTCCATTCTGGTTAGGACATTGCAGGCTGAACCACCTGAGTGTCCGAAAGGAAAGATGGTTCCGTGCTTGGGAAGGCACGTTAAGCTGTGGGTCCCGGTAGCTGTCTATGATTATTTAAACGGCAGTCGTTACACAACCATGTCTGAGGCCTACTAGTAGCAGGCGGTTTAAAAAATTCTGACACCAGGAATTATCGAGTCGTTGGACGACTCGGTGTCCCACGAAAAAAAAGAGGACCAGCAATGTATGACGAACCGTGCACGGTATTCAGATTAGTGTAATAGCAGTTTAAGAAGTTTGTTTGAGCACATAAGTACCCACTACCTAGGTAGGAGGTACACTCGTTAATGTCGTGTTTAGCCTTGAGGTTGATATTTTCTTGAAATAAAAAACTTCACATTAATTGATGTTGGTAATGGATGCGCATTTACGTAAATATGTGCAAATCGTTAAAGAGCTAAAAATTTCATAGTAGGAAAACTGTATTTGAAACAGTGTATAATAATTAACATTAAGGGGCTAAAAACCGATCCCTTTTTGACAAGCGACAAATTTGATAATTATTTCTTACAAGCGGCCCGCCCAGCGGTTTCACCCGCTGCTAACTGATTTCCCACGGGAAACAGACTTTTTCCCGACATAAATCATACATAAAACCTTCCTCTTGAGTCACTCTATCTTTTAAGAAAACTTCATCCAGATCCGTTAAGTGGTTTTCAAGATACATACAAACAAACAAACAGACAGGGACAGACGTGGGAAGCGACTTTACTTTAAATTCCGTTTTGTTTTAATACCCCAAGAGATGAAAAGGGGGTTAAAAGTTTGTATGAAAGTTCGTTGTCTTAAGAGTCCTACTTCTGCGGAAGGAACGAAATTCAAATGAAATTCGGAAGTCATGTCAAAGAGTATAATAGAGAGGTGTCACCATTTCATAAAATGTTAGTCTAACTGGTACTGATACAATACTTGACGACCAATGGTAGTGCGACTGCCTGCGGCGCAAAGGTTCCGGGTTCGATTCTCGGTGGACTACTCACAAAGTTGATATTATAACTTGGAAGGAATATGAACCTACATTACTTATACTATGAGGACCATATTTTGAATTAAGCTCAACCATCCTTAATAATTATAAACTCTATAAACTGAACGTAACTGTACTGTCTGTTTGTTTGTTATTTTTTCACTTTCAGTAAATGAAAAGAATTCATCTAAGAATAAGGACATAATCAGTTCACAAAACACTTATCTTCATAACACCTCAAATCATATTTGCAACTTTTTAGTTTTACGTTATTTCAGAAGAAGCAAAATCTTTAAACTACATAAAGCCAACTAATTAGTTCAGTTTTTAAAATGCAAGTGGCCAGTATCATGTTACGCACTTCGCGCGAACATAATTTTTGTTTTGTTTTTGTCCATCCTGGTATTGTACATTTTTCTTGCGAATTTCGAGAATAAGAAACTTTTTTGATATTTCTTTATCATTTTCGTCATTGAGAGCACCGTAAGCGCAACTAATACTGTTCAAAATATAAATAGCAAAAAACAATTTAGCGACGGCCATATAGTTCGAGTATGATATTATGATAATGTATAGTGGTCGCATTCTTGCACCGTGCATTAGTTTTTGAACAATATTTGTTGAGCATCAGACGCCGCATGCCTAAAAAAATGTATATAACATTTTCAAACCTTCGACCACTTCAATCTTTTACCTTTCCAATGTAAAAAATCACCGACACCAGTTGAATTGCTTCATAATTAAAGAAATTTTCATACATTTTGGTGATATGTTATAAAACAACTAAGACAAATTAAAAATCAAAAGGACTTCTTAATTGTTTTTTTTTAAACTAAGGTTTTTAATCCATTCCTATCTGGATAATCCTGTAATTTTTGGTCTAAAAATTGATATTTTAAGAAAAGGGATTTATAGGCCTATACAATATTTGGTATATTTCGGTGTTACCAACGAACCAGGGTGACCACTACCTTATAATAATTATATTCTTGACCTTCCCGAAATGATAAGTACCTGCAAATTACTTTTAACATTAGTATTGGTATTTTGTTCGGTGACACTCTAGGACTTTCCAACTAGGTATAAGTCTAGAACCTTTCAACCCAGTGCTACTCTGGCAGAACATCTTAACCCAGAGCTAACCCACTCTAGAACCTTTCTACCCCATAACACTTAAAACCTTCCGACTCAATTGATCCCACTCTGAAACTGAAATCTGACAAAAATCTAACGACTTTTGTATACTAGGTACGCTAGTTGCAAGAGATATGGGCGTGATATGTGTATGTATAATTATGTACGTAAGTAAACATACATAATTATTATACTTGCTTTCTTATAATTTGTCCTAAAACTGTGGTTGGTGCTGACCGTATGCGCAGCGCTCCATAATATATACAATTAAAAATTTCCGCCGCGGTTAAAAAACTGCTTTTGTGCCGCCGTGCCGCCGTGCCGCCGTCTAGTGTTGCATATAAATCGAACCTTACTACTTCATACTAATCTGCACTAACAACCACGTCATCCTATTATTTAATCGTAAAAATATTTTTAATACCTACGTCTAATCGGTTCATATTTGCGTTTCGTTCGATGTATCAATCAACGTAGTATTGACATTGGCAAAATTATCCATAGCGGATAGAATGCCGTTGTTGTAGATAGTTGATATATTTTACGGCAAAATTCTAGCTACAATAACTTTTCATTGTCAAAATATCGAACAAATGTACAGTGTGTCGCGTCTGCATCATATTCCGTTTATCTATGATCAATTTCACGTCAGTTTTGACAGCAGAGGAAACACATCAAAACAAAAACCTTTTATTTCCAAGGAAAGCAGCCGGAAACAGTAAGTGTTTTGCTAAATTTCTTAATAACAAAGTTGTTTTGTCAAAAAATAGCCGCCCAGGCGGGTTCACCGTGAAATTGCCATTAATAATCGTACTAAGATCAATACAGTTCGATTAGCACTGGCGGAGGAAATCTCTTACGCCACGCTTCATCACTGAAAAATAGAGGTAACTTCAAATTTTAATTTCTCCGTAATTAAATATAAAATGAGATTTTGCGCTGCCCTGGCTTATTCCTCATATCTTGAAGATTAAAAAACAAAATTTTGTTGACAGTGATGCGCCTTAAATTATGTATAAAATGCATTCTCGTAGCTCGTTTTCACCTCACTTCATGGAAGTAGGCCCGTTAAGTGTGATCCGTTTCAAAATTAGTAATTAAACTTATGACTTAAAATAATTAAACACGTGTTTCAGCATATTTGAAATTTTCACCCTTAATAGGGTCAAACGGGGGTTAAAAGTTTGTATGAAAGTTCGTTTTTTTAAATGAATGTGATCTGTTTCAAAATTGGTGGTTAGACTAATAACTAAAAATAATTAAACACGTGTTTCAGCATTTTTGAAATTTTAACCTTTAAATGGGTGAAAAGGGGGTTAAAAGTTTGTATGAAAGTTTTTTATCTTAAATGTGATCTGTTTCAAAATTTCTGATTAGACTCATAACTTAAAATAATTAAATACGTGTTTCAGCATTTTTGAAATTTTAATCCTTATAGGTGTCAAAAGGGGGTCAAAAGTTTACTACCAGTTGGGCTACCCGTTTTCCCATGGCAATGTGACAATTTCCGGGAATAAATTATACTTATAAACCTTCCTCTCAAGTCACTCTATCTAATAAAAAAACCGCATCAAAATCCGTTGGGTACTTCTAAAGATATAAGGAGACACCAAACGGAAAGCGACTTTATTTTATACTATGTAGTGATTTTTGATGATAGCTCGGTCAAAAATAAGTTAATTGAAAATCAAAAACAATGACTGAATAGAGTTTTGTAATGCGATTATTAAAATACAACTACAACAGCCACAATAGTCCACTGCTGGACATGGGCCTCCCCCTATTGGGGGGTATTTGTTATAATTAAGTGTTTGTTATTATTATGATAACAATCGTATGTATAGTTTCGTATGTATTTTTCATACATCACGTTATACTATTTTTTTTAGGTAACTTTGGTTTTATTTTCTACCAAGCCGAATTATCAGTAAGTATCATGCTTTGAAAACAATAACACTATAGCATATATCCCGAAAATTATAACTTATTTATTTCAGTAACATTTCTCCATTTAAACTTGGATAAAAATCCGTACTAATATTATAAATCTGAGTTTGTGTGTGTGTGTGTGTGTGTGTGTGTGTGTGTGTGTGTGTGTATGTATGTTTGTTACCTCTTCACGCTCAAACGGCTTTACCGATTTGAATGAAATTTGGAACACGGGTAGAGTATAACCTGGAATAACACATAGGCTACTATTTACCGCAGGAAAACAACTATTACCACGGGAAAATGAGTGGCAACGGGTGAAACCGCTGGGCAGAAATCTAGTCACTTATAAATATCGCTTTTAGATCTACTCAGCCCCATAATGCATTTGATATCATCTCACCCGCTGGTGTTTTTCTTTCTTTCTTTCGATATGTTTCTTTACCGTGTTCATCTCATTCTACATACATCAGCCTATCCACCAGGGTACGCCATATCTCTCGTTTTCGCCATCCAGTCGCTACCAGCCGCCTTTTTTAAGTCTGCGGTCTATCTGGCCGGAGGTCGTCCAACGCTACGCTTACTCCACCGTCCATCGGTTCTACGACAGATATGCCCAGACCACTGCCGCTTCAGTTTGCTACATTTCCAGACAATGTCTGTTATTTTGTTCTTATTGCAGATAAGTCTCATTTTGGATGTTCATCCTAAGCCTTTAAAAATAAGGTGTGGTGAAAGGTTTATAGGGTTATGGGCGAAGTGACTGCAACAAGACAGGTAACAGAGAAAATGCCTGTTACTTGCAAAGGTAACGAATTTATAGGTAAGTCAACGACAAATTCTACTAGAAATATCGATTAGCCGGTCTCATTGAGCGTTTGGAGTCAAGGTGACTTGCGTCGTCGCGACGTGCTTAGTTAGCAAACTTGGCGTAAAGAAATCATATTGATAATAAAACTTTAGCGGACCGTGACGAAGTTATACAAGATGGCCGGAATAGTGACGCCCAAAGACATAATTTGAAAGTCTTAAGGCCAGGATATAGCGCAAGATTTTTATCTATGTACAAATCATGCATATTATGCTACAAAAAAAAAACACCTCGAAAAGCCCTATTATGGTAGTAAAAATGGCAAAAGGACTGCCGTCGCTTTTTACCTTACAACTTTAAAAGTCGAATCTTTCGGAAACTACAAAATTCACAGAACATACATGGGGGTGATTTGGATACCCCTCAGTACATATAAGGAATTCAAATTTTGTCTTTGGACGTCACTATCCGTGGTATACTTTTTTCTCATAACTTTATAATCTGGGTCAAATCTAGAGACCAAATAATTATGGGACAGAGTTCTTCCAAAAGCCCAAAAGCTTCACACCATAAAGTAACACAACACCTTAGATGAATGATTGGTCCAATCATTTTACTAAGCACAGCTACGTTAGTACTATTATATATTCTGTGGCACAGCACGCTGTTTGACACCGGACAAGACTTAGGATTCAAGCATTTATTGGTAAAAATTATATTCATTTGGCAACATTTGTTTTGTGACAACGAGAAACACTCATGAACTTGATGCGAAACAATCAATGTTCCCTTATCATAAGGTATCTTTTTCTTTGCGGCCGGCATTGAAAACGCATGGCATTAGATCCGGCTTTTGTACTATCTATCCGAACTGTACTATCTATCCGGCTTGTGTACTATGCGAAAGTTTGTGTGTTTATTTGTTTGTTACTACTTCACGCAAAAACTACTGAACTGATTGTAATAAATTCGGCACACATATAAAAGTTAACATGGATTAACACATTTTTTATTTTCGAGCAACGCCGCGGGTAACAGCTAAAGTGTAATATAGTATAACCCATTAACCCCACGTTCACACTAAACCTCTGTAGGCAGAGAAAAGGTAAGGGGCATCGTGAGCATGTTTAGTTTAATTATTTCACATTATAGGTTAATAAAATCAATGTCCACCATAATGTGATCGTCAAGGAAATGTAAAATATAAAAATACAATGTCAAATCAGTACAGTCCGTTAGTAGATTTAAAACTAAATTAAAATTACATTTACTTGATGTACAATTGATTGTTCCACAAGCAGTCGCACTGGGACAAACTATAACTACGTTCCTCTAGCTGTTTTAATTTATCTCTTGTATAAAATAAGCAACTAAAATGTCTGCGTTTGCCAATAATTTATAATTTATATTTTAAAGAAAACTTTAAAATATGTACTACCTCTAGATGTCTCTAATTGTTTGTAGCGTTATATAGTATCGTATAGCTGTATAGTTTATAAGTTTATAAGACTCAAGAAAATATCTTTAGTACTTTAAGATTTATTAATGTTTATTCTCCGTCCATATGGCTTCACAGAATACCAGCGCTGTAGATAGCTACTGCTATCTGCCGCACATGCTGAGTGAGGTCCATTTTCGGTGCATATGCGCAATAACCTGTGCTTACGATAGCCTAAGTTTAAATGTAGTATTTTTTGTTGTTGTGTTGTGTGGACCGAAATAAATGTGTTTTCTTTCTCCTTTCTTCTTTACATAATCAATGTCATAAAATCATGTAAACAGAATACTCGCGCTGTTACTCGTCATGCCGCTGCCCCTTTCGTGGAAACATTACTGGTATTAGTCGCACTCGCAGCAGCGGCATAAGCAGGAATAAGAGCATAGTGTGAACGTAGCATACAAATTTATAAATGTTACCAAATAAATGCGCGCCTTCAAGAAATGGTGGAGTTGCTTAGAATCTCAAGAATGTAGATAACGTCATTGTATTTAATTGCTCTTTTTATGAGACACGTAAATCATAGATTCTGTATCTTCACGTGCGACCTAGACTAGAGTCAATTACTAATACATACATCACGCCTATATCCCTTTCGGGTAGGCAGCGCGTAAACGGCCGAAAAAACGGTCTAACGCCACGTCTGACAAAGATTTGAGGGTCATTCGGATAATTATGTATCAATATAGTGACAGGTGACAGGTATATGAATTTTTGAAGATTCTTTACTAAAAGTTGTTTAGATGTCGAGTCTCAACAGCAAATAACTAAATAACTGGACAACAACTGAACAACACTGAACAACAACTGAACAACAACTGAACAACACTGAACAACATCGGAACAACAACTGAACAACAACTAATCAACATCTGAACAACAACTGAACAACAACTGAACAACATCTCAACAACAACAGAACAAAAACCTATTAAAACAACTGAACAACATCCGAAAAATTACCATACAACAACAATTGTCAGGTGCGGCGGAAGATAGCCATTTGAGTATTGGAAAAAAAAGCTTCGTTTCATTTCTCAACTTTATCGTATTAAGAGTTTTCTCATTAAGTCATTACGCTTCTGTAATTTATAGTAAACCCTAGTTTTTATAGGCAGAATGCATAAAGTAGGTCATTATGCATCTGTTTTCGAATTCATAATTCGAACATTATGAGACGAGTGTAGATAAAATTCGTTTAATTCAATGGCCTCCCTACCTAAAATGTTAGAGGATTCCGTTACCAAGTATTTTCAATGAACATTGAAGAATTAAATCTAACAATCCTATGACCTAGACAAGAGTCAAGAGCAAACCCATCATTAATAAAAAATTAAAATGATTTTTATCACTTTACTTATTTTATTGTAAAACTTTGTATTATTATTGTACAATAAAGGATATATATACTGCATATTTTCAGAATTTCTGAACCTTTGAAAATTATATTAGTGTTCCTAATATCATGTGTTTATGATACTATGAGATTGTTCCCAGTGTGATTAGGACATTGGCGACAGGACCACCTGATTGTGTGCGATAAAGATGGATTTGTGGTCCAAAAGGCCCATATACACATACACATATCACGCCTATTATCCCTTGCGGGGTAGGCAGAGCGTAAACGGCAGCAAAAACGGATATTTACGCCACGTCTGACATATATTTGAGGTTAATTCGGAAAATTGTATACCGCCATAGTGACAGGTTGTCAGCCCATCGCCTAAAATTGCAATATAAACCCCTTGAATCCCTTAGTCGCCTCTTACGACTCGCACGGGAAATAAATGAGGTGATGCTATTCTAAGCCGGCAACACACGGCTCATATTAGTAATACCGTTTAATTTGCAATAAAAAAAAAACTCGACCATCATAAAAAAGTGTAAAAAATAATATCCAACTTTGAATAAACATTAAGTTATCCCTACACCTACCTTATCCAAGTATCCCTTCCCGTTGGGGTCTGAGAGGTCCCATATCTTGCTGAGCACCACATCGCTGAGCCGAGACTTCTTGAGGAACCGGGCCGCGTCCAGGGCCTGGATAATGCCGGTGCCATTTGGGTCCACCTGTAAAATTACAAGCAGTTTAGACAGTGAAGTGATTTATCTTCAAAACTTCACATATCACGCCCAAAATCCCTTGCGGGGTAGGCAGAGCATAAACGGCCGCATAAAACGGACATTTACGGCACGTCTGACAAACATTTGAGGGTCATCCGGAAAATTGTGTATCGCCATAGTGACAGATTGTCAGCCCATCGCCTAAAACTGCAATACACACCCTCAAGTCCCTTAGTCGCCTCTTACGACTCCCACGGGCAAGAAATGGGGTGATGCTATTCTAAGCCGGCATCACACGGCATTCAAAACTTTAGCAGGTAAATACAGAATAACATACAATTTGTGTAGAAAGTCAACTTGTTTTTTATTGGCCATACGGAAAGTTCTAGTTTAGAACTTTCTATTTTGTAAAAAAAATAATTTGTTAAAAAAATCTTGTACTTGTTTCACATATTTCTATATTGTATTATTATTAATATTTAAAACAAATAAATCGGCCTTCCTATTGCATTACTTTTTTATTTCTCTTCCAAGCAACTTTCCCTAGTAGGTAATAGTAATGGTAAACCTAGTAGATCGGTTGAGTCACCACAAATCTTTTTTATAAGGGTTGTGCATTATGTTATACATGCATGCATGCATATGGGAGCTCAGCTGTATAACTTGTTACCCTCTAAAATAAAAAAATCTAATTCATTGAATGCATTCAAATGCAAACTATCCCAACATATACTCGGTGTTCCTATTTAAATATTGGCTTGTTATTGTGAAAAGGTGTCAATAGCACAACTTAATTGATAATTATTATATCCTGTTAAGCTTATGACGAATGTATACCTTTTGAATTGTAAGTACTTATTTTCTCTTGTAAGTGACTAATTGTCTTTTAATGAGAATAAATGATCTTTAAACCTATCTACCAAGAGTGGAAACAGCCCATAAAACTGATTTTCTCTTAAGAACACAGTTTAAATATAAATGAATAAAAATGCAGATTCCTATACCAATATCTGATGAGCAAGGCTAAAACTTGGTTTAAGGGTAAAAAAAAAATGCCAGCCCATTAAAAAACTTAATCTAAGGAACATAGATCGACAATGTTAAAACAAAAACATTTCTTTGTACCCTTCAAACATTTTTTGCTTATGTTTTTACATGTGTACTGATTGATAAGTGGGAAGTGTGAAACCAGCAGTGTGCTATTCATACACCCATTTCAGCTCAAGTTGTTTAGTTGGACTGTATCTAGTGATACATATATACATATAGCACACCTATATCCCTTGCGCAGTAGGCAGAGCGTAAATGGCTGTAAATACAATCATTTACGTCTGACAAACATTTGAGGGTCATTCAGAAAATTGTGTATCACTATAGTGACAGATTGTCAGCCCATCGCCTGAAATTGCAAAACACATGTAACCCATGAGTCCCTTAGTCGCCTCATAAAAAGGGGTTGATGCTATTCTAAGCGGGCATTACAGGGGCAATGTATGTATTTTAGTTAGGTACTGCTTCATGTAAAATGTGATTGGAAATAAATATATTTGTATTTAAGGTAATTAATTATTAAAGTTTCCAATGGTTTGGCACAATCCAGTTTAAATATTGTCCAGTAAGAATTTTAAGGGCAGCTTAGTGCTGAAAAGTAGGCATTTACGGCCTTCCGCCCGCCGCGTAGAAAAGATCGCGCGAGCTAGTCTGCGGTGAACTCACTTGACCCTGCGGTACGGACCGGGCGGCAAGCGCAGCTTCCACAGCGAGCGCGCGCGTTACAGTATACAAAACTATGGCAGTAGGTCAATAACTCCCCAAGATATAGATATAAATTTATTGTTTACGTAATTTACTTAGAAAAATATGTTGGTACAATTGTAGGATTGATAAAATTAAACAGTGAAGATGTGTTTTTATATTATTAATTTTTAATTATTGAATACTACTTAATTACTACTTATTAATAATAGTAATATTATTTAAATATAAATTTAAATAATGTTAGTATAATGTAATGCGCAGTTGAATAACTCATTATGATGAGCTTTCTTTGTCCTGTAATTCATTTAAAATATGGTTGATGTCAACAAGTCGGCGGCGTCCCGTAACAGTTTGAAATTCGTCTTTCTTGGTTTCCGCTTCTACTAGCAGGGGATATATCCTCAATATCATCACCGTCGGTACATCTGAAATTTTTCATTACTTACTTATAATCATCGAAACAATGAAAATCGAAGGACAATGACAAATAATCCTTACTATCCGTACTAATTTTATATAAAGTGTGTGTGAAAAGTGTGTGCAAAAATGCTATCCAGTCTTAAGGCAGCCTCGAGACGTGACAGACTCGGGATGAACTTGGACAAGACAAAAGTCAAATTCACTCAACAAATCATCCCCAAGCCAGTCTCCGTCGAAGGTGTAGCCTTTAAAGTTGTTGAAGTATGTGTACTTTGGGCAAACGTTGCAGTTGGGTAGAGACAACTTTGAGGTTGAAAGCACCAGAAGAGTACAGCTGGGCTGGGCGGCATTTGGGAAGCTGCGTCATATCCTAGAATCATCTTTGCCACAATGCCTCAAGACCATGGTGTTCGATCAATGTGTCCTACCAGTCATCGCCTTCCTTATCCGCAAAAAAGACCAGTGACGGACATTTTCTGGAAGTGTAGCAAGCTGAAGTGGGAGTGGGCTTGCCACATTTATCGTAAAACCGACGGACGGTGGAGTAAGCGGGTTCATGAGTGGAGGCCACGCCTTGGCAAGCGTAACGTTGGACGCCCTCCGGCCAGAATCCAGATGGACCGATGACTTAAAAAGACGGCTGGTAACGACTGAATGGCAAAAACGGGAGATCGTGCCTTATGGCGTACCGAGGGGGATGACTACGTCCAGCAGTGGACTGTAATAGGCTGATGAATGAATTTTCGTTACTTACTTATGAGATTTAGAAGTTGATTGTAGTGGAAATGTATGGGAGTCCATAACTTGCAATAAGGGTTGATCATCACATATGCTTGAAGCTCTGAAACATGTTTGAAACATCAATATTCACACAGAGCAGTATTTAAATAACATTAAGAATCGTTCTAAAACTTTTTGTTCTAAAACTTACGTATTTCTATCTGAATCTGCCTTTTCTGCTTGGGAGGTAATAGCTACATGGTGAGCCTGCTGTATAGAACTACAGTAAAAATTTATGTATAAGTAAGTGAAAAGTCTTATTAAGAAACAACTGTTTATTAGCTGAACAATAAAACATTTAGTTTTCGTAACTTACTCATTAGACTGGAGAGTTGATTGGCGTGGAGATGTCTTCTTCTTCATCAATACACTCTTAACACTGAGTCTTGCGCATTCCATCTCCGCAACAGCCAAGCAGGTCGTAGGCTTAATATTGAGTGGCAAGGTGTGCCTGTAGCTCACAATAGTTTTCCAAAATATCTGGGCATTACTCTGGATAGGTCACTTACCTTTAGTAAGAATTGCCAAAACATAAAAAAGAAGGTGCACACTCGGAACAATCTATTAAAGCGCCTTACTTCTACTGGATGGGGAGCAACACCTCATGTTCTGCGGACTACTGGGCTGGCGTTATCCTTTTCTGCAGGCGAGTATGCATGTCCTGTATGGAGCCGTTCAGCTCATGCAAAGCTGGTGGATACAGCCTTAAATGAGACTTGCCGGATCATAACTGGTTGCCTGAAACCGACCCCGGTAAGCCAACTGTACCCACTAGCCGGAATAGCGCCTCCAGTTGTTCGTAGATCTGTGGCTAGCTCCTTTGAAAGAGCAAAGATGGAGTCAGATGCACGGCATCCCTTGCACGACCACATCCCAGTGACACAACGGCTGAAAAGCCGTAATGGCTTTGTTAAGTGCGTCACTCCTCTTTGCACAGACCCCGAACAAGCGAGGTGCAACCTTTGGCAGGAGGGGGTGACCCTACCAGATCCTTTCGTCCCGATTGCTGAGAGCTTGCCGCCTGGCCATAATTTGCCATGGTCGGTTTGGAAATCTTGATTTGAGGAGAGGCGTTGCTTGATGCCGAGTTCCTTGAGAATGGAGTCATTGGTGGGGAGTGCTATCGATGATATTCTAAGCATTCGCCTCCAGCACCACATTTCCAATGCGTCTATCCTCTTCTTTTAAATTTCCCGCAAAGTCCACGTCTCTGCAGCATAGAGGAACACGGGGAATATGAGTGCTCTCACGAGTCGTGTTTTGGTGGCTTTCGTGATATTGCGATTTTTCCAAACCTTATAAAGCTTGCTCATAGTGGATCTAGTTATCGCCATACGTCTTTTTACCTCGTCTATGCTACCGCCGTTGTTGGAAATCAGCGCTCTCAGATAAAGATAGGATTGGACAACCTCGCAGTTTGCGATATGTTTGACTATGTTGTTTTGGAGATGTATGTGACTCCAGAACTTGCAGAGAAAGTTGGTCATCGTCATGACGGCTTGAAGTCCTGGAACGTTTTTATCAAAAAGTATTTTATCATAAAGTAATCTTGAACAGGCTTACCTTTTCTGTTTCACTAAATTATACTTACTTTTCAGTACCTAGTAATTTGTTTGCATGTTAATACCTTTGTCTCTTGATATTGAAGCACTGCAAGGATTAGAAGTCCAAGGTTATCGGTACAATATTAACCGTCTAATTAAATATACTATTACATTTCAAACAAATTCAGTGGTTGCACTACTGATTTTGTTTTACTGTGTATGTACTTGATAATTACTTATAGCATGGCTCACTAATAAATAATAAAATTACATTATGTAAAATCGTACATTCTCTTCGTATGATTTGAACTGTGGTTGTACCACTGGTTTCATTTCTACTGTGTATGTATTATGATGTTTACTCTTCGTATGATTTGAACTGTGGTTGTACCACTGGTTTCATTTCTACTGTGTATGTATTATGATGTTTACTTTTAACATGGCAACAGTTTATGAACTACATAATAAATAAAATGACACTAGATCAAATGGTAGGTACAATGTTAGATACTGTGGTTGCAATACTATTTAATTTTACTGTCTGTTGTTGTTAAACCTAAAACTGCTTCTGGTTTAGTTACCCAGATCAGCTATACAATTCTTTGTCTACTTACTTATTCACTAAAATTTATACCTATACATACTTACTTCATAGTAGGTAGTTACTTTGGTAGGTCAAAAATAGGTTAGAATTATGTTCAGATACTTACGATATTGTTTGCCGGTCTTTTCGCTTTTGACATTTATAGGTACCCTCTTGTATTTATTTTTATTTCCCATTTTTACTTATTTACAGACTATGTACACGTTTATTTACAATAAATTAACGAAATATTTACACATTCACAAAATAATTACAGTCAGAAATATACAACACTTATTTAAAACTTAGTAGCAAAGGCGAGCTATCTCTTAAGAAGAGATCTCTTCCAACCAACACATTTGATGTCAGAAAATTCATATCTTATTAATATTACGCGAAACACTGCCTCGGCGGAGTCTCTCGGAGGACATAGGGGGGTACGGGAGACTCTGACGTGCCGGTCCCAAGCCCGGATAAAAGTGGAGGGCAACGGGGCGCATGTCACGATGGACCTGCCTGCCTGTCTCTGTGCGCAGTTGTGCATAGAGGCAGACCGGCCTGAACCATCGTCATGTGACCCACACCTTCTCGTGCAGCAGCCCTGCACACAATCCATTATCATGGACAACGCGGAGATAATAGTATCTACCCAGGAGGGTCCCGGCACCGCTGGGGAATCCCTCCCTGCGACGCCAACAGCGAGCCAAGCGCTGGCTGATGGCACCGCAGGTCATCGCCCATCGTACTATGGGGGGGCGAATCAACGCGTTTCAGATAGTAACATCCCGTCGCGGCAGGCCTCGAGCCGAGCAGACGACATAAGGGAGCCTGAGGGATCGCGGCAGGCCTTGAGCCGAGCAGACGGTCCTGAAGTTAGAATGTCCAAAGGGGATAAAAGAAAGCAGCGTCAGGAAGCGAAATACGCTAAACTGAAAGCTGCGGGGGTCGAACCCAACATTCGGAAGAGACCACCCAAAATAAAAAGGAAAAGCACTGATCCGAATGAAAAAACGGAACAGAATGCTTTTAAGAAAGCAAAGGCTAAGGACAACACCGAAACCGCCAAGCCAGCCCGCACGGGGGCCCCACGACCCTCAGCTAAAGAGCAGAGCAGTCTGGCTGTCGTTGTTAGGCGTGTGGATGGTGTTGCCCTGAATGAAGAAGCTGCCGCTATCATCCGTCGCCGCATTAAGGTGATAATGGACGAAGCGATAGACCTTGAAATGGACGAGGACTACCTTAGCTTCGCTGCGTCGGGACTTGTGGCCGAGGGTCACTTCTTGGTCACACCCCTGACACAGATGTCGCGACTGTGGTTCCTCACAAGAGACCTGGGCGAGATCCAAGGCGTAAAGCTCGAGATCCTCAAATGGAATAGACTGAAGGTCACAGTCTGGATTCCCGGGATACCAGAGGATCTACCCAGAGACGTGATGAAGACCATTCGCGTCCAGAACAGGAAAAAGACGGCCTTGAGGCTTCCTGAGTGGACTCTGATCGCCAGAGAGTCTCTCCCTTTGGGCGAACGACTGGTGTTAGGAGCCCCTGAGGAAGCGTTCACAGGGGTGGACTATGTGTGGTTGAACTTCCAACTCACACAAGTTCAAGCCCGAGCCATAAGAAAGATGTCGACAACACAGGAAGGGAGCAGTAGTGGGGCTTGCACCTGTAAGTGTACCTGCGGTGCTAAACCACAGGCGACACCGACAGACCCCCCGCGAGCACCTTCCAAACCAAGCACAATTACACGACAGGCACCCGTAGACCAGGAGCAGACAACGACGCTGGAGCAGATGGAGACCTCAACAGTGAGCGAACCTGAGCACACGTCTACTGTCAGCACTGGCTACAAGCACACACCAATACAATGAACACCCCACTCCAAAACACACACACACTAAACACACACACCAGCAACACTCACACACATACACCAAAACTATACACAAATACCCTAAAAGTACTCCAGTTAAACTTGCATCGTTGCAAAGAGGCTATGGCCGAACTTTGCCAATATGTAATTGCTGAGGGCATAGATATTGCCCTGCTGCAAGAACCATACTCCTACAATGGGAAAGTGGTCGGCATTAGCAGCCTGGGGGGTCAGCTTGTCTACCTCGGTGGTGAGTTGCATCCCAGAACATGCATTTATGCTAGCAGCAGGACAACACAATTAGGACTAATACATAGTATATGTTACAGAGACCTTGTCGCCATCGAACTAAACATCAAGATGGCTGACGACAAAGAAATGAGGGTGGCGCTAATATCTGCTTATATTCCTAGCGAAACAAACTTTGAACCACCATCAAAAGAGCTCGAGGAAGCAGTCCAGCTATACCGAGGTAAGAATATCCCAATCGTTGTAGGATGTGACGCAAACTCACACCACGAAGCGTGGGGCAGCACCGACAATAACAAAAAAGGTAATCTATTGCTGGACTTTATAGTTAGCAACAACCTAGACATAATAAACACTGGTAACACCGCTACCTTTGTAACTAAGACAAGACAAGAGGTCCTGGATATCACACTAGCGACCTCTTGCTTTAGTAAATACGTTGAAGACTGGAAGGTTGACACCGAAGAAAGTTTCTCCGATCACAGGCGAATAACCTTCCAATTAGAATGCAAAATGGTGAAAACCCAAATAAGAAATGCCAGGAAGACGGACTGGGATACATTCGATAAAAATATGAAAGAATGGAACCCGAGTACGATAAATCAAACCTTACTGGCAGAGAAGATGGAAAAAGACACACAGAGGCTAAATACAGCCCTAACAGAAGCGTTCCACAAAGCATGCCCTCTGAAAGAAATATGTAAAGGAAAAGGGCAAACATGGTGGAATAAAGAACTCAGGAAAAAGAGAAAACTAGCTCGCAGGGCCCTTAGAACAGCTCTTAAGAACAAGGAGGACCCTGCAGGCTGGAACAAATACAGATCGGCAAGAAATGACATGCGCAACTCCTGCCGCCACGAAAGCAAAAAAGGATGGCAAAATTTCTGCGAAGAAATAAATAAAACGCCACAAGCCGCTAGACTTATGAAAACACTAGCCAAAGACAACACATGTAAACTAGGAAGCATCCGGAACGAAGATGATCTTATAACCGAACCAAAAACGGTCCTGGATATAATGATGAAAACACACTTCCCGGATTGCACAGAATACCATGAGGAAGAAACCGACTACAATATGAACTGTATTTGGGATGAAGTGGAGAACATAGTACACGAAGAATCCGTAACATGGAGCATCATGTCCTTCGCACCCTACAAGGCGCCAGGGCCCGACGGCATTTTCCCCAAAATGCTACAAAATGCACTAAAATACGTTAAAGAAGATCTCATACATCTATATAGAGAGAGCCTCAGGACGGGATATATCCCAGTAACATGGAGAAAGGTCAAAGCTACCTTCATACCCAAACCGGGGAAAAAGAACTACCAGGAAGCAAAGTCCTTCAGATGCATCAGTTTATCCTCATACATGATGAAGGCACTGGAGAAAATCATAGACAGATACATAAGGATGAAGATAAGCTGCAGTGGAGACAAACTGCATGTAAATCAACACGCCTATATGAAGGGTAAATCCACGGACACTGCTCTTCATAACCTTATAGTAAAAGCCGAAAGAGCAGTAGACAACAAAGAATATGCAATGGGGTGCTTCTTTGACATCGAGGGAGCCTTTGACAAGGCCACCACTGATGCCATAGCGGGATCCCTTGCAAGAGAAGGAATAGAACCTATGATGGGAAAGTGGATCATGAATGCACTAGGACACCGCGCCATTTCCACGGAATTGGGCGGCGTATCCCACACGGTTCGAGCTAAGAGAGGCTTCCCACAAGGTGGTTGCCTGTCACCACTAATGTGGTGCCTTCTGCTAGACGATCTTATTAAGACCGTCAACAGAACAAGAGTATACATGCAAGCATACTCTGACGACGGAGTAATACTAGTCACTGGTAGAGAACTAAACATGATTAGCAGAATAATGAACGACTGTCTGAAGGCCGTTCTAAAATGGTGCAGGGACAGAGGTCTCAATCTAAATCCCTCCAAAACCAAACTAATCATCTTCACCAAGAAAAGAAACAATCAACTAGGAGTACCAGTCCAGATAGATAATACTGACCTGGAAGTGGTAGATGAGATAAGATACCTGGGTGTTGATATAGACAGCAAACTGCTTTTCAACACACATATAAAGAACATTAGCAACAAAGCCAAGATAGCCCTGATGCAATGCAAACGGGCTATTGGGAAGACATGGGGACTAAAACCATTTATAGTAAATTGGATATACAAATCAATTATCCTACCAAGACTAACATATGGAGCAATAGTGTGGTGGCACAGAGCCGCCATAACCTGTAACAAGAAGGCACTTGATCAAGTACAACGCCTAGCTGGACTCATGATAACAAGCGCTATAAGAACTACACCAACCGCCGCCCTTCAAATGATCCTAGGCCTGCACCCAGTAGACCTACAAGTGATGAAGGTGGCTCTAGAGCAATGGTTTAGAATGAAGTCTTTTTGTCAATGGAAAGGAAACCGTTTTGACAAAGGACACGCAAAAATAAGCTCAAAAATTGAGGAAAACATCTCCATGATTCTAGCAAACAACGATTTGATACAGAAACAAGAGATGTTTGACAAGAAATACAAGATACACATTGGACCTAGAAACGACTGGAAAGTAACAACGGACAACCCGATATTGGCCTGCTATACAGACGGGTCCAAGAAAGAAAGCACTAAACTATCGGGGGCGGGCATATACATCCAAAACCCACCGAGTCTACATAAAGTCATACCACTGGGGAAATTTGCAAGCGTTTTCCAGGCTGAAGTGCTGGCCATACTGGAATGTGCTAGTGAACTGACCTCCAGAGAAGTGGACGCAGAGGTGGTAATTTATAGTGACAGCCAAGCAGCTCTAAAAGCTCTAAATAAGACCAGTACCACATCAGCTCTAGTAAGAGAATGTAAGCTGGCACTCAATAAATTATCAACCAAAGCAAAAACGACAGTTGCATGGGTCCCAGGACACCAAGGCAACTTAGGCAATGAAGCAGCAGACGAACTGGCCAGGCAGGGAGCTGATGAAACCTTCATTGGCCCCGAACCCCGCCTACCTATCCCAGGACAGTCAACAAAAGGTGTCATCAGCATCAAAATCAAAAATGAAAGCAACAAAAGATGGAAAGAGTTGCAAACATGCCGTCAATCCAAACTCTTTATTAAGAGCATGGATCCCAAAAGAACGCGCAACTTTCTGCAACTAAGTAGGAAAAATACAAGACTGATTATAGGTCTATTAACGGGACACTGCGATCTCAACAAACACCTATATACTATGAAACTAAATAGTCAGTTTTTTGTTGGCACTTTTGTATGGAAGATATTGGAAACATATGTTTTTTTATGTAGAGCAAAACCAGTATAGTATGGGTAATCTGTAAGTTCACCTGAGCCTATATCACCCGGTAGACACTGGCTACCCCACGCCAGGTGGGGGGGAGGGGGGGTCAAAGTGCAGCGCGTCCGGCGCTCAGAAAAAAAATTCTATGGGATTGGTTTGGACCTTTGAGATAAGTTTGGTGTCGTTTTCAGGTAAATAAATGATGCTGAATTCATTCCCCATACCAGTTTTTTAGGGTTCCCTAGCAAAATAAGTCGCAATCCTTAAAATAATAAAATTTTAGTCTAAACGAAATGTAAACAAACCCACATATTTTAATAATTTTGTATGAAACTTTGTTTAAAAAAAATACTTTTCAAAAGCTCATTAAATGCATATTATAAAAACATTAACATTGTATATACATAATACTACTTTTCAACTAAAATAAAATAAAATTGCACGTACCTTTCTCATTCGTGTGGACGGCCTGCGGACGTCACTCGGTTTTCTATTCAGAGTTGGAACGAGATTTTGTAGTAAAACATTGCCATTTAAGTACTAATGATATACACGCCCATTTAAATCCATATCGGCCGGTAGAAAGTTTCTAGTGGTGAGACAGATATCCGGTAACTAGCCGGTATCCGCCCTTACTTTTACTATCCGGCCGGACACCGGATAGCACATTACTATGTATACCGGAACGTAAAAAAGAGAGATAATCGCATTATTTTACAGAAGGAAAATCATATACCAATAATTTATAGACACTTTAAAATTTTTCTCCGTCATGAATTATTATTTTACATTTATATTTAGTATTCATAGTTCACAAAAGGGCAAATTGTGGCGAAAATGAATTACTTTTCCGCTTTTGTTGGTAAAAATAACAGATCACTTTAGGCCGAATATCGCCATCATTCAGACATCACTTCCGAAAAAAAATAGGTTTGTGTCTGGGATAAAATCTCTTATTTTGACTAATTTTTTTTATTATTAATGATGGGTTTGCTCTTGACTCTAGTCTAGGTCATTAGACAGAGACAGAGTCTAAGATGGAGCGAGCTCACTCAGAAGAAGCCTGTTCACTCTTACATGCTCTTACTTTAAAAAGATTAGGAAACCATGACGCAGGTTGTGAGTTCCACTCTTTAGCAGTACGCATTATGAATGATGACTGGAAGCTTTTAGTCCGAATTGGTGAAATGGCAACCAGGTATGGATGGTATCCGGCGGTGCGTCTGGATGTCCGATGGTAGAAGGCAGCTGGTGGAACAAGGTCGTGAAGCTCTTGAGCGCACTCTCCGAAGTACAATCCGTAAAAAACCGACAAGCAGGCAACCTTGCGGCGATGTGCTAGGCTATGTAGCTTGGTGTCCACCAGTTTTATGTCGCCTTTGAGCCTCATGGCCCTGCGTTCCACCGAGTCAAGAGCGGCAAGTTGGTATTTGGCTGAGCCATCCCAAAGGTGACTGCAATACTCCATGCAGGATCGGACTTGTGCTTTGTAAAGAGTTAAAAGCTGTCCAGGCGTAAAGTATCGCTTCACTCTATTCAGGTTGCCCAGCTTCTTAGCCGCCGTTTGAGCCTTGTACTCGATGGTCGCGCCGATGTTTAGATTTAATGTCAACTCCATGCCTAGAAGCTCAAGCCTGTCAGTGACAGACTGTCGTCGCCCCAATAGGAGACAAGACTTAAGGTCGGATCTATTCGCTCTTCCATTGCCTTTCTTAACGAACATATTTCATCCTCACTGGTTTTTTGCACCTGTCAAGTATTTCTTTGAAACGGTAAAGAGTTGCAGAGAGAACAGTCCCCTGAGGAACTCCGGCATCAATGGCCATAAGGTTAGAGGAGCAGCCGTCAATGACTACTCTGATGGACCATTCACTAAGGAAGTCTGAAATCCAAGTACAAAAATCAGCTGGGATGCAATAAGCAGGAAGCTTGCTGAGCAGACTTGCATGCCAGACACGGCAAATGTTTCGCCGTTTTCTCAATGGCTTCGCCCCAGCAGTGCGTGACATACATAAGAAGATCACCAATAGACCGCCCCCGGCGAGGGACATATTGACGGTCACTGAGAAGATCATTGTCTTCAAGGTAGATCAGCAACTTAGTGTTCAGTACCCTCTCCATGACCTTGCATAGGATGGAGGTAATGGCAATTGAACGGTAATGGGCAGGGTCAGCACGATTGAGACAGCGGGAAATCCTTTTCTCGAAAACTCTTCTGAATTGTACAACATTAATAAGAAAATGGTGGCGCCTATTGAAGTGGTTCAGACAGTAAAACAAATTGAAAGCAAAGGAAAATAATTTTACCAAAATTTTTGCAAAGAATGATTTATTGAAGGCAAAAGTATACACGACCCATTACCTCAGAACATATTCCCTCTTTTACATAATATAAATAAAAAACGAGAATCTAAAGCCAAATCTAAAATATGTTCCCTTAAAAACGACTCAGTTTAGTAAACTTTATATTGCAACCTGAGAACATAGAGCAAGAGACGTTGATACATTATTTTCGCATGAAAATCAAAGCAGTTCTCCTGCTCTATCAGCTTTAGGTTTGATGAGATCTAGTGTGAAATCTGACATGCTGAATGTCAGATTTCACACTAGATGAAGAGTTGGATAATGTTGAAAGACTGGACGTGGTTTGTGATACATACAAGAAAGACAGTTTCAAAAATTCAACTCGAAAAAAACGAGGTACTGGCACACGTGTGTTAGTTGGTGAACAAACAAGAATTCCAAAAGGCTGGTGAAACTTCCTTTCGCGAAACATCAAATAAAGGAGAGCTTTACAACCTTTTGTCATCTCATTGGCACTCAGAGATAGACTTACAAATGGGTAAAGAGTTCATCATAACCGATGGCGAAGAAGCTCTAAGTAAAACCACTCCAATTGAAAATTTGGCACCGTGCAACCACGAGGAAGCCGACACACGGATAATGCTTCATCTTGCTGATTCCGTGCTGAAAGGACACGACAAAATCATAGTACGAACAATCGACACGGACGTTGTAGGTACTAGCCATATCTTGCGTTCCAAAGTTAGAAGGCCGAAAGGAACTATGGGTACACATTGGCCCAACAAAAGCGGAAAGTAATTCATATTCGCCACAATTTGCCACTTGTGAACTATAAGTACTAAATATAAATGTAAAATAATAATGTATGACGAGGGAAAAATTTAACAAGTGTCCATAAATTATTGGTATATGATTTTCCTTCTGTAAAATAATGCGAATTTACCTCTTTTTTACGTTCCGGTATACGTAGTAATATGCTATCCGGTATCCGGCCGGATAGTAAAAGTAAGGGCGGATATCGGCTAGTTACCGGATATCTGTCTCACCACTAGAAACTTCCTACCGGCCGATATGGATTTAAATGGGCGTGTATATCATTAGTACTTAAATGGCAATGTTTTACTACAAAATCTCGTTCCAACTCTGAATAGAAAACCGAGTGACGTCCGCAGGCCGTCCGCAAGAATGAGAAAGGTACGTGCAATTTTATTTTATTTTAGTTGAAAAGTGCAAATAAACACCTGTGAAAACTGTGATAGTGTTATCTAGGCGTGGAAAACTGTTTTTCAACCATAAAACAGTCAATTAAAACCCGCGAGTGACATACATGGACAGAAAAATATTTGCCTACCCACATATTTGTTCACATCTCAGTATACTTCATTATGACATTTGTCATCTTAGATAGTGTTGCCATAACAGCAAAATAAACTCCCCAGTGAATAATAAACAACCGGAAGTGGATACCCAGGCTTCCGGAAGTCAAAATGCTACTGGCAAAAATACCAAAATTAACTTAGATCCCTACAACCAAGATGAAAGTGATGATAATGATTGGCAAACTATACCAATACTCAGCCAATATAAACCAAGAGGGTCAAGAGCATACAAGCGCATGAGAAACAGTGATACACCTTCACCGGAACAAGATGTACCAACAAATAACCGGTTCTCCAAATTAAATGTTGATGAGGAAGATGAAAAACTCCCTACTGTTAAAGAAAAAGTTAACAAACCTCCTCCAGTTGTATTGTATGGAATTACAAATGTCACCAAACTTCGAGAATGCCTAGAGGAAATATTGAATAAATCAGAATACTCATTCAAAATTGTAACCAAGAACCAACTACGTGTGACTACTGATACTATCGAAGCCTATAAGAGGTTGATGATATTAGTCCGTGACAAAAACCTGATAGGCCACACATTTATACAGAAAAGCGAGCGACCATATAGAATTGTTATCAAGAATCTACACCCAAGTACACCCCTTGAGGCTATTAAAGAGGCCGTGGAAGGCACTGGAAATGTTGTCAAAGGTGAAATCATAAATGCAAAACACGGGTCTACAAAGACTCCTCTGTCAACCTGGTTTGTGAACCTTGAACCTGGTCCAAACAATGAAGCAGTAAAATCTCTGAAATATATTTATCATACTTCAGTAAAGATAGAAGATCCCAAAAGGCAAAAATCTATTCCACAATGTAAAAGATGCCAACAATACGGTCATACACGAAACTACTGTATGCGGCCATACAGATGTGTAAAGTGCGCAGAAAATCATAATACAGCAGACTGTCCTAAAAAAGATAGGAAATCACCTGCTAAATGTGCTCTATGCTTAGGAGATCATGCAGCCAACTACAAGGGTTGCAAGGTATTTAAAGAAATACGAGACCGCAAGTTCTCTAGACATCAGTCATTTAAGCAACCAAACCAAGACAGACCTATCAACCTAAATCAGGAAGATGATGATAATACAAAAGAATCATATAAACCAACAGAACCAAATAAACAGTCAACTCCAACATACGCACAAGTCACAGCGGGATCGATGACAAACCTAGAAATAATCCTATCAAAACAAGCTGAAAAGCTAGACCGACTTCTTGACCAAATGGGTACCCTTATGGGACTATTAACAACAATCGTTACAAAACTTGTTCGGTAACATGGGTTTCAAAATTGCAACATGGAACATAAACGGCCTGATAGGCAAGAAACACGAAGTTGAAGTCTTTCTAAAAATGCAAAATCTTGATATACTATTAATCTCGGAGGCACACCTCACTGAGGGCACATCCCTGCATATAGATGGATATAATACCTACGCAACTTGTCACCCCGATAATACAGCGCATGCTGGTACTGCAATTATTATAAAAAGAAATATAAAGCACCACTTAATTCCTGAACACAGAACGGCTAAAATACAAGCTACCTCAGTTTTAGTTTATGGTAAACAAAGCACCATCACTGTCTCATCTATATACTGCCCACCCAAACAAAAGAGAAAGCCAGAAACAACTGAAAACGATTTCAATACTTTTTTCAAAACACTAGGAAATCGATATATAGCCGGCGGAGACTGGAATGCTAAACACATGCAATGGGGTTCACGCCTTACAACAACCAGAGGCCGACACCTAAGAAAGAGCATTGACGCCAATCACCTGAGTACCCTAACTACCTGTGAACCAACATACTGGCCCACAGATAACAAGAGACTACCAGATTTGCTCGACTTCTATATATACAAAGGCATACCATCGTATTTTCTTCAAATAGAGAGCTGCAACGATTCCTCCTCTGACCATACACCCGTTATAGCGACCATGAGTGAAACAATAATTAAATGCCCAACAAAGCCGTTCCTATATAACAAATTCATAGACTGGCTGACGTTCCAGCAGCACTTAGAAGAAAACATAGACCTAAATATTAGACTTAAAAGTGGAGAAGACATCGACAACGCCACCGAACTCATTACTAAAACCATACAAACAGCGGCTTGGCTCAGCACCCCACCTAGTAGGTGCAACCAAGCATCAACTAACCACTACAACTTGCCAGAAATTGTAAAACATAAAGTGCTAGAAAAGAGACGGCTAAGGCGGGTATGGCACTGTAGTCGCCACCCTGCTGATAAAAGAGATTTTAATAAAGCTGCTGCAGAATTGAAACAATTTTTGTTAGACATAGAGAATGAGACACTGCAAGTTCATTTGCAAAACCTGACGCCATCAGCTCCAGCGAAAGCTGAAAATTCCTTGTGGAAAACAGCTAAATCTCGTGATAAGCCTCTGCAAGCTAAACACCCACTTAAAGGTGAAAATGGACATTGGGCTAAAACAGATGCTGAAAAGGCAGAGGCCTACGGATGCTTTCTCCAGGATGTGTTTACGCCTAACAATGATCTTGGTACTGATAGCACAGATCTTGAAGTAAGGTTATTCCTGGAAAGTGATCTCCAACTCAGCCCTCCTCTGCAATGCTGCACACCTGCCGAAGTACGACGAACTATCATGCAACTAGATCTGAAAAAAGCTCCGGGCTTCGACCTTATAACAGCCGAGGTTCTAAGAAATCTCCCCAAAAAGGGTATAGTTTTTATAACGTCGCTGTATAATGCTATCTTAAGAACTGCGTATTACCCAAGTCCTTGGAAAGTATCAGAAATTAAAATGATCCCAAAACCTGGAAAGCCACAACACCTGACATCATCATACAGACCAATCAGCCTCCTCCCAGTACTTTCGAAGATCCTTGAGAAAATCATCAAGAGTCGCTTGAATGATCATCTTAAACATGATAAAATAATTCCTGACCATCAATTCGGGTTTCGAACAAGTCATGGAACTGTTGAACAAGTTCATAGGGTGTGTGAACACATAAGAGATGCTTTAGAGACCAAAAAATATTGTTCAGGAGTATTTCTAGATGTGCAGCAGGCCTTTGATAAGGTATGGCACGATGGCTTGTTGTACAAGTTGAAGAAGCTGCTACCCCACAATATGTATCTTTTACTGAAGTCCTACATTGAAAACCGCATCTTCTATGTCAAAGTCAATGACGCGACTTCAAATTTTTATGAAATAAAAGCAGGAGTCCCGCAGGGTTCGGTATTGGGACCAGCACTGTACATCATATTTACAGCGGACGTACCTGAGTCGGACACTGTAATGACAGCTACTTTTGCGGATGATACTGCAGTACTAGCATCTGATGTGGATCCTGATGTAGCCTCAAGCACCCTACAAGCGCATCTAGATAAAGTTCATGTGTGGATGAAATCCTGGAGGATCAAAGCAAGTGCCCCTAAGTCAAACCATATAACGTTTACTCTCAGAAAAAAAGACTGCCCAACTGTGAAACTTGGGCAAGATATCCTACCCCACAACACTTCTGTAAAATACCTTGGCTTCCACCTGGATCGCAAACAGATATGGAAAACTCACATCCAAAAAAAACGTGACGAACTTAACCACAAATTTAGATCTCTGGAGTGGCTAATAGGACGAAAATCCAGATTATCTGTTGAAAACAAGATGCTAATCTACAAGACCATCCTAAAACCTATATGGACCTACGGCATCCAACTATGGGGAACAGCTAAAACATCAAACACAGAAATACTGCAGAGGTTCCAGAATGGGGTGCTCAAAGCTATTGTAGATGCTCCATGGTTTACCAGAATGGATGAAATCCACAACTACTTAAAAATCCCAACCATCAAAGAAGAAGTAGCCAATGCATCAAAAAGCTACCAAAACAAAATTACACACCACCAAAACAGGCTCGCCCAGTGCCTCAGCGCCCCTTTGCAAACAAGACGCCTAAAACGGCTACATACCTGGGACAACACCCAAACCTCGCCATTATAAAAATAAACAAGCACGGAAATAAAGGCAGCCTAACATTGGGAGGGCGCGCCTACCAGCCATTATACCACTCAAAAAAACTGCTTATGGTCTGATGACCGATCGCATGTTAGCCACTTAATATGAAAAAAAAAAAAAAAAAAAGTTGAAAAGTAGTATTATGTATATTCAATGTTAATGTTTTTATAATGTGCATTAAATGAGCTTTTGAAAAATATTTTTTTTAAACAAAGTTTCATACAAAATTATTAAAATATGTGGGTTTGTTTACATTTTGTTTCGATAAAAATTTTATTATTTCAAGGATTGCGACTTATTTTGCTAGGGAACCCTAAAAAACTGGTATGGGGAATGAATTCAGCATCATTTATTTACCTGAAAACGATACCAAACTTATCTTAAAGGTCCAAACTAATCCGGTAGATTTTTTTTTCTGAGCGCCGGACGCGCTGCACTTTGAGCCCCCCCTCCCCCCACCTGGCGCGGGGTAGCCAGTGTCTACCGGGTGATCTGGGTTCATGTAGGCGTATATTACATTTGTTCCAAATGGCATTGCTCTACATAAAAAAAACAATGTTTCTCTACATAGAAAACCAGCTAAAAAGACGACCCATCTTGCCCCGAGTGCGGACAGGAAGAAAGTAGCTTCCACTACTTAGCGGAATGTCCAAGCTACTCGCTGCCAAGATGGGAATATCTAGGTAATGACAAACTTGAAGAAAGGGATTTAACCAATATATCTCTAAAAGATGTCCTGCATTTCTGCAGGGCAACAAGAAGATTCGAGGAGGTGACGCTGCCGGAGCACCAGTGAACCCAGTGCCCCAAACCTGGGAATTGGGTGAAATGGTTCCCGCCTAGTGGAGCTGATCACCCGTCTGCGGGCTCCGCAGACGTCCCAACCCGAGGAAGAAGAAGAAGAATATTACGCGACAAGATGAAAAAAAAGAACTGTTCATAAACAACAACATATATTTTTTCTGGGTCAAATAAAATAATATATGATGCTTTAAAACTCAACCAAAAATAGGTCGATTCGACATTTTTCACACTAAGCCGCCCTTAAGTATTATATATGGATATGATACTTACATCAAATATTATACATACATATAGAACTTTGACTTAAATACATACATACAAATGCACACCTTCATGTCTTGTGGGGTAGGCAGAGAGGTATAAAAATATGGTTAAATATTTAAGGGCCATTTCAGAAAAATCATAGGTTGTCAGCCTAAAATTGTAATATACATGAAACCTTTCGTGTCCCTTAGTTGTCTCTAATGAGACTCATGCAAAAATACCTAGTTGAGGTATGTGGTTTAGGAGACAGCAGTGTATTTAAGACAGACGGACAGTGAAACATTGAAAGCAAATTCATTTTATATATGCTTTACTATGTGTTGATGCAGCAATAACATCTACAGCTGTATACAATAAGACTTGGATTTGATAATTCACTCTCAACAGCTCTCAATGTTATCAGAATCTAGAGTTCTTATCAGATATGATCTGAGGAGAATTTTTGAAAAGGTCACCTGATAACTGAACAAAAACCTTTCAGAATGATAAGAGGCCTGCTCTGTGCCATATTCATAGTGAGTAAACATATGCCTATTATACTAGAACGGTCACAATCGATCCATAACAAGACTAAATTGGAGATAAATATCATGAAGTGTATAAGTAATATAGGGATGATAGCAAACACACTTACCTGGTGATAATACGCCTCATAGATAGCACTGTGGGTCCCTGCCACCTGCGAAGGTTCAAGCCACATTTTGAGGACGCGAAACTCACAATAAATTAAATTTACAAGCCAACTCTGTAACGATATGGGTGTGACATTTGAACACTGTAGATGGCATTCAATGTTCGCGAAAAACTTGTACGATTACACCCCCTAAATGTTGATTGAGGAGCAAACTACTGCAATAGACACCACCAACGTTCACTACACTGCGTAAAAATGCAGAATTTAATCACGATATGCCGGCAAAACCATCAAAATTGAATAATGATTGGAGCAGCACAATCAGTGTACCGAACACGACACTTTGACCGGGTATTTTTCGAGGTTTTGCTTTCCAACAGGAAACATTAACTGCACTAAGCGGTAGATAGACTCGTGTAGTTACTTTTGAACTACAAAACTGGGAATTTCGCAAAACACCAACTATTTAATTTCAATTTGTTCTACCTGAGTCGGAGACGGCAAGGCAGCCATTTTTTACATCTCCTCCTCCGACCAATCAATAGAGACCATAGACTAGAGACATTTGACGTATTAGGGATGTAGAAAATCTACTTCTACTTTGTTTATGAAAACAAAACCTCGATTATCGATTATGCGAGTTTTTAAAGGTTTTACCGGCGAAGAGATTGTCGTATTCACCCATAAATAGGGTTCCGTTGTCAACGTGTTATGAACATAACCCTGCTAGTAAGGAATCGGGTCGACTGGACAACTCTGTGTCCCACACGAAAAGAGAGAGAGAGTAAGGAATCAATCAAATGTCAGGATTTTCAGTGTTTTAATTTTTTTTGCGCTACAAAGAGTACTTCCCGTAGGCCTAGAACCATGGAAATTTAGGAAGTAGTTACGTTTTGTAGTACAATTTAGGAAAAAGTCCATTTGTTTTTATAGGGAGAAAATTTTTTTTTATCGAGTCTTGTAGTTCAAGTAGGGTATCATTTTTAAGGACTTGATGCGCATGTTACGGAATCCTTGGTGGGCGAATCCGACTCGCACTAAAGGTTTCTTTTCATCTTTTTTGCATTGTTTTTAGTAGGTTGCTTGCAATAAAAGAAAAAAAAAAACAGGTAAATACGTAGCTAATTATTGAGATATGAAGAGGTCAACATACCGGCTAAACAGTCTATAATAGTTTAGGTAGAAAACAAACTAAAAATGAAACGTTTGGTAAGTACTAACGGTATTTTATTTATGAAATTACTTACAAAAATCACAAAAGTACATAATTCGTACGTAATGCGTTATTACAATCTAAGAATTATTTACTTTTTGTACAAAATCTTTAAGTCTGTGTAAACCATCTTCATTAATACTATAGTATGAGAGCCGTTGCATCTTTTTAATCCACTCCTTTATTTTACTATGTCGTCCCAAAATAGGATGCAAAATGCTTACAGAGCTCACGGTGGATACACAGCAAATATCACTCAAAGTCATCTGAAAAATAGAATTAAAAACAATGTAACCACACACACACATATCGCGACTATAATCCCTTGCGGGGTAGGCAGAGCGAAAACGGCCGCAAAACGGACATTGACGCCACGTCTGACAAATATTTGAGGGTCATTCGGAAAATTATGTATCGCAATAGTGACAGGTTGACAACCCATCGCCTAAAATACAATACACACCGCCGTGTCCCTTAGTCGCCTCTTACGACTCCCACGGGAAGAAATGGGGTGATGCTATTCTAAACCGGCATCACACGGCAACATTTCCTCAGCTTGACAATATTGATACCCACAAGCTAACTATCAGCTAGAACTTACCTTATCACCAGCTAACCACTCGTTCCTCATTAAGATATTGTTCAAATAATCAAGCATTGAATACCATTGCTTTAGTTTCTTATCATCCACTGGAAACTCTCCTGCAAAATATGCTGTCTGCAAAAACACACCACATCTAAATTAATTAATTATGTATTTCTTTCTTTTTCGTCATTATGTATGACAGATCTTTTTCAATACGTATTCCAGATGCAGTTTTTGAAAATACAAGAGTTGCGTGATTACAAGGATTGTAATGACAAATTAATTGGGTTTCAACCGTGTGAATAATTAAAAATCACATTTCATCGGCCAAAACATGAAAATGGGTTGTTATAAAAGTCTTACAAAAATGGCACGATCAATGGCAAAGAGTAAGTCAGCATTGAAAAACAACATTTCGTTAATTTTCGCTTTTATCAAATTATCGTCTGGATAAAGCTCTCGGTTTTTGCTTATGTTACACAAGTACAGTGATATAGCGTGGCTGTCTCGTATTACTTCGTTTCTAACTGCAAGAGCTGGCACTTTTTGCAGCGGGTTTATCTGTAACATGAGAATGGCTGTTGACAAATTGGTAAGTACAGATTTATATAAAGGGTGCAAATCTTTGAACGAGATACATATAACATAACTAACAAATGCGTAACGTGAGAGTAACCCATGTATGGAATAAGGAGTTTGGTTCACCAAACACGTTTATTTTCCAATCTACATGGCATTTTCGAAATATTTTTTATGTTTATAAACTGTAACCACACCTTGCCTTGTAGGTCATGTTAAACATCATAAAGTAACCTACAAAATATAAGCACGGGGTGTATGATATTTTAATAGACATTAAGTAAGTGAGAGGCCGCCTTTCCAACATCTTGCTACGTAAGAGCTTCTAGCTTACCTTTGTGAAAAAACATCCTTTTTGTTCACCCTGAAATAGATCGATTTTCTGGAAGTTCAAGTCGATCTTCAAATGCGATGCAGTCATCAGCACAAACCTTACTGGTGGAGAGGCTAAGTCTCCGTATAAAACCGGCTTATCTGTTGTCGAAACATTCCTGAAATAAACACATCAAACGTGAAATTGATAAAACCCTGTATGTAGGTCTTTTACAATTTTCAAACACTATTTATTTTTAATATATTTTACATTTTGAATGTATAATAAGAAATATTGAAAACGACGATGTATGATGAAACACGCTTTCTTAAGTACGCACAAACACAACATCACGAAGTAAATAAATTAATTATTAATACCCCTGAACAATACTCACAAGCAGGGAAGATAGTTACGCTTTGCATTCTTTTTAATGGTGGAAATTTACAATTAAAGTTTAAGATCTATTACAGGCTCTTGGTATTACAGAAGCTTATAATAATATTATATTATAATAAATCAAAGGTGCATTACCTTGAACTCCGGTGAAAATAAAAATATCGGCTAGCTTTCCAAAAAGCCCGATTCTTAGAGACGTAACTTTGCAAAAACATTGTGAATGAAATACGCGTCAGATGCAAGCCAAGTTCACAGGAAGTTTGATGTGGCCGAGCGAGTTTTGTCCACAGCAGGATTCCTATTTCATTGACCCTCAGATATCATTTACATTTTATCTGTACAGCGGGATATGCACATTTATTATCATATTGATGTGATGGTATACGTTTGATACCTTTCGTAAGGCGCAGGTACGCTGTGATGTGACTGTGACGCAGTTAGCTTCTTAATATCTGCATATTGGTTATTGCTTATTTTGTGTGTAAGTAATAAATTATGTCCGTGACACCGCAATTCCGATAGAGGGAGGAGGCCATAAGTGCGAGCGTAATGTTTTAGGATCGTGTAAATAACAAATAATTAATGGATCATTTTCTTTTAGAGTAGGATGAAAAAGGGATCATTGGGCTATATCAGTCGCGGTCCATTCGTATTATTCATTCTGTGGCAATTCGCCCTCGCCCTTTAATAGAGTGAATTTTCGAGCTTTCGTTGACGACTCATAATCATAACAATTCAGTGTAGTTACGATGCGATGTGTACTCAGTCTCGGTACGTGTATTGTATCTTATTTTCTTTCAGTTCTCAGTTTTTCTGTCTTCGAGTTTGGTCATAAAGTTTAAAATAGCCTTTAAAGCGTTGTAAAGACTACAAAAGGCAATCATTTGAATGAACAATTAGATCGTGCTTCGTAAATTATGCATCGTGCCAGGATTTATATTTATGAATCTTTTAGTTGACGCTCGCGACACACGCGTCAACAGAAATTACGCACAGGAGTTTTTAAAATTGTATTAAATACTTATAAAACCTTTTAGTCCGTCCAAACGCCGACAGTCACAAGTATTAATCAGATAAATCTGAGATCAGACGCCCAGTCATAGACCAATTACATTCGATTTTAAATTATCAAGATTACATACATATATATACATATACATATGTCACTCTAATATCCCTTGCGAGGTAAGCAGAGCGTAAACAGTGGTAAAATATGAACATTTACGCCATGTCTAACAAACATTTGATTCATTCAGACAATCGTGTATTGCCATTATTACAGGATTCAATTCAATTCAATTCAATAAACTTTATTGCATATCACAGTAACATCTTAATAGCTAAAACAGGATGTCAGCTCATCGCCTAAAATTGCAATACTCTTACTTACTTCACGATAGAAATGGGGTGATGTTATTTTAAGCCGACATCACACTGCAATATCATGTTTTGGCGCTAATATTATTCAAATGATACAGTCATTAGTGGGGCACATCGATCGATTGTAATTTATGTTGCGCATCACTAGTAAAGAATGTCACCTGTCATGTAGCTGTCACTTTTTCTTGATTTTGTTGTTGAGAGAAGGGATGAGTGCACAAGTTCAATGCAATTATAATAGTTCTAAACGCAGTTATCAAACATCTACCTACTAGCTATTGTTTACAGTTCACAGGGGCGATATAAAAAGTTGGTGAATTCTCACGGAAAAAGATGAAAGTTGTGAAAGGTCTACCGTAGTAGCGCGTCGATCTGACCCGAGACACTGGTCGTGCCATGCTCGCGCATCAATTTGGTACGTGTTCACACACAATAAACCTGCTTATTACGTTATCAGAACGTAACGCATTAGAAGCGGTCCAAAATTTCGTCGGTCGGGGTTGATCAGGAAAGTTTTGTCGATACTTTCTCGCGTCGCGCTCGAGCGATGTCGGGCTTCAAGTCCAATGATACGATGCCCAAGATCGGGCTGGTGACTGATCTGCGCGAGCAATGGCTCGTGCGGGCCGACGGCGCGCTGGCACACAGACTGCAGGACCGGGAGATCTCGTCGCACCTCTGTGAGAACCGCCACCGGAACCAGCAGATACGCGAGGATTTCCCAGTAGCCTTGAGTGAACAGCGCGGTATAGACCACGAGATTCAGTTGCGGGAGCTCGCGCGCCGCCGCCAGGCTGATATTGATGCGGAAATCGCACGGGAAATAGCCGAAATCAACCTCCGTCGACAGCGCCGTCAGCATCCCAACGACTTTGTGCAGCCGAGCTCGTCCCGCGCCGCAGCCCCCGCCCCGCTGCCGTCAGAACCCACCCCACAATCAGCACCCATCCACCTACCTATTGATATTGACCCTGAACAATTGGGACTCTCCCCTGCTGAACTAGAGGAGATGAAAAGACGATTGGAGCAGGAAGAAAGAGATGCTAGATTGGCAAGAGAACTCAGCCATGCGGTGGAGGATGGTGACGCCCTTTTGGCTGATATGCGATATGCTGTAGAAGCCCAAGATGGAGAACTAGCCAGATTGCTGCAAGAACGAGAATATAAAAAGCTACAACGAGCTAAAGAGAAAGCCAGACAGAAAGCTTTGCTCAAGAAGCAACAGAGGGCTCAGCAGCTAAACGAACTGCCCCCAGAACCCTCAGGTTTACCTCCCCAAACCACCCTTTGTGACGCCTACAGTAACCCACGAGACATGATACGAGAAAACAAACTAAGACTTTGCAAATCTGTTGACTCAGATTTGAATTATGTTGAGCCTTTCGAGAAGGAACAAATCCAGTCAAAAGCCAGTGCCTTACTGAGCAGAGAAATGTCCAGACAATATTACTCTGCCCAACCTGAACCCAGTACATCCAGGTCAAATGTTAATTTATCACACGCACATTCCAGATCATTTGACTCTGATAAACCAAGTTTACCGAGTGTCAATAGCATTCCAATACAGCACCGTCAACCGCCCCCACCTCCGGCTACAAGTAAAAAACCACGATTTCCAGATCCTATCAGTATTAGACCAGCATCTCACTATCCTACAGACAATTCTTTACCGCAGACCGAAAACCCAACTATACCACACAGCTACAGTGACAACAACAATTTGTACAGTTGTACGTTCCCACCAGATCACAACAACAGTCCACAAAGAGGCATCGACCTACCGGACACTTCTAAAAGACTATCGGTAATCTCTGATATTACTGCTGAAGGTCTAGCTAAGAAGAAGACAAAGGAATTGCAGAAGAAAAGAAAAGGGTGTAAAATTCAGTGAGTTTTGATATCATACAATGTTACAAATGATTGTGTTGTCCAACGCATAGTGATGTGTGCAAGTTTTTCAAGTGCTAGTAGGACTTAGTTTAAAAGAAATAGAATATTAACTTGTTTAGTTATTTGATCAATATGTACGATCAAAATCAAGAACGGAATCTCTTATATTTCTGAATATTTAATCTCACTTTTTTATTTAGTACCAGCTTAGACTTATGTCCTACTCAGATATCTGTGGATAAGTTGGCAGATAGGTATTTTTAGTAATATTTATATTATATAAATTATTTATTTTTTAGATATTTTATAAGTGCAGATGTACCTGCCAGAACCAATGAGCCATTTTTAATGTAATCTTAGGACTGGGTGCCTTTTTCTAGACATAAGTGATTTTTTCTACATATGTTTTTACATTCCACATTTGTGATTGAATTCTTGAATTATATTTTTAGTATCTATTGATTGATATTGTTTCAAATTGAGAATAATACTATAGCATATCTAAAACTGTCAAAAAATAATGATTACATTATTTGTATTTATTTATATTAGTTTTTAAATAAGCACATTGATTCTACTTAACTTGTTTCTATGATTTTGTGCTTCATTCATTTGGCAATTCTTTTCTATTTTATTTATGATGTAAGACTGATTTTAAACATCTTCACGAATTACTTAACAGAAAGTTATTATTTAATTTTTGGTGCTGATTTAAATTGGTCACTAGATTAACTTAATAATGTGTTGTGTAAAGCACATAAAATTTAATTTCTAGACCATTTACATATTCTATGTAAATTATAACAGTTGTATTTATTTAAAGCAGTTAATTTCATATCATACTTTCATCTAGCCATTATGAAAATTCAGATTTCAGAAGTATATATTAACAAGTCATATTTTGTAAAATATCTAATCTCTAGTTTTTATAACATTTAAGTATTTTTAGTTTTAAAGTCTATTCCGAATTACAGCAACATAGTAGTAGTTTATCAATGCTTAATATTCATAGGTATTAGAAAAACTAGTTTTAAAAATTATGTAAGCTTTAAAAATCGCAATCTATGGCCTTTGACGTGCCTTAATGGAACTGAACCAAACTCGAATAATTTATGACATTTGTTAGGTTTAATATAAGTTTAATAATATTTTTCATAACAATTATGATTATGACTAAGGAATGTCTCTCTAAGTTTAATTTTATTTGATGAAGAATTATTTAGAAAGTAAGTCCAATCACTCATAAAACTGCCTTCCTTGAAGACAATATTGTTTTGTGAACAAAAATATTCTATTGGTTAGGAATCTCAATTAACATTATATTTTATTATATTTATAACATGTTGTTTCAGCTTAGCACCTATCAGTATAGGTTAAATCTTTCAAAATGCCTTGAACTCGAAAGAAGCAGCTGAATATTATTTTATTTACTCTCATTGGTGTAGAATAAAGCACTATCTATCACTTGGAAAAATGTGTGATTACTAACTTGTGTGCATTTAGGCCCTCGTTACTAATCGGTCTATTTCTTCACATATAAAGAATTTTCATTTTTTTAACATGTGCTTTTTCATAAGAATTGTAGTAATGACAAGATAATGATTGGAACAAATATAGAACTAGTACTTATCATATCAGTAATACTTGCAATGAGTATGCTACCATACCAACACAGTACCTCAAGTTACCTATTTAAGGGATCAACATATTCTGGTTTTTCTTGCTGTTTATTAGAACAAGCAGTACAGTTTGATCTATTAAACCTAAATGGGTAGGTTGTGGTGCGACTTAGAGTACCAATGTTGGTATGTAAAATGAATGAGTCATATTATGTCATTGAAATGTTTCAATACCAGTAAATAATGTACATCTGTGGTACATGTATGAGCCTTTATACGTTTTGTAATACTTTTTTATAATTATTAAATTGTCACAACTTTGTAACGAAATAATTTTGTTTCATTTTTGCCTACAGCTGTTACAAATTTAGGGAACGACGGAGAGTACTCCGTGCTTCGGGGAACACGGGATTATGCCTTTACTGGAGTATTATCCATCACGGCCGTGTGATGCCGGCTTAGACTAGCATAACCCCATTACTTTCTCGCGGGTGTCGTAAGAGGCGACTAAGGGATTCGAAGGTTTCATGTGTATTACAATTTTAGGCGACAGTCTGACAACCCGTCACTAAAAAGATATAAGATTTTTCTAAAACTGCCGTGCGGGAAACCACGTGAGGGATCGGATGGCGTGGCGATAGCGACCATATTTTATAGCCGTTAACGCTCTGTCTACCCTGCAAGGGATAAGCGCGTGATATTTGTATGTAGGTATGTATCAGGGATAATTGTCAGTATCAGTAGATACACAAACTTAACAGGATATAGTAGCCCCATAGTAAAAGTTGTTCATAATCATGAGAGACTAAAAAAGAAAATAACACAGTTTGGTAACATCACATACCTAAGTCATTCAAATGATCTTAAAAAAAGCGAAAGTTACGTTCGCTTACATAATATTTACCTGCCCACCATCCTAATCATGCTTACAAACATTTATGATTAGAAATACACGAAGAAAGTAGCTACTTTGAACTCTATTCACAGATTCACGAAATGACAATGAGGTTTTAATAACTGCATGAGCGCGATGGCATCTGGAGACGTATTTTATAAATAAATTCGCATGCGAAAGTCTGCCATGGATCTGCTCGTTCTACTACACAAATAGAAAGAAAGAAAAATAATTTATTCGGCATACTTAATTTTAGGTGAAACAGTAAAACAGGAAAAGGTCTAAAACTAAGAATCATAAATATACCGAAACGGTTTCAACTCAGCAAAATGTCACAGCCGGAGCTGTAACGCTGATTTTCAGTTGTAACCGGTTTCGAATTTCCAAGTAACCAGTTTCGTTTCAAATCCGGGGCAGCTACATACCGATGAGTAGAAAGTATAAAACGAGAGGTTAGACCACTCGTTGCAGCTTTCGCATGCGAAAACGTTTCAAAAATACGCCTCCGGCAAAGAAACTAGGTGAAGTCTTAAGACATGGCAAAATGTTCTTTTCGTATGGGACACCGAGTCGACATACGCCCTGATTGATGATCCCTGGTGTCAAGAGTTTTTCAACCGCCTTGTACTACTAGTAGGACTTTGACTTGGTTGTGTAACGACCGTCGTCTAAGTAATCATAAACAGCAAGCGGGACCTACGGCTTAACGTGCCCTCCGAAACACGGACTATCTTTCTTACTACCAATCCAGGTGGTTCCGTCTAAGTAATCATAGACAGCAACAGGGACCTACGGCTTAACGTGCCCTCCGAAACACGGACTATCTTTCTTACTGCCAATCCAGGTGGTTCCGTCTAAGTAATCATAGACAGCAACCGGGACCTACGGCTTAACGTGCCCTCCGAAACACGGCCTATCTTTCTTACTACCAATCCAGGTGGTTCCGTCTAAGTAATCATAGACAGCAACCGGGACCTACGGCTTAACGTGCCCTCCGAAACACGGACTATCTTTCTTACTGCCTATCCAGGTGGTTCAGCCTGCAATGTCCTAACCAGGCTGGAAACACATTCACTAATTGATAATGTCAACTTTGAATCCCATCGGGAATCGAACCCGGAACCTTTGCGCCGCAGGCAGTCGCACTACCACTGCGCCACATCGGCCGTCGTAAATGGTAAAGAGACCGATAAGTCCCGAACCGCGGCATATTCTAGGCCTACAATTATTGCTCTATTGATATGTTGCCATAAAATCTGGTTGCGCGGAAGACCAGTGCTTTGGGAGTGCTGCTTAAGTACACAATTTTGCTGGGCTGGTACCTTTTTGTTACCCTGTTTTAGTTTCAATAACTAGTTTTATACGTTTATGTACCATCAATATTTGGTAACAATAACAAATAATAATTTATCTTTCTTCTTTATTTCTCACACATACATACACGTATGACGCCTATTATCCCTTGCGGGGTAGGCAGAGCGTAAACGGCCGCAAAGAACAGACATTTACGCCTCGTCTGTCGGAAAATTGTGTATCGCCATAGTTGTCAGCCCATCGCCTAAAATTGCAATACACACCCTCGAGTCCCTTCGCCTAGTACGTCTCCCACGGGAAAAAAATGGGGTGATGCTATTTTCAGCCGGCATCGCACGGCTTTGTTCTCAATTAAATTAGATAGGTTGCGTCTGGAAGTTGGCTGTTTTGAAACTCACCGGACTTAATTCAGGCGGCCTTCTTGCTAGATTGCCGCTGTTGCCTACTGCATCAACCTCAGGACTGTCTTTAATTTGACTCCCTGAATAATTAATATGAACATAGTAAACTATTCGCTGTGTGGCGCCGGCTAAAATAGCATCGCCTCTTCTGCGCCCGTGGGTATCGTCACAGTATAATTAATAGTACTAGGTATCGTAAAAGACGACGATCCAGGGAATAGGCAGCAGCGTCACTGTGGAAACAATACTGCACTCGCCAATCTAAGGGAAGTACCCCCAAAAAGGAAGAGTCCTATGTTCAGCAGTGGACTGTAGGGATTGGGGCTGCACGGTCGGCAGACTAGTGTTATAGCCGTTTATTAAAGATTCTTTAGTAAAGTAAGTATAAAAATAATTAGTTAATCAAAGTAAAAATATCTAAATTTAATATGAAAAAAATGCCTGCAGTCTGTTATTAGCTGACCGTACTGTTATGATCAGACGAATTAAAAAGAATAGAAAAATAGGTTAATTAGGATTTTGTCATCTCGTTCGGATAAGTTGACGAATAGACGGAATATCGTTCAAGTTTTATTCACATACTTATTGGAGGTCCATGAGGTCCACGAATTTAGGGCTGCCGCAGACTAAACGTGCATTTTTGCTAGCGACTGAATTTCTCAAACGCCGCCGCTTGCCGCCGGGCGACTGAGAGCCGTTTGTCATTCCAACCAATAACACCTTTATTTCAATAACGTTCTTCGGTTAATTTTCCGATTTTTTGGAAAACTGCTCTTGGTGGAGCACGCGCGTACGTTTAGGCCGTACGCTCGCTCACGCGGTTTCACGCGCGGGACGGCCCGCGCGTGCCAGATTTGACAAATCACAAGATTGCCGCCCCGTGACGCGGCCTGCGGTCACCCGCGACGCGGCTTCAGGCCGTACGCTCGCTTACGCGGTTTCACGGGATCCGCGCGGCGGTCTGACATCGCCGCCATTATTACCCGTCCAAATTTAGAAGGCGCATAGTGCCTAGGTAGTTGTAATATGGCAAGTGTCGTCGTGTTCGTACGGGTTATATTATGTCGCGGGTTGCTGAAGCCGCGGCGCGGGTGACCGCAGGCCGCGTCACGGGGCGCCAATCTTGTGTTTTGTCAAATCTGGCCCGCGCGTGAAACCGCGTGAGCGAGCGTACGGCCTCAGCAAGCCGCGGCGCGGGCGCGTGCCTGTTTTGCAAAAATCAGTACTCGCCGCTACGTCGCGCGGGCCGCACGCTCCGGTACGGTCACTCACAACTCACAATGACGTATATGCTTCTAGACACGGAACGTATTATTTTAGGGGTGCAGGAGAACCCTGTGCTGTGGGATATATCCCACGAACTCTATAAAGATAAAGATGCCAGGCAAAGTGCCTAACTAGAAATTTGCAGAGCTTTTTCATAATTTTAATGAAAATTGTGAACAGGAAAAAAAGGATGCTGGTAGGAACCTATTGTTGAGGTTTATTTTAGTAACTACGTACTAAAATACCAATTTCTTGTTTAACATTACCTACGGTTATTTTTGTACTCATCTGTATTAATTCTACGTTATTTTGCCAAATAACAAACTATAAATTGATCCATGTCAATTTTCACGGCACACAGTTCTTCGCACACGACCGTACACTCGCTCAGTTTAAAGTATAACCCGTACGAACACGAAAACACTTGCCATATTACAACTAACTAGGCACTATGCGCCTTCTAAATTTGGACGGGTAATAATGGCGGCGATGTCAGACCGCCGCGCGGATCCCGCGAGACCGCGCGCGGCCTCACGCGCGGCCTGGCCCGCGCGTGAAACCGCGTAAGCGAGCGTACGGCCTTAGTCTGCATCAGCCCTTTAGATAGGAAATGAAACAAGTTACAATTTTAAATTGACTATGTTCATCATCACATTAAACCAAAGATAAATACAAAAATATGACACAGCAACCAATCGCATGAACAGAAGATGGCTTGTAAACAACAAAATGCTTTAAAAGTATTCTTCAAGCTCTTTAAATAAACCTGTTACCTACTGATAGTCGCAAGTAAGTTTTTTAATAAAAGTGCAACATTAGATTGCTTTTTCTATACCATATACTGATTTCACCATGAAATCAAGCTCATGTTTAATAGCACAGCAAATAATATACGTTAATATTACGCATAATATAGTAAAACAAGCTAATTATTAAAAATAAAAACCCGACTGCGGCTCGTGAAAAAGAAATTTAAAAGTATTTTTTCTCATAATTTTGCAGTAATGGATTTTTGATGTAGCCAGTGTCACTCGCAGTACTGACACGAATCTTATTTATTGATTTATTTGGCCCGTGTTCGGCAATCAATGCTGTCAGCCGGATGTATGTGATGTGATCTGTCAACCGTGAAGAAGGCTGTCACCAGCCGAAACTTACAGGGATAAACTCTACCAAATCATAATCAAGTAAGTCGCGTAAACCTACATCATCAGTGATACTTGTTTGTTTAATAATAAAAAGAATTTACTTCTCCACATACATACATACTCTCGAAAAACATAACCCTCTTTCTGAGGCAGTCGGGTAGTTATCTATTTATAGGTACAACGAGTAGTCATTCAATGTTACAGCGCAGGTAAACTAAAATGGTGATAATAACAATGCTAGTATAAAATTTAAAGTGCCAATAGTCATATTTGTCGCATAAAAATATGTTTGCTTAATTTGTTACGAACTAAAAGTCAGCCGGTGTTATTTGGACAGGTTGGCGGCTTGTTTCTTAGCTTTGACTAACTCCACGAGCTCCTTGTAACGTTTCATGCATTCCTTCTTGCTACGGTTGGGGATACAGTCGGCAATCTTGTCCCAGCGCTCCGGTGTGCTTGAAGGGAACGTCTTCATTGCCTGCTCCAAAAGTTCCTGCTCGGTCTTGGTCCACGGCTCATCTTTCTTTTCCTTCTCTTTCTCAGGTTTCACTTCACCGTTCATTTGAGGTTTATTCACTCCGTTTACGAGTTTTACACCCGGATCGTTCTTGGATATGCCACTGTCATCAACATGGTTAGCCATTTTCTTTTTGTCTTTTTCAAAGGTGTCAAATGCCTCCTCGTTGGCTGCTTTCTTGAGGCTACTTTTAGAGAAATCTGAGCTTTGCAAGTCCTTAGCTTTATTAAGGACGTCTTTAGCATTGAAGCGTTTATCATCTGTGAAAGTGCAGTGCTGGTTGAGGAAGTTAGCGACCACATCCCATCTCTGATTGGTGCCGGCGGGGAATAAGTTGACAGCTTTGATTAACATTTGCATCATTTCTGCGGTCCACTCCATGGGCGTGCGTACAGCAGACTCTTTCTTGACTTTCTGTACTTCTTCCTTCTTAGTTTCAAAGAGAGCCCTTCGTTCCTCTTCCAACTTATCCTCAGTTTCTTTGGCAGTCTTGAGGAACGCTTTCCTGCCGTTAGCTTCAAGTTCTTTTATAAAGTCTTGCAGTTCTATTGCCTTCATGAGTTCACATATTTTTTCTACGGAAGCCATGTGTGAGACTGTTTCGTCTTCGCTGCTAGCATAGTAATTGTTGTTTTTGCACATGTCCCGGAGAGCTTTTCGTTCTTTGCGTAGGTTTTTCTTCTGTTGTTCACGCTCGGCCCTGGCGGCTTCTATCCGGGCGCGCTCTGCTTCTTCTGCCTTCTGCTTGGCGAGCTGAGCTTCCTTGATGAGCCTCTCCTCTTCAGCTTTCTTGGCTTGAACTGCATTCTGAAATGAAATATAATAAAACCATATACCAAGGGGTAAGAACAACAGATTTTTTTTCTCTGTAATATTTACAAAATGTTGAGCTGAAAAAGTTCAAAACACAAACAGACTTAGGCCTTAAAATCACTGAGGATCTTAAATGGGCGGATCATATCCAAAACATTGTAAAGAGAGGCAACAGCTTTGTATGTTAAGCATTTGGTATGTTACTTCCACAAGGTTTTAAAATACATAAAACCTATTGTGTAAACCTAATGTATTATTGTTGGCTGTCATTTGGTTGGTTGTCAGGCCCTTGTTGGAGTATGCGTTTTAAGTGTGGAGTCCATATTTTTAAGGACATGACCTTCTAAAAAAGTACAACATAAACCGAAGTGAAGTACCGTAGTTTAAATGCAAATAACATATCCTCTTAATCTCTCCAAGGTTGACTGGAAGAGATCCCTTAAATGTGATGAGTCCGCCTTTGTGCCTCTTGTTTCTAGATTTATTTCTGCAACTGTTCTTTTAAATGTGTCTGGTGGTACAATAAAGTTAATACATACATACATACAATTGAAAATTGTCTTATGATGAGAGATTAACAACTCGTCTGTCGCTTCATACTATAACAATTTCATTGGTTTTGAATTTTATTGTGGGTAGTTAAGGTTCAAAATTGTTGTCCGGCTCCCGGTACGTGACAGACAAGTGGTTAACCAAACTGAAACTTACTACTCTTAAACAATGCAAAGTGTGTGGAGACTTAAATGAAGCATTTAAAATTCTAAATGGCCACTATGACATGCAGAAGTTTGAGAAATTTTTTGAACCAACTCAAAACCCACATTTAAGAGGACACAGTTTTAAACTTTCCAGGACTAGAGCAAATAACAACACAAGAAAGCACTTTTTAAGCAGTGGTGGAGGTCTGGAATAAATTGCCAGAAGATGTTGTTTGCTAAATTGAATGCTAAATCCATGAACCAATTCAAAAACAAACTTGATAAATCTGTAGCCAACATGTAGACCAACAATGGATAACTGGATACAGTAAACCAACCAGTTATCTCAACTGCCTGCCTGCTAATAAATAAATATTGTAAGACTATCTTTGTAAACTTATTCTTATGAATTTCTAAACCTAGGTTTTAGATAAACCTAAGCATAATTAAGCCTAGGTAGGCAACCTACCCCAAAACAAAGGACAAATTGTGTTAGTATATCAAGATTTAAAAAAAAAGTCTTATAGATTTTTTTTTTATTTCTCTCTGTTTCACAGGGGCCTTAAGCATATACTCCAACACCCCCTTCCCACCCTGACAAATATAATCTGACTGTTTAGCCTTAAGGTCAACTGGCCCTTAAGGTTAAGATTAATGTCATATTTTACGAAATACACACCTGTCTAGCTTGTTTGGCTGCTAGCTTTTTATCCTTGTCTTCCTGCTTGAATCTTTGTATCCTGGGGTCATGTGTGTAAGCCAGGTCCACCAAGCTACGTATCCTGGCCATCTCCTCCTTCTTTAGCTTGGCTCTCGCAGCCTTGTTCTGCTTCTCTATCCATCTCCTCTCCTCCCTATCTTGGCCTTTCTCTTTCTCCTCCTCGTCAAGATAAGAGAACTCACGCCAAGAATCAAACTCATACCAGAACGCATAGAACTTCTCAACTTGTTCTCTAGGGCTATTCTCGTCACCCAGTAAAGGCACATTTCTCTTCTCCGACCAGCGGGAATTAATCTCAAAGATTTTAGTGAAAGCTTTAAAGAAACCATCTTTCTTTATTTCAGTAACGGTCGGTACGCTGTCGTCGACGAGAGGGTCGACCGAGTCATAGGATCTGCGTTTGACCGGTGTACCAAGGATTTCGTAAGCTTTGGTTATGCAAGTGAAATAGTCGTCGTCGCTGCGCACCTCTTCTCCTTGCGCCTTGCGTTTGTCGGGATGGTGTTTGAGGACCTTCTGGCGGTAAGCGCGTTTGATATCATCGTCAGTAGCTTTGTTACGGAGCTTTTTCATACCCAGCACTGCGTAGTGGTCTTGGTTTTTCCATTCCTTCGGGTCCAAGCTGCGCAGGTACTCCACGTCGTCGTCGAAGGTCACCTCCTCGGCCTTCTCTTTGGAATGAGACGTGTCCAGCAGCTCATCTTCCCCGTGACATTTGATCTTGTAATATCTCAGGAACGCGGCGCCCGCACATTCTACTTTTCTCTTCACGAACAGCTGGGGTATCGCCACCACTCGACATTTGTTACTATTCTCCCCCTCACTCATTTTCTATTTCTTTTACCTAATATATACGAAACAAGTGCGAACATAACCTATAAGGGAGGTAAACACCTCGGAGATTAATGACTCGCTCCCGCTGTCACCTAATTATGTACACTGTTGAAAACTACATTCAAATTATAATAAATAAATGTTACTAGTTACTGCTACGACAAATGTATCATAATTTATTAAAAATTAAAACGCGCGACGAGTTCGACATTGTTCAAATGAACGAACGAATGAATGAAATCGAATATCAATCCATGACGCAAAATGTCAAGGGGTACATTCAGCGTTCAAATTAACTACACCGCCACGCATACGAACAAAACGTTTGTTTGTGAACAGAGTACCACAGGTGTGCTATGGGCTTTACGGGCAACATGATCTCGTATCCGAATATTGAATCAATGTTGCCAACATTCTAGGCTTAATCAGCTGACCACTTGTCAAAACACTACAAAATGTTTCAAGTTTGTGCTGTTTTATGAAATAAGTTTATTGTATCTTTCATCTACTTCTTGTACAGTTTATTGTTTCTATTCAAGAAGATCGGACGCTATGGACTATCTATTCAAGCCCATAGTGTTGGTTACAGGGTTTGGTCCGTTTGTTGGCCATCCCGTAAACGCAAGTTGGGAGGCAGTGAAACTAATGAATAAAGACAAAATCGAGAAAAAACACCATATCGAGCTAGTGCAGCTTGAAATCCCAGTAACTTATCAAAACGTTGACGAGTTTGTCCCAGCTCTATGGGAGACCCATGAGCCAAAAGTAAGTTACAAAATATTTCATTACAATATAGAGATATGCCTTTGTAAAGTTTTTGAACCATTATTCTTTAGATAAGTAGAAAAAGGGAGCGAGAGAAAATAAATCAGAAATAATTTAAATGCCTAATAAATTTTATAAATTCTTCCAAGTTACTACAGACTCTTCAAACTGTGACCAAATAGATACATCATACATACATTATTATAATTATATTTAATACACTAGCAGCTCATTCAGCTAATGCGTGTATATCACTGCACTTGTGTCTTAATTTTTTGATTGTATAGTTTTTAAATGATTGTCAAGTCTATTTTTGAAACTGTTCACACTTGGTGCACTGACTACTGTCTCTGGGAGTGTTCCAGAGATCCACAACACAATTAGGCAAGAAGTGTTTCCTTGGATTGCTAGCAGTTTTGGTCTTCCATAACTTCATAGAGTGCCCTCACATTACATTGAAACTGTAATCAAATAGATACATCATAAATACATTCAAACTGTGACCAAAAAGATACATCATACATACATATATGTTTAAAATTAAATCAAGAAAAATATAAAGAATTTGAAAAGTTAAAAATTTGTTAGCAAAATATCAAACATACTTTTCCCATAAATAATTTCAGCTCATGATCCATGTTGGTGTATCCAATATAGCAAAAGAAATAACGCTTGAGATGCAAGCTCATCGGAAAGGCTACCAACGGATGGACTACTTCAATGAGCGTCCAGCCAACCATGTTTGTACAGCAGAAGGGGCAATACGGTTGCACACTAAGCTGAATGTTGAGAGGATCTGCAAAGAGTACAACAATACCAGTCCTGAGAAGACTAGCGCTATTACTTCTTTGGATGCTGGCAGGTAATAATAATGACTGTTGTGTGTGTGAACAAACAGAAAGGTTAACCCTTTAACGGGCAGTGCATGACAAATTTTTTCATTGGTTTTGAAATCTATTGAGGGTAGTTAAGTTTCAATTTTAGGTGGGGACATTTGTCCTATCGCCTTATAAAGGTTTAACTACTAGATTATTTTTATCATTCTTCTTTCTTCTTCTTTTCAGCATAATAATGTCCACTGTTGAACGAATGCCTCTTGATGCTTCCTCCATTCAGATCTATTAGCGGCGATTCTGGTCCAGGTCGGCCCTGCCGTCTTTTTGATATCGTCCGACCATCTTGCTGGTGGTCTGCCAACACTTCGACTTCCTGCACGGGGCCTCCAATGTAGCACTCTATGGCTCCACCTGTCGTCATCTCTACGACACACGTGTCCTGCCCATTGCCATTTCAATTGCGCAATTCTTTTTCCAACATCAGTCACTCTAGTGCGTTGGCGAATGAGTTCGTTCCGAACTTTGTCAAGTAGAGTGATACCAAGCATAGAGCGCTCCATAGCTCTTTGAGTTACTTTGAGGCGTCGCACCATACCGGCAGTAAGCGTCCATGTTTCACAAGCATATGTCATTACCGGAAGTACACATTGGTTGAAGACTTGGGTTTTAAGTGTTTGTGGCAGTTTAGAGCGGAAAACGTCCGCTAGTTTGCCGAAGGCTGCCCATGCTAGCTGTATTCGCCTATCTATTTCCGTGTCGAGTGACTGCTGGCCAAGTTTGATCTTCTGCCCGAGATAGATATATTGCTCTACTTGTTCGATCGTTGTGCCATTTACTACTATCGGAATAGTGGCTGTTCCACTGGTGCTCATCCACTTTGTCTTGTCCGAATTCATCTTTAGGCCAACTCGCAGGGACGCTTGGTTTAAATCATTGAGCAAGCTTTCTAGTTGGCTTTGCGTCTCAGCGAGCAGAACGATATCGTCGGCGAAGCGAAGGTGGTTAAGGTACTGTCCATCTATGTTAATCCCAATACCGCTCCAATCAATCGTTTTAAAAACGTCTTCGAGTATACTTGTAAATAGTTTTGGTGAAATTACGTCACCTTGCCGTACACCTCGTTTTATTGGTATGCTCGTCGTAGATCCCTGGATCTGTACCGTCATTGTCGCCGATTTATATAGGTTTTTAAGGAGCTGAATATACCTGTAGTCCACTTTGCACCTCTGCAAGGAATCCATCACCGCCCAGTGTTCCACTGAATCGAACGCTTTCTCGTAATCTACGAAGGCAAGGTAGAGTGGCCGGTTATATTCGTAGCTTTTTTGTATCACTTGCCTTACTGTAAATATATGGTCGATTGTGCTATATCCCTTTCTGAACCCCGCTTGTTCTCTAGGCTGGTATTCGTCAAGTATTCTGGTGATTCTTGAAGTGATGACTCTTGAGAAGACTTTATATACTTGACTCAAGAGTGCAATTGGGCGGTAGTTTTTAAGGTTGGTCTTAGCACCTTTTTTGTGGAACAGGACGACTGTACTGTCTTTCCACTGCGTTGGAATTTCGCCGGTGAACAGTGCCTCGTTGTATAACCATCGCAGTTCTTTGAGCACCGCATTTCCACCTGCTTTGAGAAGTTCTGCGGTAATTCCATCTCCACCGGGGGCCTTGAACTGCTTCAGTTGTTTCAACGCAGATTTTACTTCGTACGTACTGATTTCGGGTATGTCCTCTGTATAGTGTCTTTTGAGAGGGGCTCTTTTATCAGCAGTATCTACAACGCTAGGTTCCTTGTTATGCGACTTGTAGAGATCTTTGTAGAAGTTGGCAATAATTTTCAGCATCTCGGGTGTTTCAGTGACCATATCTCCGTTGTCGTTCTCGAGCTTGTTCATTTGACAGCATCCATTGTTTGTGACCCGACTGAAGACTTTTGGTCCTCTATGTTTTTCGATCAGGTTTTGGATTCTCTCTGTGTTCCTTCTGCGTATATCTCGACGTACCATCCTGGATATACTCTTGTTTAGGTCACGATGTTGTTGAGAGTTATAAACAGCTGAGCACAATTCCCTTCGTTGTTTCAAAAGGTCTTCAGTTTCAGGGGATAAGGTGTCTTTCTCTCGAGTAGTTCGGCCAAACGTCTCTTTAGCTACAGTCGTTAGGGTGTTCGAGAATTTGTTGTACTTGTCGTCGAGGCTTTGTTCAAAGTAGGCAGCTTCGGGGTGCTTTAGAGCTGAGGTGAGCTTCTTTTCAAATTCCGTGCAGGCTCCTTTGGGAATTTTTAGACCAGATAGGGGTTTCTTCAGGAGTTTCTGTCTTTCAAGTTTCGTATTGATCTTAACCGTGCTTCTCACTTTTTATCATTATTAGCCCTTTATTCAGATATAATTACATTTCAATATTTTAACAATCTATAAATTAAATTTCATTTTAAAACAGTATAATAATAATAAACCTTTTATTTTATTTCAGAGTAACAGTTACAATACATATACTTTTTTTGAGATCAGTCCATTTGTAGTTTTTTGTAATACAATTATTTCATTTCACATTTTTCATATGTACATATAGTACATTTTACATTTCATTTGCCTTAAATATTATTTTATTATTTGAGAAGTGGGGGTTGGTCCTGAGAGACCAACAGCCACTGCGACCTTTGCAGATCTATTGTAGCTATTGCCTTAAATAATACTTTTTCACTCCACTCCACACACTCCAGAGAAACGAGTGGAAAGATATGGAGGAGGCCTTTGTCGTGAGACAAGCAAGCAAATAAGAAAAAATATAAATAACTAGCTTTTACCTGTGACTTCGTCCGCGTTAGATAGTTTTTTTAGGCACAGGTTCTAAAGTAGATAATATGTATATTCATAGTAAGTATGACATTGATATTAGAACAGTTCTTACCTCTACTGTTTAAGGATGACTTGCTTGCTTCTGTTGTTAAAGGGACAATTCAAAATTTGCTATCCGGTGTACTGCCCTGAGAGATCAATATTTATAACCATTGAATACAAAAGTCAGTAGATAACAAAAAAAACCTCGGTAAAAAGTTGCCAATATCCTTTCTCAACTTATTCCTATCATACTGAACAACTTTGTTTTGGAACCATTTCTGTATCTCTAATAGTTTAGCTGGGCTCTTGATGGTACACCTGGTGGTCTACATCTGTACTCCAGATCCTCAATATCCTTGTGAAAAGAAGCAGCCCATCATACTGAACAACTTTTGTTTTAGAACCATGGCTGTATCTCTAATAGTTTAGCTGGGCTTCTGATGGTACACCTGGTGGTCTACATAAATTACTCCAGATCCTCTATGTCCTTGTGAAAAGAAGCAGCCCATCATTCTGAACAACGAACCATTTCTGTATCTCTAATAGTTTAGCTGGGCTCCTGATGGTATACCTGGTGGTCTACATAAGGTACTCCAGATCCTCAATGTCCTTGTGAAAAGAAGCCGCCCATCATAATGAACAACTTTTGTTCTAGAACCGTGCCTGTATCTCTAATAGTTTAGCTGGGCTCCTGATGGTACACCTGGTGGTCTACATAAGGTACTCCAGATCCTCAATGTGCTTGTGAAAAGAAGCGGCCTATCATTATGAACAACTTTTGTTCTAGACCCATGCCTGTATCTCTAATAGTTTAGCTGGGCCCCTGATGGTAGACCTGGTGGTCTACATAAGATACTCCAAATCCTCAATGTCCTTGTGAAAAGAGCGGCCCATTATAATGAACAACTTATGTTTTGGAACCATTTCTGTATCTCTAATAGTTTAGGTGGACTCCTGATGGTACACCTGATGGTCTACATAAGGTACTCCACATCCTCAATGTCCTTGTAAAAAGAAGCAGCCCATCATACTGAACAACTTTTGTTTTAGAGCCATTTCTGTATCTCTAATAGTTTAGCTGGGCTCTTGATGGTACACCTGGTGGTCTTCATAATCTACTGCAGATCCTCAATGTCCTTGTGAAAAGAAGCGGTTTATCTTACTGAACAACTTTTGTTTTGGAACCATGCCTGTATCTCTAATAGTTTAGCTGGGCTCCTGGTGGTACACCTGGTGGTCTACATCTGTACTCCAGACCCTCGAATTGTGATTAAAAGTAGCCTATGTCCGTTCTCGGTATGCTAGCAATCTCTGTGCCAAGTTTCATGAAGATCGGTTCAGCGGTTTGGCCGTGAAAGCGTAGCAGACAGACAGACAGAGTTACTTTCGCATTTATAATATTAGTGTGGATTAATAAAATAAATATTATAACTAAATAATTTATTTTAGAATTTATTTAAGATAAAATGTTATGTGATTCAATTTTATTGTTTGAATAAAGGCTAATTGAATTGAATTGAATTGAATCCACACACTCACTATAAAATGTCTCTTAACTCAGTGTGCCTGTTGGCAAAGGCCTCCTCCAGGGGTTTCCACTGATTCCTGCTGTGTAATTAACCTGGCCAGCCCGAAGGCAGTGCCTTTATTTTTATTTTTTATCCCGCCCGAGACGGTTTTCTATTAGGACAATACAAAATTGTTATAAAAAAAAGAAAATTGCATTACGCAAATTTCTCAATTTTCTTTTTTTGTACTTTGACCGATCATGACGTCAATAAGTGATAATACTATCCTATAGCATTGAATAAAGTTATTTCATTTCATGATTTGTAGACTTTAAAAAGGCAATAAACAATATTTTTATTATTTCATTTTCATTCTTGTCTTGAGTTACCCTTCTCCAATTTGGACCTGCTGTTAACTTAAGCTTTTCTTCTCATTTTGTGTGTTGTCTTCCTCTGCTTCTCTTACCATCCCTACAATTCAGTAAAACAGTATAATACTGATTAATTAATTACAATAAATTTCATTTCATTTCATTCTTCATTTTTCTGTGTGCCCTTTGGCAAAGGTCTCCTCCGAGAACCTTCACTCCAGTTTCGTCTAATAACTACCAGATACACAACAAAAAATGTTAGTCCGTATTGTACAAACTTAATTAAAAATGCATAGGCCATTACGGGGGGGGGTAGGGATTGGTAATGCCGCCTATGCAACATGTCTAGCTAGCTCCTCTAAAAAACTCTGCTATAATGTCCTAGGCAATTTCAAAGTACCTAAAGGTTGTAAATGGGGCTGGTGAGCTATAATTGCATTATCATATTAAAATGCTAGTTCTATTAGATTATCTTTGTTATCATATCAGAATCATAAAATAATCCTATGAGGTATCTTTATTATTTGTATATTTTAAAATGGATATAATGTCATGGATCCAAATGTTACAATATTATTATTGAAGTCAAGATTCTACATTTAATGCAACCATGATGACTTTATCTTAGTCTTTCCACGTTTTCGCAATAAATTATTATATCAGTCATATGAGAACATCATATGTTATTGTTCTCATATGCCTGATAAGATTGTTTATTTATCTACCTACCTATTAATCAATTTGTCCCTGTTGTATCCATGCATAAATACCCAATATTTGCACAAATGCTGTGTTATGAAAACTACACGTACATTTGTACTATGTACTGACCAATTAATCTAAATGAACAATTTAAAAAGGTTTTTATATTTAAATTTGTTCAGTTTGCAGAAAGTTCTTCTGTTTCAAAGGCAGGTTCACGTCTTGAAATAATCTCCATACTTTTCCTAACACCCTGAAAATATAGCACTTATCCAGTGACAAACGGCCGATGTGGCGCAGTGGTAGTGCGACTGGATGCGGCGCAAAGGTTTCGGGTTCGATTCCCGGTTGGGACTCACAAAGTTGATATTATTATCACTTTGTGAATTTGTTTCCAGTCTGGTTTGGACATTGCAGGCTCGACCACCTTGTCCGTAAAAAATATTGTTTCGTGCTTCGGAGACCACGTTAAGGCTATCTATGATTACTTAGACGGCAATCGTTACTCGACCATATTAGATAGTAGTAGGCGGTTGAAAACTCTGACACCGGTACATCGGGTCGAACGTCGACGCGGTACACGATACAAAGTAGAAGAAGATGGAAGTGGCAAATAAAAAGTGCAGAAGTTGGGTCTCAGAGTTTAAAAGTTGATGTCTATTTCAGATGTAGTTGAGTCATAGAAATCTCATCAGGTTGATCTTAAAACTTGAAATGTCGAGCTAACTGCGTTCGCATCTCAGCATATTGTGCATGGTTGTGTGCGGCATTCCAGCGCTCTTATTTTCGTATTATCAATCTTATTGAGGCCTCCGTTTTTACCCAATTCTTTCTCCTCCAGATACCTTTGTGAATACATCTACTACACATCACTGTCGCGCGACAACACACGCACACTGTTCGTGCATGTGCCAGACACGAACATTTACTCATCGGAACAAACAGCCAGAGGTCTTGAACGCATCCTCGACTTGTGCATGGAACAGATTCTCGAGGGAGAGGAAACTGATGCGGTAGCGGATGACCTCGAGCGAGCGAATTTAAGTGACAATGAGGTGTAAAGATTTGTGTAAATAAAAATTGTAGATAAAAGCTAGAGTAGGTATAAGTTAAGGTTGTTACTAGACTGTGGAAACATTTTGAAAAGTACAGGATAAAAGTATTAGCTGCAAATATTTTAAGGGGTGAGCCCATGAACTGAACAACTTTCCAAGGAACATAACCCGAAATATATGAAAAAAAAACACATGTTCCAGCAGACCGGACCGGGTGAATTTGTATGAGAGGTCCGATTTTTCTTCATAGACCTATTTTCCTTGTTCAGTTTCATGGGCGGATTCACCATTAAAAATATTTACAACATATAAACGTAACAAAATAACGAAGTCTGGTCTTTCCTAGAACAGTCTTCTTTTTCTTGGAAGTACAAACTTACGTAAAAATATTTTAAAATATTACCAACATGAGCCAAAATGAGAACAGATATGTACCTATCATGTTCACTAACATTCTTTTGCCATCTAATATTTGCATTTATACGTAGCCTACCCAATATTCGTTTGAAGAACGTATCTTATTACTACCTTTACTTATAATATGACGACAGAAAAATATGGTTAATCCTTATCCTTACTAATATTATAAATCTGAGAGTTTGTGAGTGTGTATGTATGTTTGTTACCTCTTCACGCTCAAACGGCTTCACCGATTTGGATAAAATTTGGAACACAGGTAGAGTACAACCTGGAAAAACACATAGGTTACTTTTTACCGCGGGAAAAAAACTATTACCACGGGGAAATGAGTGGCAGCGGATGAAACCGCTGGGCGGCAATCTAGTATTAAATCAAACACATGTATAAATGAGATACTTAAGTTTTAAATGTTGTAATAATTTTCATTGTATCAGTATTTACAATTATTGTAGTTTGTTATTTAATCATTATAATAAAACTACGTATATTAAATTGCAGGAAGTGCCTTTTCAATCGACAACCCTTCGATCTTCTATCCTGCTTCATTTTCCTTCTTTATTTTACGCCGCAAAGAAATATTTGCCTGTTTCAAGAACTACAAAGATGAATCTAGAAGATAATTTAAACCTAAGTAATGAGGCAGAAACATGTGAAAATGAATTCGGAGAGAGCTCCAAAAATACAATAAACGGAAAAGATAAACCCATTAATGATAGTGGTAGTGGTGTTTCTAACGAAGAGTTTGATGTTCAACTACAGAAAGCATTAGATTTTAGATCAGATCTAAATATTCCTGAAGATAAAGATAAAGTGTCTGAATAAAACTAGCATTTCCCTGAATAGTAGCAGGTGAATTCACTAAGCCAAACGTGCTTAGATGTAAACAGAATTATTTTATTCGGAAACTTACAGCCTATACACCTACCTACATACCTAATATACCTAATAACAGTTATGAATAACGTAAATATTTAAAATAAGGCCATTAACAAATTAATAAAAATAACGATATCTTAATTCGTATATCTTTGCCAAAATTATTTATTTCGTGTATTCTCCCAAAATACCACACGAAAGCAAAGGTAAAACATTTTTGGATTTCCCGCCATATTGAACTGTTTGCTGAAGACAAACTGCAGCAAATTTGGTATGTGTAAAAGAGGCAGCGCTGCAGCAATTTTTCTCTTTTTAGATAAGTAACAGCGCTACTAAAAACGCGTCCATTTTTGGGTTGCCATAAAACAAAATTATCTTATTTTAAGAAATAAAAAACGCAAGGTAGTGGCGCTTAAAATAACTCCTCGCTTCATTTTTGAATTAAAAACTATCGTACGTGACGTGAGAAATATGTGTGATATGAGTAAATGCTTGAGAATCAATAAAAAAAATAACTAGACTACTTTGTAAACCTATGTACTGTGATGATCATGCTGGCTTACTACCGTAGTAGGCGTAACTTATTGTGGTAGTACGCCAGCATGATCATCACAGTAGGTCTACGTTGTGGTGTAAAAGTAAAAATACTCAAGCATTTTTCATACAGCCGATGTGGCGCAGTGGTAGTGCGATTGCCTGCGACGCAAAGGTTCCGGGTGCGATTCTCTTGATATTTATCACTTTGTGAATTTGTTCCCGGTCTGGTTAGGACATTGCAGGGTGAACCAACTGATTGTCCGAAAAGAAATGGTTCCGTGCTTCGGAGGGCACGTTAAGCCGTCGGTCCCGGTTACTGTCTATGATTAATTAGACGGCGATCGTAACACAACCATGTCAGAGGCCTACTAGTGGTAGTAGGCGGTTGGAAATCTCTGACACCAGGGTTCATCCGGTCGTTGAACGACTCGGTGTCCCACAAGAAAAGAGAGAGAGATTTATCATAACACACATTTTGCTCGCGTCGCGTACCTACGATAGTTTTTAACTCAAAAATGAAGCGAGGAGTTTTCTTGTTGCCAATTGGCAACATCGTCTGTCGGGTGTGTTGTCAATTTGACAGCTTCTTTCTCTTTTTCCGGCGAGCCGTATAGCAGAGCGAGGTGAATATCGTGGAATTAGTGTTTTATTTGTGAAATATTTATGAAATCTTTGCTGATCCAACCAATAAAAACATAGTTTAAGTGTTCTGTGATATTATATTCGGTAATTAGTGAAATATTTTTGTGATTCTTATGGATTTGTTCATCTAACCTCGCAAATCTTCGAACATGTTTTCGTGTTTGCCCTATAGTAGAGCATGGTGAACTTATTGTGGCATCATGTTTGGACACATAGGGCTACAGTATTGCCGTTTGCAATGATTCTCAAGCGTAATCCCCACTGAGTTTGTAACGCATAGCATTCTCCGTCGTTTACGTTTGCAACTTGTTTGCGGCGACAACCCCCTTCAAACTCTTAAAAACTACCTATAATCACTTACCTTGACTACTAATTATGCTTATTACCCGTTGAAATTCCACCGATTATCTTTAAAAATTAAACATAACCTCGATATCTCCAGCTCGCCATAATGGTGAACAACAGAGTCCCGTCGGTCTTTTCCAAGACCTATGTCACCCCCCGGCGTCCGTTCGAGAAGGCGCGTCTCGACCAGGAGTTGAAGATCATCGGAGAGTATGGTCTGAGGAACAAGCGTGAGGTTTGGAGGGTCAAATACACCCTCGCCCGCATCCGTAAGGCTGCCCGTGAGCTGCTGACCCTCGAAGAGAAGGACCCCAAGAGGCTGTTCGAAGGTACATGTCCATTTTGGGTATTTCTATGGAAGCATGGTCTTATGTTGTTTTTAGTATTGTAGGCAAACCAGATAACTCGCGGGACACCCGCGGCGCAAGAAGTAGGTGGGCGAGGGTATCAATACACTAGTAATTTGTTTTTTCAAAATATATCTTGAGATATATTACTCCAATGCAGAATAAAACTTACCGAGTGTGTAGACTGTCAATTCCTCCCCTTCCACCTACTTCTTGCCCCGCGTTTTCAGTTTTCTGATTTGCCTATACTTATAACCACACTGGTCTTACCTTGATATACATTTAGCCATATTATAGTGAGTGCTACCCAACCTGGTATCTCAGATTATACTCATTTTCCATTTGATAAAATTATTTCAAGTCCTAGTTATATACCTAATTTACCATGATGATAAATTTCTGGCAACCTCTTGTCTGAACAAATTCTGTAGACAACCCTTATTTCATCTGATAAAAATTTGCTATTCTACTGAAATACCACATAAACTATAGCTAAGCTTTAATTTTTTAAATGCATCTTTCAGGAAATGCCCTCCTCCGTCGTTTGGTGAGGATCGGAGTGCTGGATGAGAAACAGATGAAGCTCGATTATGTGCTCGGTCTGAAGATTGAGGACTTCTTGGAGCGCCGTCTGCAGACCCAAGTCTTCAAGGCTGGTCTCGCCAAGTCCATCCACCACGCCCGCATCTTGATCAGGCAAAGGCATATCCGGTAAGATAGCCATGAAAACACATGTCTTTCATTATATTTTGTAGTCACAATATGGATTCATATAATTTACAGTAGAATTTTTTCGAAAATTTAATCTTTTGGCCTTATTTTCTCCAAAATTTATATAAGGTGTAAAAAAATTAGCTGAAAATATTTTAAGGGGTGAACCAGTACGTGAAACTGAACAACTTTCCCCAAGAAACATAGGTCGAAATATGAAAAAACAATTTGACCCTGCCATACTTAGTGTGTTACCCGGCCGGGATAATTGGTATGGGAGGGCCAATTTTTTTTTATATTTCGACCTATGTTCCTTGGGGAAAGTTGTTCAGTTTCACGTACTGGTTCACCCCTTTAAATATTCTTAGCAAATTTTTTTACACCATGTATGTGAAATGGAACTATCAGTCTTGGAATTCTGAAACAAAAAACTGCAATCTCATCAAAATCTCTTACAGCTACTCACAGTAAGAAATACCATACTTATAAAACTGTCTAAACACAGGTAAACCTGACCTGGTGGCCCGGGGCTGCCTGGCTAAGAGACTTGAATGTGAACATGAAAATTGTTCTATAAGACCACTTGAATCTCGCTTGCCGAGTTCAATGTCTTGAAATATTTAAAGCTCTTTGAGCTGGTACTACAGGTAATGTACAAACTGACAAAGTCTTTTCAAATAGATCCTAGGATTTAGCAAACATCAAGGTTGACTCATGTTTGTCTACAGTGAGAATTCGCGCTTGCTTTGCTCGCGGTAAGCGCGTTTCATACGATTCATACGACAACATTTAGTGTTCGTTTCGCACACGCCGGAGTGTTGTGTTGATAAGGCGATAGAACTTTTTTATGACGCAGGGTAATTCCAGTATTTCTTCAAAAGAAACGTCATATGTTTATTACATCCTTCACAAAGCAAAACCTAATCATCCAATGGGAAATTTTGTAGAGATTGAGTGTCATGTAGAGGGCGTTCAGCATAATTGAAATAACATTCCTTTACATGAAAATTTGTACCACTTTACAAAATATTCTTTTTTTTTTGTATTTATGTAATCGTTCTAAATTTCTTATAGATTTTTTGTTTGCTTACATGAATGACACTCAATATTATAGCAAGACGACAAGTAATTCTCTAGCAAATCAAACTAAAAGAAATCAGTAACAAACACAAAGTGAAACGGAACCTGAGACAAAACTATGGCTGCCGCCAGCCATATTGTCACGTCAAATTTCCAGTTTAGCACAGTGCCCTAGTTTTACATTCAGAACTGTCAATAGAAAAACTCCCATTGTCTTTCCAGTGTACGCAAGCAAGTGGTGAACATCCCGTCGTTCATCGTCCGTCTGGACTCCGGCAAGCACATCGACTTCTCGCTGAAGTCTCCGTTCGGCGGCGGCCGGCCTGGCCGCGTCAAGAGGAAGAACCTGCGCAAGGGACAGAGCGGCGGCGGCAACGCTGACGAGGAGGAAGATTAAACCAATAAACTTTTGTTTATAAGCTATTTTCGGATTTTATTTCAAACTTACGACTTACTCACATCTCAGCGTGACCGAATAAAGAATAACACTACCGTGGCGTGACACGTTACCCTAGGGAGCTTACACACGTCATAGGGACGCCGCAGAGCAAGAGCAACTTTTGCAAGCGACAGCTCGAGCACTTTAGTCTAGAAATGCGAAAAGGAAGACGAAAATCTCAAAGGTGACATTGGCTAGAATACACGGTCGCCAAGCGGCACCCGGCGGCGTTTGTCAGTTTGTCAGTGTAGGCAATGTCACCTTCATTTCAATTAGATACGGTTCTTTTTTAAATATCTATGAAAAGCTAGTCGTCGCAGCGTTGGCGCGCCCCTTGCGCTGGGTCTAGCGTATGTAAAGGGCTGCCGCAGACCAAACGTACGTTTTTGTGTGCGACAGCTCGAGCACTTTTCATAGAAATTCAAAAGAGCCGTACGTACGTAATAGAAATAAAGGTGATATTGCCCAGAATGACAAACGCCTATGCCGCCGGGCGACCATGTTTGTCAGTCTAATCGTCACCTTCAATTCAATAATTTCAATTTCGGATTTCTAGGGAAAAGTGCTCGAGCTGTCGCTCGCAAAAACTGCTCTTACTCTGCGGCGGCCCTTAATTGTCTATTCTTCATGCAAAATTTCATGTCTCCTCGAAGAGCCTTTTCAGAGATATTTGAGGTTATGTGGCCGTGCCAAGATGACGTTTCTACAGCTGGGCCACCACCTATCGTCACGTGTCACGTATAGCGAAGACATGTCTATTACCAAAAATTGCCCATATAATTTCCTGCCCAATCATAATAATTGTCTCGGCTTCGTTAACGAGAAAAACTCATTTTAAATTTTTTGGGTATAGACTAGGACCTAAACAAATTTTTATATTAGGTAAATAACATTCTGTTAAGAAACAAACGCGTTGCTACTAGCAATGTGCCGTTCCCATTTTAGTAATTTACTGGAAATGTTCCCAGTAAACTTCTAAGTTTCCGGGAATGTTGGGAATATTCCCTAAGAATTTATTATTTTTATTTGCAATATTTCGACCTAAGTTTCTTGGGCAAAGTTGTATATAATCACGAATATAAGCAAACCCTTCAGTATCGTTCACTTGTCCTGCCTTTAATCGTGAACAACTCATAGCGATTTTATTATATGCTAGGAGACAGAAGGTATTTTCTGTGGGTATTTCAGAAGAATGCATATCTTTTGTGCATCTGTCAAATTGATAAAACCATTCCGGTTTGGCAAATTACCGTTTCGATAAAAACCGGATACCGGTGTAGTGGAAAAGCGAGTATAGTAGTTGTATAGATTTCTTAATCGAATTGGAAATTATCGTGTACCGGACCGGAGTAATGGAAAAAGAGCCTAAGTTTCTATGTTTCCGGGGAATATTCCCAATGTTACCGGGAATGGTACATTGCTAGTTGCTACGCACACAGTCTAAGCTCGCGTAGGTGAACGCGGACCATGCTTGTGTGTGTGAGATAAGACATGTCAGGTCAGGGTTGCCGCCATTTTACCTTAATTTGTTCGTGGTGCGTTCGCGAATGCAGTGTGCGGCAAATGTCCATGTCGCTGGCCCCCCATAGTATATATTTTTCAAAGCTGAGAGGCTCAAACGTTTGTGACGAATGGATGGACTCTTATTTTAAGACTGATTTTCAATGTGACGCTACCTAGACTGAGATCTCAGTTCAAAAAATTGGGGATCCAGCGACATGCTTTGAGGTTAGAATTTCAGAGAAATCATCAGATTACTTGTTAACGGCGCAATGTGCCACAATGATGGCTATGCCAAAGAAATGTGACGGAATATGTGACAGCTACAAGCACATTCAATAGCTATGTGACTCAACTGGAGCTGAGAAATAAGCCATGGAATGTTTCCAACCCATGTCGCTGGCTCCCCAAAAAACCGGCATCCGAAATCTCTGCAAATATCACCTAAAACTACTAACTAAAGAGGAATTCTCGATAGTAATGTAGTAAATACTCGTTCTTCAAACAATCTCCTCTCGAATCAGCTTCGTTTTTGAGAAAACACAACTTTTGTTTTTGTGTGAATATGGGTGACTACATCGTTCAACCCTTTTTGGGACAGATTCAGGAACTTATGGTTTAATGATTTCCGTACAGATTATACTAAATATTACCTTGAACAATGTCCGCGAAATGTGCTCTTAGTGTTTATATTGTGCTGGTACTATTAGCAGCGCATTAACTTACCTATTAAAGGTATTTAGATTTTTGACGGTATTTACCACGGTTTATTATTATAACATTTATAGTACAAAATCATTGTAGTAAGCCGATAAGCTTGTATACACTATCTGATTGTTGTCGTTTGGGAGAAATCTTCACCGGTGCGGCCGGCGACTTATCAGGAGCACATCGGAAGTCCCTTTCATTCTCGTCGAAAAGAGATTTTCATGGATATGTCCGTATGTCATCCGGCAATAAAATTGCACGTGAGCGCTAGCGCGCATTAGGCTGAGTTTAGGTATTAATGTTTTTGAGTTTTATTCACTAACAGTGCTTTATTATTCTTATGTATAAAACTATTCAATTGAAATAATGTGTGTAGAGTTATTGAGCTATTGAATGGGCTTGTAGCTGTCACATTTCTTTGGCATAGCCATCATTGTGGCACATTGCGCCATTAACAAGTAATCTGACGATTTCTCTGAAATTCTAACCTAATAGCATGTCGCTGGCTCCCCAATTTTTTGACCTGAGATCTCAGTCTAGGTAGCGTCACATTGAAAACCAGTCTTAAAATAAGAGTCCATCCATTCGTCACAAAGGTTTGGAGCCTCTCAGCTTTGAAAAATATATACCTACTTTGGGGTGCCAGCGACATGGACATTGCGGCAATATGAAATGACCTTGTAATAGCGGGTTTGAATGGGAAATTTTCTAGGGATTCTCGAGTGTCATGTAGAGGGCGCTAAGCTTAATTGAAATAACGTTTCTTTACACAAAAACTGTACCACTTTATAAATTATTATTTATTTTGTGTTTATTGAATTGTCTCAATTAATTATTGGTTATTTGTTTACTTACACGTATGTCACTCAATATAATAAGCAAGGCGATACATTTATTTTGTAGTAAAACAAAACTAAGATACTTAATTTGTAACGAACACAACGTGAAACGGAACCTGTGACAAAACTATGGCTGTCGCCAGCCATATTGAAACGTCAACATTTCAGTTTAGCGCAGCGCCCTCTGGTTTGACTTTCAGAACTATCAAGAGAACTGTCAATAGAAAAACCCCCATTTGATTTGCGGGCTTGTATTGTACTTGACTATAAAAAAAGTTTATAACTCTGATATATGTACATACATCCTGTTACAAGCCGAAAGTAAAGTAGATACTTACTCATGAAACTAAACAACTTTCTTCATAGAACATGGGTCGAAAAAATTTACCTCCCATACTAAATTAACCAGCTGATCGCTGGTTTTGTCTGAATGGTTAATTTTTTTTCCAGATTTTGACACATGTTCACGGGAAAAGTTGTTTGACCTCCTTTCGGCTTTTCATACCCTTTTGTTACATATTGATATGATTTTCTGAGAAAATTAGTAAAGGTTATTTTATGGGTGCTTATTGATGCCGGCTTGGAATAGTATCACCCCATATTTACCCATGGGTGTCGTATAAACCGACTAAGGCATAAATCCAGGGAATGGGCAGCAGCATTTTCTGTGAATACCTACAAAATCTCCGCCTGCCAAGCGTAGAGAGTATGGAAAAACCGATCTTATAGGGTATAAGGGGAGACCAATGTCCAGCAGTGGACTGTCGTAGCTGCTGGTATAGTATAGTAGGGTGCTTATTAAACTATTTTCTTATAATAGTTGCACTATTAACCTGTTTCATACCAAGTAAAACGAGCTAATTTTGAAATGAATGTTTTGCTTAAAAATTCTATTCTTGTGATTTCATAAAGAAGGATAGTAAATAATGGCATCAAAATAAAGACCTCTGAATTGTTTTTCTATTGAAATGATTTTAACTTTGCTGAATAACGTTGAATGAGAATAGTTTTTAGACAATATTTATACAAAAACATGTTTAGTACTTTATTAACTACTCAGGCAACTACCCTATTAGGTATTCAATCCAACTGACATTGTAGTAAATGTAAAGGTTTAAAACTACGTAAGGATGTGTGAAAAAAAAACGAAGCTGTTCATTACTGGCTTTAACATTTACCCACTACTGCCTAGAAAATCGGGACTTACCTACAGAGTGGCCAATAAAAATCTGTGGTTTGACTTTAACCTACCTACTCGTATGGCCGCAATATAATTTATAACTAAAAATTAAGAAAAAATATCACAAATCAATAAAAGAAAGTTTTAATTATGCGTTCTATAGCCAAAGGAAAAATGTTTCATTCCATATTGGTATGTTTCTTGTTTATTATTTACGAACAAAATAAACAAAGATGTAAATGAAAAAGCATATTATTGAAAAGCTTAATTCATCATATCACAAATGAGAGACGCTAAAAAACTTTTTGCTAAATGATTTGTCTCTAAATAGTCGATTGTTGTGTTTAATTATATTAAATATGCGAAAACGAATAAAAAGCTTCTTTAAATAATCTAACGGAAAGCATTCGCAAGGTATGTCGGCAAAGGTAATTCGCTCAATATTTTTCAAGATTTCATTGCCCACATGAAGAGGTAATTTATCAGTTTGTTTAAATATTGTCGTGATGATTTCATCTATTTGCCTCACATAATCTTTAAAATTAGTTTGGGCATTACAAAGTGCGCCAGATTGGCCAGTATTAGTATATGCTTTCATATTTTTCAAAATATTAGTAGCATCTACTTCGCCTTTGATGTTTACGTAATCATCCATGAATTTGCAATTTTTGTGAACTTCCTTGCATTTCATAAGCAAATAGCCACATACATACTCAAAAGCATTTTCTTCAGTGAGCTCGAAGCGATAATCTACAGTTCCAACAGTTAAAACGTTCGCATCCTCACTTTTGTTTCCTGGTAACTGAATCATTATGCTGCTGTCTTCGGCAACAATTAACAGTTCGTCAATATCTTCGGTACAATTTGCAAATTTTGAATGTCTTAAAATATTTGTGAGAAAAAGTTTTCTGAAAGCAGCTGCAAATTGAACAGGTGTTGGCTCACGGCAGTTACCTCCTTGTTGCCTTATAGTGCCAAAGAAGTTTTCCAGAGCATCCTGATTTAGTCTTCGAGTAAAAACAAATTTGAAGTTTAATTCTTTCAAATCAATTGATAACTGTGTAACAGATTGTACAGTTATTTCGAGGCTTTTTAGGCATTTTGAGCTATTTGTGACATTTTTTCCATTAGATTTATTGACTATACGTACATCTTTTAAAAAACGTATTAATTCTTGCAATACTTCCATTTGATAATCTTGTTGAGAAAATGAACTTTTGTATTTGTTGAAGAATTTTTGTACATTGCATGAAGAAGAATTCAAAATATCAAACATATCGTTCATTAGTTGAATGAATTTCGCAGTGCCTAATGCTTTCTCAGGCAGTTTATTTAATTCCACTAAACACTTGATCGCAATAGCCACACTTCTGCTCATAACTTGCGCAGCATACTTGACTTTCATTTTCTCAAAATTGTTAGGGTTTATGTGTGACTCTGTTAATCTGACAGCCATTTGGTAACTTCTTTCTTTTTCAATGTTATATAAGTTTTGTACGTCCTCCCACGAGGCTGTTTGTTCTTTTCCATCCAAATCATGGTATATGAAATCATACATTGTCAAATTATTCCTTAAAGATTTTAACAGGTGGGGCACATCAAAGATGTAATATATTTTTTTACCATTAACATGAAAATATGGTTTTTCTGCTGTTACATTTTTGCCTTTAGCCATACTTAAGAAATAAGACCCCTGATCAGAAGTAAATGCGACAACATTAAACCCTATCTCCATAACTTTCATGATTATGTTGTCTAGCCATGCATTCAAGTCTGGGTAATTTTTACTTTGGCTTAGAAAGCAATAAGCCAAGGGTTGTTTCCATTTAGAAAACAATCCTCTTGCCATAACTACAAATGCTTGAGTAGCTGGCTCTCTTTTTTGAATCCCATCGATTTCGTGAAAGCCGACAATTTGGTCCTTATTAATTTGATAGTGCAGATGTCTCTTCAGAGACATTTCATCAGCGCACAGTACACATATTTTTTCAGAATCTGACAGTTTTTTCACTTTAGATTGTAAGCATCGGATAACATTTTCAGAAAAATTTGTGCCTATATTAATTTTTGTTCTTCTTAAAGTTCTCACGCTTGGTAAATATAAGGTTTTTGCCAAAATTCTGTACGCCAATGGACTCGCAAAATATATTTTCATTGCGAACATTTTGTATTCTCGATCACATCGATTGCCCCTGAATCTACGTTTGCAATGTTTTTGAATTTTGATAATTTTTTGAATAATGGGTGAAAGTTCCGGTTCCTCATCTTCAGATATCTGTAACTGGTTTTCTAACATTTTTATCCGCTTCTTTTCATAAGACAGTTGCACTCGTAATTTTCTTTTTCTAGGAGTATTATAGGACAATTCTTGAATAGTCTGTGTACCAATAATATTATCCTTTGACGTTGAAGGAGTATTAATATTATGGTCCATAGTACAATATTGAGACTCATCACACACATCGGTCTGTGTATATTTTGACAAGTTATCAATATTTTCTAGCTGTGGTAAATTTAAACAAGGAACTGCATTACACTTTAAAGTTCTTTTCAAATGATCAGATGAAACAAAATGGAGATCACAAATGCGATAGCTGCTGTTCAGTGTTTTCATGTCTTTGCTCTCCAAGTCAATTCGACCAGCCGCACGTATCCATTGTCGACATCTAAAACAAATAAAATTGCTTATTGCATAATTAATGTAAAGTCGGTTGTAGCACATAAGTTGTCAGGGGTACTCCAAAAGAACTTAATATTTTTTTCTTCAGTTAATAAATAATATATATTTATTTAATTAATTCTCATAATTAAAGTCATTTTCTAGTTTTCTACTTAAACATATTCATATCAAGAAAACAATATAGCTGGACATAAAAATAATTAATTCTTTTGGAGTTACCCTGGTACCTTACGTGCTACAACTGACTGTACACATTAATATTTTCCGCAGGAAATATAAAACAATATTTCACTCATGCTTTATTTTTGTGTAATGTTTACGAACCAGTAGATTTTAAGTGTTGTTTACTGAAACTTCATATAGGTACATTATATTGTTGGTACACAGACCAGACTGTTCAAAAATTGCTAGAAGAAGAAAATTCCCTAAGCATCTTACTTACAAAGATAGTAAAAATAGCTTCAACCCTTTTTTTAGCTTAGGGTTTTGCCCGCATACTCATAGGGAAAAAGAATTGTGTATAAAGCAGCAAGTGAATCTGCTGTTGTTAGTATACCTATCCGTATCCTTAGCCTCGTGAGGCCCACGGTTCATTTTGATAAGTTGTGATAGCGGCCCAATATCCTAACTTTAGGCAACAGCGTTCAGGCCCATTCCGAGTACAAAAAAACCGTGTTTAAGTAATGGTTTACTGTTTTTTTTTAATGATACTTGTTATCACTAACAGCATCCAACAAGTTGAAAAGACGCGACAATACTATGTCCCATTTTTGGGACGTTGGGTTGCAATGACTACTGAAAATTAAAGTATTCTTATTGTCACATGCGTATATAAGTAGATATTTTATATAAATAATCACACCACTAATTAACTGAAATCTTCTTTATTTATTTAGAAACCAGTAAGAATATTTTTTCATATTTTACAACAAATATATATTATATATAAATGAAAATATGTATATAGCCTTGAGACTCAGTGGTCTAATTTTAGGACATAGAAATTTGGCAAATAATATTTCATCAATTACGGGATGTTTTCACGAAATTTATTATGCACATCAAAATTTTTTGTTATCAAAATTACACGTGATTCAATGAAATTGATGAATTTACTCAACTCGTTTTCTTCGACAAGCCATCTTGCTCAGCGTCCATCCACGTGAAAATGACAGCTTTTTTTCTTTATAACGACTAAATTTGTTTTTTTTCAACATGCGTTCACTTTAAACACGATTCATAATCGTTTCGAACTGGCGCCAAAACTCAAATGAATAAATTGACTTCAAATATTTGTCCTATTATTAGGACGTTGGGACTAACGAGGTTAACAGTATCCTTATCCCTATCCGTATCCCTCCCTGTCTCTGTCCCCATTAATCTATGTGTTATTATTATTTATTTATTTATTTATTTTATACTTTATTGCACATGGTACAAAAGGCGGGCCTAATGCCACGCGGCATTCTCTACCGGCCAACCAGAAGGTAAACAGAGAGAAAAATACACGGGTGCACTCGGGTGTGAAATCAAAATAATGGAAAATAACAAATTGAACTACTATGAAATAAATATAAATATATAACATACATATCATTCCTAAAATATACCTACACAAATACTTACTAAAATAAACTTACTTATATTAATATACATACTCTAATGTAAACAGAAATAAATTAATACTACTTAAATAGAAAATTGAAAACTAACTAGCGAGTACCTGCTATATACCGTCATAAAAACAAAAAGTGGAGACTGATTATTTGACAACAAAAACTACTTATTGCGATTAAGAAGCCGGCCAAAGTGATCGTACACTAACTTCTTGAAAGCAACACGATCAGAAGCTTTCCGGATTTCGGGTGGCAATGAATCCCAGAGACGCGCTGCCTCGACCGTAAAGGAGTTACCGAAGAAAGCTGACCTACTAAGGGGTATAGAAAGGGCAAGGTTATGCGATGAGCGGAGTTGACGGCTGTGAGTGTCGCAGAGGAAGCTAAATTGAGATCTCAGGTAGTCTGTCTGTTCTGTGTTATCTTCTATATGTGTGCCAAATTACAATCGGTTCAGTAGTTTTTTCGTGAAAAAGTAACAAACATACAGACTTTCGCATTTAAGTTTGAGTAGGATAAAAATGTTAAAAGATTATTTACAAATATCTGAAGACGACGAACCTGAACATGTTCCAATTAAAAAATATATATTAATATTTAAAAACTATAGACAGATTATATGATTTAAGAAATTGGGTAGGCATGTGATGTAGATTCTTAGATACTATTTATCTTGTTTTATAAAAGTCATTGTAATAATAATAACCACCATTATTACCACTGTATTACACGTATAAAATAGCATTTTAAAATTAAATCGATGAAAACAGTTATGTATTTTAAGTTTCAGTAAAATCAAATGAAACGTTCGCACAAGGTTATAGCATACAGAAACAGCCGCCTCGCGCGAACGCACCTCCGCGCCGCGCGATGCGCCGCCGCCGCCGCCATTGCCCGGCCGTAAATAAATGACGTAAGATGAAAACATTTTTTGTTCTTATAGAATTTGTTTTGTTTTCAGTGTGAACTGATATGATAGGATAAGGTCTTAAACGGAATTGTAAAACATAAAACACTTTAAAAATACTAAGATTTGTATAGACAGGTAGGTACTTGCCTTGATTCATCCAATGGGAATCGGTAGAATTTTCTTTTAGTTTTGTCGTTTGCAGTGCTCAAACAGCCGTACACAGCACAACAGACACCCATCACAAAATTATTTCAGTATAATTTACGTTGCCTTCGCTCCTGTGCACCACGTTGTCATACGTTGTCGTCGCGTCCTTGCTAGCCGGTGTCTAAGCGTCCTCCGAGCAGGGTTGCCAGACGTGGACGAGTGAAATTGAGTGAATTATCGTACCAACATTCGAAAAGTATCGTACGTACCAGACGAAAAATTATCGTACGAACGCAAGTTATAAATATTGCACGAAACGCGCTTTTTTGCAATATTGGTAGGTTTCGGTGGGTTCGGTGTTTCGGAAAGTTAAAAATCGTACAGATTATTTATTTTACAATAGATTGTCATCATCAGAATCGCTATTATTTTCCTCTGCTTCTGTAGCAATGCCTGGCTTCTTTGGATAGAGGACTGCTGCAGTCATTCGATTTATCATCTTTTCTGTTGGTTTAAAACCAAAACATCATTCTTTTGACTGGCTTTTAACGCATTGCGCTGAAAGTAAAGCTCCTTTTACAGTTTTGGTGGATAGTTTGTTTCGTAGTTTGGTTTTTGTCAGTTTATTTTTGCTAAACAGTCGTTCGGTGTCGGCATTTGAATGTGGAAGAGTCAAAACAGCGAGAGCAAATTGTGGTAAAGCTGTGTATGTCTGTCTTCTCTCCACAAATTATATATATATTTTTCTTGTGTCACGTCTTGAAAAAAATAATTGAGGCACTGGATTCTTGTCTTTAGAGCCCACTTTAGAGAAGGGTTCAAAATTATTGTACTTTGGCATACGATAATAGATTTTGTATCGTACATCGTACCAATGTCGAAAATATCGTTCATGTACGATAATTATCGTACGTCTGGCACCTCCGCTTCCGAGCGCGGGTGGGCGGCGCTTGTAGAGGAAGCAGGGAGTGACCATACCACAGTATAATTAATAGTACTAGCACCATACTGTAGTAGGTACGGTACGCTACGCTAGTAGGTGCTATTAATTATACTGTGGTCTGCTAATAGTTATGTTCTAGTGTATTTTTGTACTTTTATTAAATCAAATCAAATTATTTATTTCTAAGTAGGAATTTACAAGATTCTCATTTAGAAAGTCAAATCTAGGTACCTACTTTAGGTACTTATTACATAAAAAAAGGATAGTAAACTTACAGTAATGTAAAAAACAAATACATGTCAAAGTTAAACCTATGTCAAGATTATTAAATCTATGTCAAATTCATGTTTAAATATGATCTGTCCATCTACCTCTGTTGTGTTAGAGCTACAGTTGCTACTGATACTGACCAGACGTCTTTATCTGTAAGAAAATTTTCTGGCTTGTATGTAATATGCCTTTGAACATAAAATATTCTTGATTTTTGTTTTGAATTTATTATCATTTAACTGTAAAATTTCGTCTGGTATTTTATTATAGCAACGTATACATGAGCTTCACAGTGCTTCGCTGCGAGTTGGCCTCAGGATGAACATGTCCAAGACCAAAATTATGACTAGTCGCTCTTCGGAACCAAACATACCTAATTGTTGGCAACTCCCCTGTTGAGGTGGTAACAGACTACGTCTATCTTGGACATTGTTTATCCTTTGGCCAACCTCAGACGAAAGAAATAGCAAGGAGGGTTCAGTTGGGCTGGGCTGCATTTGGAAAGCTGGAAGACGTCCTGAAATCACGTACAATTCCACAATGCCTTAAGACCAGGGTATTTAACCAATGTGTGCTCCCTACGCTCACCTACGGTGCTGAGACATGGACGCTGACAAAGGGAACTGTGCACAAAATCAAAGTCGCGCAGAGAGCCATGGAGCGTGCCATGCTCGGTATAAAACTTCAAGACCGTATACGAAATACTGAAATCCGACGCCGTACAAAGGTGGAAGATGTAGGTAAAAGAATAACTAAGCTCAAGTGGGCGTGGGCAGGACCGCAGGACACTTGGTAAGGCGGGAAGATGTAAGGTGGACCAAAGCAGTGACAGAGTGGTGGCCGAGGGACAGAAAGCGGCCAGTGGGCAGACCATCGGCCCGATGGTCAGATGATATAATATCGGCTATAGGGAAAGGTTGGATGCGTGTGGCACAGGACCGAAGAGAGTGGCGCATTAAAGAAGAGGCCTATGTCCAGCAGTGGGCTAATATAGGCTAATTAGTAGTAGTAGTAACGTATACAGTTCCCCATACATGGTTTTCTCACCTTACTTAATCTGGTTTGTGGCTGTACAATTTTATTTTTACTTCTTGTGTTTCGACAATGATTAACAATGTTTCTTAAATATGAATTAGAATTCTTACGCATATTCATTATGTTATCAAATACGTACTGCGAAGGAAGCGTAAGAATGCCAATTTAGTATAGTCATACGTATGCAATTTTACTAAAAAGGTGATACTTTAGAGGAAAAGAAATCATCTAGAAAACAATGAGCATACCTACATAATAGTAACAGTTTCATCAGATTGTAATTTATTATGTTTGGCTCCTGGTCTATAGGTACCCACAAAATGAAAAATCAGTCTTCTCGTAAACGAAGCCGAGACAATTAATTTGATTGAGTAGGCAGTTATGGTCAATAAAATGGGCAATTTTTGGTAATGGACATGTCTTCGCTACGTGACGATTTAGGTGGTGGCCCAGCTGTAGTAACGTCATCTTGGCACGGCCACATAACCAATCAAATATCTCTGAAAACGCTCTTCGAAGACTGATGAAATTTTAAATGAAAAAGACGATTAAATGAGCAATTTTCGGAATAATCAGATCTCCGCCAAGTCAGCCAAGTGGTTGCTTTAATGGTGGCCAAGCCACAGAAACGTCATTTTGGCACGGCCACCTATCACATGGAATATCTTGACTGTCAGTTACATACAAAGTTTGTTTACATTATAGGTCATTCTTAAATAAACGGAGTGTATGTTTATACATACATAGTATACATACATACATATAAACGGCGGGGAGTAATTTTTTTTACTTGTGCTTCAATTAGAGGACAATTATTTCACACCATTAAACTTATGGTATTCCATGCTGGCCGTGTTAAAATGACCACCTTGCCGAATTCGCGGCACGAGCAGGACTATGTAAACGTAGCAATTAGCACTATAACCAACCATGGCGTACTATTAATTATACTGTGCCATGGCAAAGGCCTACTACTAGTAGTAGGCGGTTGAAATTGAAATTCTTTATTCAATGTAGGATAGTATTATCATATCACTGACGTCATGAACCGTCATTGTAAAAAAAAGAAATTTGTATCACACAATTTTCTTTTCTTTTTTTTATAACAATTTTGTAATGTCCTAATAGAAAACCGGCTCGGGCGGGATAAAAAAATAAAAATCAAAGCACTGCCACGGGGCTGGCTAGGTAATCACACGGCATGTAACTTTACGCCACCACCATCTGAAAACCATATAAAAACTCTGACACCAGGGTTCGGGTCGTTGGACGACTCGGTATCCCACAAGAAAAGAAGAAGAAGCACTACAACAAGCATGTTACCAAGAGATGTTGAATTTACGTACTAAGTTAGGTATTTAAAGGAAGAGATATTAAATCTTTTGTATAGTTTAATTTTAATTAATTATACTCATATATTCTCATATTATTCAATAATATTTCTTACTATATTTTAATGTTTCTTATACTTCAGGAAACTTCTATATTTCTTTGGATTTAATCCATACGCCTTTAGCCTTTCATCTGAGAGTTTATTCAAAGGATTATCTGAAGACTGGTCTTTACTTTTAATATTTTTGGATTGTTTGAATTTGTTTTTATCTTTATTTTTATTGAAATCTAGTTTCTTTTGCTTTTTGTTTGGGCCTTGTTCAGTATTATCTAATTTACGTTTCAAGTTGGCTTTCTGCGTATTATTTTTGACTCCTTCATGGCCAGTGTGACTAGGTCCTTGTTTAAGGACATTCTCAACAACAAAACTATTTGATTTGTTCTTTTTCTTTCTTTTCTTTTTGTTTTTACTGATTTCTGTAACTTGGCTGTCTACTTCATTAGTTTCTTTAACTTTTTGCTCATTGCTTTGTGCTGTTTGAGTATTATTTGAGACTTTATTTTCAGTACTATTTTGTTTATTTTTATTCTTCTTCTTTTTCTTCTTAGGACTAACACTAGTAGCTTTATCTACTACAGAACTTTCGCTATCGTTTCGTTTCTTATTTTCTTCTTCAACAGTATCTACATTTACTTCTTTCGTTTCGGAGTTCTTGCGTTCTTTTTCGTGTTTCTTTTGACTAGCTTCAATATTATCTGAAACAATTTCTGGTTGAGTTTCTTCTGTATTTTCTGCAGTTATCTTGCGCTTTTTCTTATTCTTCTTGCTTTTGACTTCAGTACTTCCTTCAGTGTCACCATTCAGTTTTGAATTATCAGTTTCATTATTAATTTCGTTTTCAATTTCTTGTGTAACTTCATCCGATTGTTCATCTCTTTTCTTGTCCTTATTTTTCTTCTTCGTCTTTTTAGTAACTTCTTCAATTGGAACTACTAACTCAGGTTCCCTGTAAAATACATTTAGAGTTTTTTATACTGGTTGGATAAAAATATTACCAACAAATATTTTAAGGGGTGAACCAGCCCATGAGCTGAACAACTTTCCGGAACATAGGTCGAAACATGAAGAGCCACCCATACGGGGTAAGTTGTTCAGTTGTAAAATAAATAAAAATAAAACTCCCTATTACCTACTTAAAGTATATACTTACTGAGGTAGGTCTTTGTATAGGCTGGGCAGTATCTTCTTCTTCAGTGTGTGGTCGGCTGCTTTCTGCCGGTACGTGTGTATGTCGCTGTTCTCCACGTCCCTGGGGCGATGTTTCACGATCTTCTTCAGCGGCACCCACTGGGTCAACTCCTTGTCGTCTGCTAGAAGGATCTAGAAATACATACAGGGTGTAAGGGACAGCCCAACGTATACTTATAGGATGCATTCAGATTATGCTTTGTTGTTTCCTGACATATGCTCGTTCCTACGGAAAAGTTGTTCAGTTTTATGGTCTGCATGCACCCTATGCAGTATTCAAAGGGCTGTCCCTTCTTTCTCGTGTGGAACACCAAGTTCCGACCGACCTGACGAACCCTGGTGTCAGAGTTATTCAACCGCCTACTACTAGTAGCAAAAGCCTCTGATATGTAGTAGTCTTCTTCTTTTTGTGTGGGACACCGAGTTGTCTAACGGACCCGATGAACCCTGCTTTCAGAGTTCTTAAACCGTCTAGTAGTAGGCCTCTGACATGGTTGTGTAACCATTTGAGTAATCATAGACAGCAACCGGGACCGACTGCTTAACGTGCCCTCCGAAGCACGGAATCATATTTATTTTCGGAAAATCAGGTGATTCACCCTGCAATGTCTTAACCAATCTAGGATCAAATTCACAAAGTAATAAATATAAACCTTTTGAGTGCCCCACCGAGATTCGAGCCCGGAACTTTTGCGTCGCAGGCATTCGCACTACCACTGCGCCACATCAGCCGTCTATAAAGTTGTGAAATTATCATACTTACTTCTTCAATAGTCAGTCCGAAATCATTAGGCACCACTTCGCGATACTTGAATCTGGTCGGTAGGTCTCCACCGATGACATCCTCACAGTCCATCTTGTAATACTCCTCCATGTACTCATCGTAGGTCTTGTCGAGGACTTGGGGAATGTACTTGGGTTTCCCCGTGGCGAGTACTTCGGCGAGTTTGGACTTCTTCTTACGGTTGCGTCGCTTCTTGACCAGGGTCGATTGTATCTCTTCGATGAGGTTCAGTTTGGCCTGCTTCGGGTCGTAATCTGCGTCCATCTGGTTATTTAAAAAAGTACACGTTGAGTATTTAATAGACATTAAAACCTAAAACCACTAAATCTTCATGAGACGCCCTCTAATGGCTAAAGAAGTAAAAACGTGAGTCTCGCCTCTAAGCCCATCAAAATATGAAATAATACTATCGTCGCGTGTGCAATCTAACAAACTGAAGTGTTGCTATGTAAACTTGTGAATGATTCGGTATAATTAAAGTTCATCGTACAAATACTTGTGAGTACTTTTAAACCAGCCCCATCTAATCGGAACAGTACATGTTAGAAAAGCCATGGTGTGCTTTTAGAAAGGAAATTATAATAGCACGTTGCACTTGCTCCTGCCGCTGTCGCGAATATTGCTCGAAATACTTCCGCGGAAGTATCATCGCAAGTGAGTGTTCACACACTGCCGTCATACTCTTCTCGCATCAATACGAGTGAGCGGGATAGCAATACATTCCACACTTCATCCCTTTGACTCGCGCACGAGGCGCCGACACTCGCGGGAGCACGGGAAGTGGCAGCGGCATGACGAGTAGCAGCGCGAGTAATACACACTCGCGCTGCCCACTTCCCTTACTGCTAATGTTAGATCAGCCCATAACACTGAACAATTTTCCTCAAGGAACATAGATCACAATAAATAATGCCCTCAATTTGGGTTATAATTCTCTTAAATCTACCTTAAATTAGTGCTGCCAATTTCCGTCAAATAGGTTAAGAAAAGGATAGGAAAAATTTAAGTCACGTCATGTCTTATAATTTGACTTGTTATCTGTCAAAATAAGGCGACAATGAAAACAATGGCGATTAAACTGACTAGAAATTTCGAAAAACCCATTGTCATTTTATATCTCCAGTTGAGGTATGGACCTCACATACAAATCGACTCGGTCGGTCGGAACATTTTGATGTATTGTTGAAACATGTTGTAGTACTGTTGTTTTTTCATAGTATTAACATCCTATATAAAACTTACATTAAAATCTTCGTCTTCGCAATGAGGTTCGCCGCGCGTCGCTTCTTGTCTGTCACATTCAGGCTCATATTTGTCCCAGTTTTCTATAAAATAATCAAATACTTAGAATAACATCACTTAAATTCTACCGTTGCCGTGTGTGCGATCCTAGAATAGTATCACCCCCATTTCTTACTCATGGGTGTCGTAAGAGGCGACTAAGGGACTCGAGGGCGTGTATTGCAATTTTAGGCGATGGGCTGACAACCTGTCACTATAGTGATACACAATATTCCGAATAACCCTCAAACATTTGTCAGACGTGGTGTAAATGGCCGTTTTTGCGGCTGTTTACGCTCTGCCTACCCCGTAAGGGATAAAGGCGTGATTTATGTATGTATGTATGTAAATTCTACCCGTGGGTTTCGTAAAGGATAATCATCCAGGCTAGGCAGCAGCGTTCCCTGTGAATGTAACATCTTGCACTGCGCTCGCTAATCCGCCTGCCAGGCGTGGTGAGTATGGCTATACCCCCCAATAGGGGGAGGCTCATGTCCAGCAGTGGACTATTGTGGCTGTTAATGTTATGTGTATAAACTCCTGCAACTTATTATCCAGGGAAAAATCCAAGGCCGCCGACTACCAGGCAGACGTAAAATATCTTGGCTCAAAAACCTAAGAGAGTGGTACGGAATGAGTACCTGTGGCCTGTGCTATCATTGAACAACTACAATTCTACAGGCGAAAAAGTGGCAACATCGCGCCAAAATTAATATTTAAATAGCAACACTGATGAAAATTACAACTACAGGCGTTTTTTGAAGCTACAGGCACACCTCGGACACTGGCGCTCAAATGTATGAATCAAATGCGTTGCTACGCACACAGTCTAAGCTCGCGTAGGTGAACGCGGACCATGCTTGTGTGTGTGAGACAACATGTCAGGGTTGCCGCCATTTTGCGTTCGCGAATCGGGAATGCAATGTGCGGCAGTATGAAATGACCTTCGTCGTCGCGTCCTTGCTTAGCCGGTGTCTGAGCGTCCTCCGAGCGCGGGTGGGCGGCGCTTGTAGGGGGAGGCAGGGAGTGACCATACTGTACGCTAGTACTATTAATTATACTGTGCTACAGGTCTACAATTTTACAAGTCACAGCTACAGGCACCTGTAAATTTCCATCGACAAACCATAGGGTAGATTTTGCTTTTAAAAACACAATCGAGCAAGTTTTTACAGGTGTTCATCGAAAGACTTGTAAACTACAACTGTAAAAACTTACAACTTGTAAATAATTTTACAGGTCGTCTGACCTAGGTAATTAATTTACAAGTGCAAGATTTCTGCATAAAAATCTATTTAAAAAGTTTAAAAGTACTCAAAATGCGTTCCTTGCCAAATTATTTTGCTCAAGGCGTTAAATAAAGCAAAACTTTATCGTCAATTGTGGCTTATTATTATTGATTCACAACATTATACTATTTTAACGTACATACATACATACATACATAAATCACGCCTATATCCCTTACGGGGTAGGCAGAGCGTTAACGGCCGTTCAACGGATATTAACACCACGTCTGACAAAAATTTGAGGGTCAATCAGATAACTGTGTATCACTGTAGTGACAGGTTGTCAGCCCGTCGCCTAAAATTGCAATACACACCCTCGAGTCCCTTAGTCGCCTCTTACGACACCCATGGGTAAGAAATGGGGTGAAGCTATTCTAAGCCGGCATCACACGGGTGGTTTTAACGTACTCTATCAATAATATGATTTTAATTAGAAATATTGTTGATTTCAATTTTGTAATTTCCTTTTTATTAAAATAATAATTTTCAGTGTAATGTCTTTTAAATTTAGCAAAGTGTTTACATACTTTCACATTATTTAATCTGTGCTATAACATTGACGTTAAATTTTTTTTTTTTTTTTATTTATGATGAGTGAATGAAATGAATGAATCGATAGTGTTGTACATCGACTTGTAAAATTTACCTGTAGTCGAGATTTTGGAGCGGTACTGACAATGGTAGCTTTACAAGTGTCTTCATAAAACGCCTGTAACCTGTAAATTGTAACTACAAGTGCGCTACAGGCAGATTTTCGCCTGTAAATGTGGACCTGTACCTGTACAATGATAATACATGGCACAGGTCGTTGTTTCGAGCGGCTGTAGACAAAGTGAAAATTGCTATGATGATCGCTAACCTCCGGTAGGGAGATGGCACCCGAAGAAAAAGCATGTTATGTGCAAATAGAGTAAGAAATCTTTCGTATGGACAATCAGGGGGTCCAACTTACACTGTCGTAACAAAAAAGGAACAATCTCACATAAGTTTCATAGAAAAATATCAATTTTATGCAATTCCTCCAGACAATCAAACTTGGGACCAGATTAGACCGATTTTTTGTTTAATTTTGGTTTCTTTGGGAAACTTAAGTACAGCTTCCTGAGACTAATCTTCCGAATCAGACCAAGGAGGCAGTCAAGCTAAGATAACGAATTAAATTTACTTACACAGTAGTTTTTAACATATACACAATTAAAACAAACTCGGCGCACCCCCAGTTCTAAATTTATTTCACAGACGGCTCCGATAAGTTAAGGGCGATTGATAGGAAGAATGCCAATAGGCAGAATAGGGGGTTCCGTGTGGTGTCGGGAAAAGGGTAGCTACCCGCCTGGCCGGGTGTTGTGGCCAGGGGACCGACTGGTCCACCTGGATAGAATTGGAAGTTGTATATATGCGTTGCGCGGTGAAACACTTTGATACCGCGTTTCAGGCCCACTGTTCTCTGCCAATCTGTCACGTAGCGCCATCTTGCGGATATTTTGGAACTTCTATTGCGCCTTGCTTGGAAACCACTTGAGTGAGCTTCTTGTAAAAGCTCCCAGAGGTAGTTACACGTTTGATGACGACAACGTGTCGTGATGGGCAGTTAATATGTTAAAATGAGAAAAAATTGATCAAACAATAAAAAAAATTGTTTAACATAACGTATATGTCTGTTTTTTACGGCCGTTTTCGTTCTTACCCCGCTAGAGATAATGGCGTGACATGTGTGTGTATAATTATCATGGTTACCCCTTACCGATTTCCAGCTCCTCATCAAGATCAGGGAAGACAGGTTTCTCATTATCAGCTTCACCGTAGAACTGCTCATCAAACAATGCTTTCATTCTTCTGTCGTGCTCTTCAGGGTCGAAATCTCCTTCTATGTCATCTTCCTGAAAGTAAAAACTATATATAATAGCTTTATTTTTAACAAGCTGCCTGCCCAGCGGTTTCACCCGCTGCTAACCGTTTTCCCGCGGGAATAAGACATTTTAAAATAGCCTTTTGTTCATCAGGGATAATGTAGAATTCTAATGGTAAAAGATTTTTTAAATCGGTCCTGTAGTATCGGAGCCTATTCAATTCAAACAAACAAACAATCAAATCCTTCCTGTTTAAAATATTAGTGTAGATCGAAAGGAAATTTTGTTTGTCACTTTTTAGTTGACAATTTCGCGAATCTATTCCCAAATACTCTTTTCATCACATAATTTGTTCGAGTCAAAGATTCAGTCTCGTGCATACGAAATCGGAATTCCACCGATTCAAAAATACGCGTTTATTTTCATTCTTCCCGCCACTGAGTTGTCAATCGACCCGAGTTTTCTTTTATAAATAACAAACCCAACTTTTTTTTTGTTTTTACAAATTATTTTTAAGTGCGGGTAATAAAAAGAAGTAAAAAATCACTGCGTCTCTGGAAAGCTACTTGTAAATAAGGGCATCTGATGAAAAACATGTCATATATTAGAGGTATATTCTTAAATTATTTCTCCTGTCTTACCTTAAAAGCCAGATCCTGGTTCCCAGTGACCTCCTTAATCTTGGCTATCTTCTCTTGTATCTCCTTCATCTTGAGCGCCTTCTGTCTTACTATCTCTTACTTCTGCTCTCTTACCTTAAAAGCCAGATCCTGGTTCCCAGTCACCTCCTTAATCTTGGCTATCTTCTCTTGTATCTCCTTCATCTTGAGCGCCTTCTGTCTTACTATCTCTTACTCTTACTTCTACTCTCTTACCTTAAAAGCCAGATCCTGGTTCCCAGTGACCTCCTTAATCTTGGCTATCTTCTCTTGTATCTCCTTCATCTTGAGCGCCTTCTGTCTTACTATCTCTTACTCTTACTTCTGCTCTCTTACCTTAAAAGCCAGATCCTGGTTCCCAGTGACCTCTTTAATCTTGGCTATCTTCTCTTGTATCTCCTTCATCTTGATAGTCTTCAGTCTTACTATCTCTTACTCTTACTTCTGCTCTCTTACCTTAAAAGCCAGATCCTGGTTCCCAGTGACCTCCTTAATCTTGGCTATCTTCTCCTGTATCTCCTTCAGTTTGAGCGCCTTCAGCCTGGCTATCTCTTCCATCTTCTTCTTCTTCTCGTCTTCCTTCCTGGTCCTGACTTCAGCTCGCTTCTTGGAGCGGCGGTCGTCCTTGGGCCGCGTGTAGTTCATGGTGCGAGGGTAACGTTTTAGCTGTCAGAAACATAAAAAGAAAAAATAAACAAATGATATAACATACTAACGCCGTGTGATGCCGGCTTAGAACATCATCACCCCATTTCTTTCCCGTGGGAGTCGTAAGAGGCGACTAAGGGACTCGAGGGTGTGTATTGAAATTTTAGGCGATGGGCGTCAACCTTGACAACCTGTCACTATGGCGATACGCAATATTCCGATTGGTCCTCAAATATTTGTCAGACGTGGCGGAAATTACAGTTTATGCGGCCGTTTACGCTCTGCCGACCCCGCAAGGGATGATACGCGTGATATGTGTATTCGTATGTATGTGTGTATAACAGTCAGTCGCAATGCGCCGAGCGATGCGCACGTATTTGCCGACATAAATTATTTTATTGTGAAATAATAATTCGTCAGCGTAGCAACGACTGCGCTCGGCTTGTTCCAAGATGCCATCTTTCTTGGCCAACGATGTTCTGGCGTTTCTGCAAGATCAACTGACCTTCACAAATGAGGCCAGCGCCATCCAGCTGTGTACGACCTACTTCTCGGTGGACGACATATGCAAGGCGAAGGCGTTGCTGTGTGAGTGGCTCAAGCTGAACGCCAAGTGTGTGCCCCATAGAACAGGGGACGAAAATGGGAAGAAAAGCCTTCAGGACATTATCAATATCCTTAAAGAGACCGACTACAACAAAGTACCAGTGTTCGTGAAGGCTACTCATAAGGCACTTCCCATCGCGCTCGACCAGCAGGATGTTACCCGGCTGCTAAGGGACGTCAAGAACCTGGAGAATAAGCTGGAAGAATTTCAGCGGAAATTCGAATGCTCACAGAAAACTATTGCTGAACTACGTGCCGAAGTAGATTTGTTACGAAGTTCAGCAACTAGGTCAGCTGAGACTTCGAGTTCTGCTGACAAGGAACAACGCGAAGTGCGTGCCGTCGGTGAATCATATGCATCGGCGACAAGCACATCGTCAGCTAATTCGCCCGCCAAGCGAACCGACCAGCGTGCGCCCGCGCCCCCCGCCGCCGCCGCACCGCTCGACCCGCCCCGCCCCGCTGCACCAACGCTGTCAGCTGCGCCCGGCAATGCTGCTGACACGATTAAACGTCGGCGCCGGAACATCACTAACCGGCCTCCTAAGCCGCTCACTGCAGCAGCGGTAAACAAAAAGGGCATGGCTCATCTATCACTCTGTGAGCCACCCCTTAACAAGCGTTGTGACCAAGTAGACGCGGATGGGTTTACTTTGGTTCAGAAGAAGCGCAGCAGGCAACCCCGCCAGAACAAGTGTGGCACCGCCCCAGTCGAGGCCAATCTACAGCTGCGCGCCTTCACGCCGAGGACATCGCTTTATGTCTCCCGCCTGCACGACTCCACTACCAAGCAAGACGTGCTGGATTACATCTTCGCGAGGCATAAAGCAGGTGCCTTCAAGGATACGCCAAGACTCGGAGTATACGTGCAGCCGTTGGAGTCGCGCCATTGGGTGGGTTTCAACTCGTTCGTGGTGCGAGTCCCGACAGCTACTGTGAGCGTCTTCACGTCACCTGAGTTTTGGCCGCAGGGAGTCGTGTTTCGCCGCTTCCGAGGGAAGCTACCGCTCACGGCTTCACCGTTAGAATAGGTTTTAGAATAGTAATATTTTAAAGTGTATTTAAGTTTATTTTACTTGTATAGTCGTATTTTATTTTTATATTTTATTTAGAACAATTATGTTGGCAAACTGTTTACCTAAGACACAGGAATGATTATTCTTAGTTTAGGAAATAGTTAAGCCTCATAATTGTTTTGTATAGTTTTACGTATTAGTAATTATGTTTATTAAATAAAGAATTTGATTTGATTTGATTTGATTTGAAACCGCTGGGCGGGATGCTAATGTTAAATGAAACGCTTGGAAAGTGTTTTGTTAAGAAGCTTAATATAATTGTGTGATTATGTCAATATTGTCTGACTGACTGAAGTATTTGTTTTTACAACTAAAATAGGAACTATCTGCATTGTGTTGAATAAATGTGTATCTAACTGCGGCAAAAAAAAAAAAAAAAAAAAAAAAATACTAGCAGTCCGCCCAGCAGTTTTACCAGCTGCTAACCGTTTTCCCTCGGGAAAAAAACCTTTTCCCGGTATGAATTAAACATAATAACCTGCCTCTTGAATCACTCTATCTAAATAAGAAAACCGCAACAAAATCCGTTGGGAACTTTTGAAGAACTAAGCAAACATAGGGACACGGGAAGTGACTTCATTTTATATACTTTTTAGTAATTATGGATATGATGCTAGAAAAAGCATTGCTTTTTTGGAGAAGTAAACGACGAGCATAATATCCAATAAAAAAATTAACTCCCCTAGTAGCTACCAGCTGATTGGTGAATTTGTAAGATGTTGTCTATGATTACTTAGACGGCGGTCGTTACACAACCATGTCAGAGGCTAGTAGTATTACGCGGTTGGGAAACTCTGACACCCGAGTTAATCGGGTCGTTGAACGACTCGGTGTCCTACAAGAAAAGAGAGTTCATTGACCTCGGCTTGTTACGCTGTTACATGTTGTATGATACATACATACATACATATATCACGCCTTTATCCCTTGCGGGGTAGGCAGAGCGTAAACGACCGAAAAAACGGCCACTTACGCCACGTCTGACAAACGTTTGAGGGTCATTCGGAAAATTGTGTATCGCCATAGTGACAGGTTGTCAGCCCATCGCCTAAAATTGCTATACACACCCTAGAGTCCCTTCGTCGCCTCTTACGACTCCCACGGGTAAGAAATGGAGTGATGCTATTCTAAGCCGGCATCACACGGCAAAAAATATTGCTAGGGACAAAAATAATTCAGTTCTTTTGGAGTACCCCTAGTACCTTATGTGCTACAACCGACTGACTTCGGATTGTTACACTGCTACACGTTTTATTTATTTATTGAAATAAATTTTACAGCATAACAGCTTAGCCTATGCACTGTAAAACTAAACATAAGAGTAACAAAATTATAAGTACATTGGTTTTTTTTATTATATAGTTATAGTTTAGGTCATAGGACAGAGACAGAGTCTAAGATGGAGCGAGCTCACCCAGAAGAAGCCTGTTCACTCTTACTTTGAAGATATTAGGGTTGTATGCGTTTGGAAACACAGAACAGTACTTACGAATTCATCATCGGGCTCTTCGAAGCGGAAGTTGTAGGCTCGCTCAAACTTCCCCTGCTCCTCCACTCTCCTCTCGTCTTCTTCCAGGTCCTCATCGTCACGAAGCTTGTCTTCAGCATCGCCAACGTCACCGTCCTCGAGATACCTGATCAAAAATATCTTGTTTTTTTTTTTTTTTTAGTAATGATGGGTTTGCTCTTGACTCTAGTCTAGGTCATAGGACAGAGACAGAGTCTAAGATGGAGCGAGCTCACCCAGAAGAAGCCTGTTAAGGCACTGGCGCTCCCACACACTGACGGAACGCAGGTGGCTACTTGGCGCCAGACTTCGGTGGGATGGTGGTCGCGAGCCAGGCGGCCCCTTACGGAGCCTTCCACCGCGCACGTGGGATCGTTCAGCCGGACTTATCCACAGGCAAGCCTGTGTTGCCTTTGCCCGGGCTCCACCGCTAGGAGGTAGATCCCATACCACCCCAAAGAAATATCAAAATGCGAAAATGGCTTTGCCGTGTGACGCCGGCTTAGAATAGCGTCAACCCATTTCTTACCCGTAGGTCGTAAGAGGCGACTAAGGGACTCGAGGGTGTGTATTGCAATTTTAGGCGATGGGCTGACAACCTGTCACTATGGCGATACACAATTTTCCGAATGACCCTCAAAAATTGTCTGACGTGGCGTAAGTGCCCGTTTTTGCGGCCACCGTTTACGCTCTGCCTACCCTGTAAGGGATTATAGGCGTGATATGTGTATGTGTATGTAATATCAAAATGAGCAACTTAAAGTACCGTTGTTCCAATAAGTCGTATTTGTGACAGCTGTCATCTCCATTCTACAAGAGATGTCAACAAAGGAAAATGGACCCTCTGCCATAGTATGATCGATCACGAATCTGACAGCTGTCAAATACGACTTATTTGAACGGCGCGGCGGTACTGTAAGGCTACTTCTGATTCAGTCAGAACTAAGCCAAGTAAAAAATACTTTATTGCACATTCAAAACACATAACAGGAAAACTAAAACTGAAGATGCGCAAAGGCGGCCTTATCGCGATCTCTACCGTCTGGCGAACCTTTGGGTGGAGGAGAAATCAAAGAAAGAGGAGATAAGTGCCATAGTACATAAAATAAAGGTAAGATTAGACAGTTAACATCAATAAATAGTCTGGCTAGGACATTGCAGGCTGAACCACCTGTTCCCGATATTATCAAACTACAGGCTACAATTTTACAGGTGAAATTTGATGTTCATTGCGTAGTCGGTTAGCCATTATGATACCAGTGCCCGATATTATCAAACTACAGGCTACAATTTTACAGGTGAAATTTGATGTTCATTGCGTAGTCGGTTAGCCATTATGATACCAGTGCCCGATATTATCAAACTACAGGCTACAATTTTACAGGTGAAATTTGATGTTCATTGCGTAGTCGGTTAGCCATTATGATACCAGTGCCCGATATTATCAAACTACAGGCTACAATTTTACAGGTGAAATTTGATGTTCATTGCGTAGTCGGTTAGCCATTATGATACCAGTGCCCGATATTATCAAACTACAGGCTACAATTTTACAGGTGAAATTCGATCTTTATTGCGTAGTCGGTTAGCCATTATAATACCAGGAATATGATCCGGCTACGCAATGTACTATGAATTTCACCTGTAGACTTGTAGCCTGTAGTTTCATAACATAGGCACCAGGAATATAAACCCGCTACGCAATGTACTAAGAATTTCACCTGTAGACTTGTAGCCTGTAGTTTGATAACATAGGCACCTGATTGTCGGAAAAGAGAGATGGTTCCGTGCTTCAGAGAACACGTTAAGCCGTCGGTCCCGATTGCTGTCTATGATCACTTAAACGGCGGTCGTTACACAACCATGTCAGAGGCCTACTACTAGTAGTGGGCAGTTGAAAAACTCTTACACCAGGGTTCATCGGGTCGTTGACGATTCCGTGTCCTACACGAACAGAGAGAAGAGTACCTCTTATTCAATATGTAGTCCCTCAAGAAGGCCTCCCCCTCATTGAGCTTTGGGTCCGACCACAATGCCTTCAACGGAGCCAAATCTTGTTCCACTTCTTCATCTATGTGTTCCACTTTTCCTGTCAGATATTCTTTGATTTTCGCCTCCTGTAAATAAAAAAAGCATTTTTTTTATTCATGCATTCAGAAGGCAAGTTGCGGCTTACTTAGGTTATCTATCATCATAGTTGTAAGTGGCAACCACCTACATTGAGACGAGATAGATGCCCTCAGCAAAGACTGGCACTCCGAGGCCCAGAGTAGAACAGGATGGAAAGAAAATAGGGAGGCCTTTGCCTAAATATGATAAGATGGTATATTGTAAGTCCAATAATCTTTGGCTTCTTTTTATAGTTGTAATTCCAATAAAATTTAACTGAAAGTAGCAGTTATTTTTCATAATGTTGGCTTACATATAGAATTATGATCAATAGATCCAACACTTTACTGCTAGGTATTGTCACCCTCAAACATGAGGTTCTTTAACAAGCTTGGCAAGGCATATAATTATCTTAACTTATCTTGAATTGGTGCTGTCACTTTCCGTCAAATGGGTTTATAAAAAAATAGGATATATATATTATATATCTAGCTCCTGTCATGTTTAAAAATGTCAATCTTCTTTGCAATTTCAGTCAATTTAGTTGTCATTGTTCTCATTGTCGACTTATTTTGACATATAACACTGTTTTTTATGTCAAATTATGAGACATGACATGACTAAAATATCTCCTATCCGTTTCTAAGCCTATTTGACGGCAAGTGACGTAATTTAAGTAGTTAAGAGAATATATATACCAAATTGAGGCCAATATAACACAAAAACAACTTGCAAGTTAAATAGTAATAATAAAATAATACATATCATGGACGTTTCGGACGGACAGCGCCACCTAGTCCCAAACTAAACAAAGCTTGTACTATGGGAACTAGATAGCTCATATATCAATCCACAACATTTCATTTTACGTTAGATACAAAAAATATATATATATAGTTTAGAGTGTTTTAGATGCTTATTAAGATACACATATTTTCATAATTTTTAATGCAATCGTATCTGAAATATTTTGAAAAGATGTAAAATCTTCCAAAGTTAGGATTACCCTGAAAAAATCCTTTGCATAAAGTAGAAAAAAAACAGTGGAGAAAACTTCATTCATTCATCTGTTAATGACATTCAGTTTTCTTTTTTATAAAGGTCATATAAGTGGTAGGCAAATGAATTTTGTTTTCAGCAGCTTAGTTGTTGAAACTAAACTAAAGCACTTTTTAAAATTTAAAATCTCTGATTATGAAACAAATTAAGATAAAAAGAACTGGCCTTTTATTTAACATACATACATACATATATCACGCCTATATCCCTTGCGGGGTAGGCAGAGCATAAACGGCCGCAAAAACGGACATTTACGCCACTTCTGACATATGTTTGAGGGTCATTCAGATAACTGTGTATCACCATAGTGACAGGTTGTCAGCCCATCGCCTGAATTGTAATACATATGTTACCTTTTATTTAATGATGCGATAAACTATCTATTAACCTTTTCACCGCCACAGACGGGTATAGCCGACAACCCGCGACTTGCCGTCAGCGCCACGGTCGGGTACAGCCGACAAAACGTCGTTAAAGTTTATGTTCATAAACTAGCATTTTAAAACCGTATCTATCTTTTATTTTTCGCATATTACATTTATTGTACCCTCTACTTTGATTTATGAACTTTTGCGCTTAGATATTTATAAGATTTGTAGTATAAATAAGAAAAATACTGATTACGTTTTGAAGCTGTCAGAAGTACCATTCGCACACGCCATAGTCGGCCCTACACGACTGGAAGTGTTGTACCTTACTAGTACAATTGTGAAATATCGATACATCTATAATATATTTACGGAATATACTATGCCTCGATATTTGTCAAGTTTGTCATAACAATAACATTTTCTTATTATTTTAATGTATATTGAAAATATTCCCGACATCGATTTGTAGAAATACGCCAAGGTCGCCAAGTATTAGACATTATTTTCTTTGTTTGATTGAGTATCGACAAACCGGTTTCGGCGACTCGTGCACAGCGATAATTGCTTGACCATTGTGAGTGCACTGTACGCCGTAGTCGGGTAAATCGGACGTCATTGCTGACTTCATAAAAATAGTGATGGGAAAATGAGTGCCGACGAGCTTAGTTCAGCAGAACTTCTACAGATTTTAGAAGGCGTAGAGGATGACGTTGATCTGTCGTTTGAACCTAGATTACTCGAAGAAGAAGATTTAGAGGTAAGTAAATACCTAATAATCATAAATAATAATAAATAAATTAGGAGCGTTTGGGAGGGTTTCATGTGAACTTAATTTAACGGGTCAAATTGGGATACAAGATTATTATTGGATAATAAGAGATAAGATAATTATTTATCTAATAAACGTATAAGTAACTATCCGTCTATCTATCTAATTAGCCTATATAAGCCCACTGTTGGACATAGGCCTCTTCTTTATAAGTAACTATGAAATGCTAATAAATAACCGCTAATATAAGTACAATACCTTACGAAGGGCGTTATAAAAAGTAAATAGAAACAAACCGAAGAAATAATCCAATAAACCGGGTAGGAATAGAAAAAAAAACAAGTATTTAATAATATATCATAAATCTTAAAATAATAGTTATGTCGGTTTCCCATTTGCCTGAGATACAGAAATTCATATTCTTAGTTTAGGAAATGGTTAAGCCACAGAATTATTTCATATGAGTGTATTTGTTATTAAGTTTATTAAATAAATAATTATCTTATCTCTTATTATCTAATAATAATCTTGTATCACAATTTGACCTGTTAAATTAAGATAACATGAAATTTGTGCCATTTAAAATTGTTTTCAATTAATATTCAACGTAAGTAAAATAAGAAAAAGAAATGAAAGAAAACAAATAGTCACAATAAAATATTAAAATAAATACCAGCATAAATCCTATGATGTTCTAATTTTTTTCATCGATATTCTATATTACATCCTTATTTGTCCTAAGGGTTTGAGAATATAGAAATGCCACCGACGCCACAGTCGTCTATAACCGACAACGCGATATAGAGAGATGCGTAATAGAGATGCGCCAGTGCTGATCGAAAACTGAACTAAAAATAAACTTGTTGAATATGCCTAGTGTTGTTTACGAGGCCACCACTACTACCACTATCCTATATTATTATTTTGACTTATATGAAATCAGAACTGAAAAGTAGGGGGCAAAATAATGGTTTTAGATTAATTAAAACTCGGTTTAAAAAGTGAAGATTTATTATCGATATGAACTGTTGGACATCTCTATTTTATTGAGTATTTCTTTACCAAGAAATTGGTGTGGCGCTGGCTGCAAATTTTTACTGGAATGGCTTGGCGGCGAAAAGGTTAAAAATATAAAAGTCTTGTTAGAAATTTGAAATGTTGTGGATTACATAAATACTTTTTTTGTAATAATAAATACGTACAACACATGGAAAACACCCAGACTTAACTCAAATATACTTGTGTAATGTTGGGATCAAACCCACTTAAAACTGTACCAGAAATGAATACCTTGCCAAATTTCTTTTCTCCGATTCTAGCTTTTTTCTCAGCCTCCGTAGCAATTTCAGCTTTCTTCTCTACTTTGAAGATGTTCCCGTCATCTCCACTGTCTGAGTCATCACTGTCTTCAAAGGTCAGAGGTTTGGATGCTGACTTTACTTCTGGAAAAAATTAATAACAAAAATTAAATACATATCACTCGTCTGTCGCTTCATACTATAACAATTTCATTGGTTTTGAATTTTATTGTGGGTAGTTAAGGTTTAAAATTGTTGTCCGGCTCCCGGTACGTGACAGACAAGCAGCTAACTGCTTTATGTGGTGCTGGGTAAGAATATCACCCCATTTCTACCCATGGGTTTCGTAAAAGGCGACTAAGGGATGGATCCAGGGTAAAGACAGCAGCGTTTCCTGTGAAAAAACACCTTCCACTACACTCGCCAATCCGCTTGCCAAGCGTGGTGAGTATGGCAAATACCTCCCAATTAGGGATGGCCCAAGACCAGCAGTAGACTATTGTGGCTTTTGAATTTGATACATCTAACTCAAGTATTAAATATTCATAGTTTTAAAAAGTGAGAATGTAGGGTTTACATGATTAACCTGTTATTTATTTGGTACTAGCAGCCCGCCCAGCGGTTTCACCCGCCGCTAACAATTTCCCCCCGGGAATAAGACAGTTTAATATAGCCTATGTTCATCAGGGATAATGTAGGATTCTAAAAATCTTGACTTCAATTTGTAACAAATATCGTTTTCAGATGGCGGAGGCGTTAAAAATTGTGTGATACAAATTTCTTTTTTTAGAATGACGGTTCATGACGTCAATAAGTGATAATACTATCCTACATTGAATAAAGAATTTCAATTTCAATTAACGGTAAAATATTTTTTTAAATCGGTCCAGTAGTTTCGGAGCCTATTCAATTCAAACAAACAATAAATAAAATCCTGTTTCTAATATTAGTGTAGATTATATAATTATGTGCCGTGTGATGCCGGCTTGAATAGCATCACCCCATTTCTTGCCCGTGGGAGTCGTAAGAAGCGTCTAAGGGACTCGAGGGTGTGTATTGCAATTTAAGGCGATGGGCTGACAACCTGTCACTATGGCGATACACAATTTTCCGGATGACCCTCAAATGTTTGTCAGACGTGGCGTAAATGTTCGTTCTATACGGCCGTTAACGCTCTGCCTACCCCGCAAGGGATTATAGGCGAGATATGTGTATGTGTATGTATGTATATAATTATTATTTTAGTGTGATGCCGGCTTAGAATAGCATCACCCAATTTCTATCTCGTGGGAGTCGTAGGAGGCGACTAAGGGACTTGAGGGTGTGTATTGCAATTTTAGGCGATGGGCTGACAACCTGTCACTATGGCGATACACAATTTTCCGAATGACCCTCAAACATATGTCAGACGTGGCGTAAATGTCTGTTTGTGCGGCCGTTTACGCTCTGCCTACCCCGCAAGGGATAATAGGCGTGATATGTATATGTATTATTTTAGTGTAGATTTTTTTAATGCATTATTTAATGTTTTTTGTCGTCTTTTTATACCGAGTAAGGGACAGCCCTTCGAATACTGATAGGGTGCATGAAACATAAAACTGGACAACTTTCCCCTAGAAACATATGTCAGGAAACGCCAAAAAAATTATCTTCCATACAAAATCACAATCAGCTGACTGCATTCACTATGGGAAGTCCGTTTTTTTACGTTTCCTGAAATATGTTCCTAGGGGAAAGTTGTTCAGTTTCATGGTCTGCATGTACCCTATTAGTATTCTGAAGGCTATCCTTGACATCCTTTAATACAGTAATGATTAAATGTAATCATTACACTGGTACGAATAATGTGGCGTAGTTGGTACATTTTTAAATGAAAAAGTAGTTATTGTGGCATAACTGTAATAGTTAGACATATGGTATCGCGGACATTATTATAGATATTGATGTCCTCTATAAAACTGTAGTACATCACTTTGCTCTATTGTCAATAATTTCCACAACGTATGCGATATAAGATATTTTTTTGGTACATTTTTCACACCTTGGGTTACATTATCGAAATTTTCACGCGGATCCCTATTTTTTTCTCCAATAAAATATAGCCTATGTTCATCAGGAATAATGTAGGATTCTAATGGTGAAAGAATTTTTAAAATCGGGCCAGTAGTTTCGGAGCCTATTCGATGCAAACAAACAAACAAACAAACAAACAATCAAATCTTTTCTCTTTATAATATTATTATAGTGTAGACAAAGCTTAGATATCTACTTTTTAGCTGGTTATGACAGCCTTCTTCCCAGAGGTTGACAGATCGTTTACATGCACCCGTCAGTAGTCAGTAAGTCACATAAACCTACATCATGAGTGATGCTTGTTTATTAAAAATGAAAAGAAAGTGAGAATCGAACTTGTAAATAAGTTTGATTCTTCTCTATTTATGTATAATAATTATTATTATTTATTAGCATGCAGGCAGTTGAGACAACTGTTGGTTGCCTGTATTCAGTTATCCAATGTTGGTTATAGATTTATCAAGTTTGTTTTTAAATTGGTTCTAGCAATTTATTTCACACAAAATAATTTATGGGACACCACATTAAAAAAAACAATCACAGCAGGCACTGTTAAGCTCTAAAATAGAAAATCACCTTACAAATAACTGTACAAATTTACAGCCTGTTTACTATATAAAACAAGATATTTACAACTTCATTTATTATTTGCCAAATTGTAAGAATATATTATTGCCGACTTAAACCAAAACAAAATTTTATTGAAAAGAAAATGTCTAAAAAAGCAAATAATATGTGTACCTTCTTTCTTTTCCTCTTTTTCATCAAAGGCCTTGAAACTGGAGTCATATATCCGAGGGTCTTTAGTCTTCAGCAGAGCCAAGGTCTTCAGGAATTGAGTCTCCACCTCCTCCGAAACCTCTGGTGGCTCGTCATCATCCTCCTCACTGTCAGAGGATATGGATGGATCATCAGTTAGCGCTTTGGAGCCGTACTTCTGCTCTACTGTAATGAAATTCAAAAATATTTTAATGTATATCACAAGTCAAATAAATGCATTGGAAAGTAATTCAATTTTTTTATTAACAGCTGTTTAAAAGGACCAAAAACAGCTTTTCTATACATACATACATCAGCCTATTGCAGTCCACTTTTCTATACCATTAGGTACTTAGATAGACCGTTTAAAGCATGGAAAACAAGAAAACTTTACTTACATTTGTGCAGTTCTTCCTTTTCCCTCCAATTGTCATATTTCTTGGCGTATTCATTTTCTGTCTTGAATGAAACTGCTTCCTCCTCGGAGTCCTCGTCAAATAGCTTCTTTGAGGACATTCCAGTAGTTACAACTACAACTTTTTTTACTTGCTGAAAATAACCAAAAATCCCACGTCGTGCACTTCACGGAAAAATTATGACAAGTGCGATACTATTTACGCAATTAGTTAACAAAGATGACGAAAACTCAAAATTGCTGCGTGTTAAGGAGTGGCAAAGGTTTCAGGTGTGCCATGTTAGTGAAAAATATGCTTTGAATCGGGTAATTTTTATGTAGAAAAGTGAGCGTTAAACTCTTTCAAAATAAAAGCGGGTAAAATTTTAGCACTATAACAATTTAATAAATATGCCATTGCAATTTTTTCAGTTTTGAATGGCTTTCTTTATAGTTTTGAAAACTTCAGGAAACTTACGAGAATATAATGGCAACCCAAACATAACCTCAATTTCGGCCGGTTCACCGGTTGTCGATGTTTTGTTTTGCATAACGAATTCGTTTCTATTTATCAATATCACGGTGTAATTTGTGCAAAATATATGAGTTACTTCGTTAAAGAGCTCTACAAATAAATAAAAATGACTACTAATCCCAGAAAAGGCACCGATCCGCTGCCTATGGAAGAAAGTGACCAGCTTACCATTAGGCCTTTGTAAGTTTGCAATTTTAACAATCAAGTTTCTAAATTTCAAAAGCCTTTAAAGACAATAATCTCACAGTTCATTCGCGAAAAGAGTTCAGCGCTACGATTATTACTAATAAACGCTCAAACCCACTATGGCTACATTATCTAATGTTTTGTATGTAACAAGCTTATTAAATTGAAAAAAATAAAAACAAGACTGCTTTCTGAAATAGAGCCTAGCCTATGCACTCGGGTTAATGCAAGGATACTTTCGATATAATTCCCATTCAAGTCTGTTCAATAATTAACGAGTTTCAGCCCTTTAAAGAATCACACATACATACATGAACTCCCAGTGCTTCAAAATCAGTTCAAGTCACTTTCACGCTAAAGAAAGGCGATTGTCCACCAGTACAGTTGGAAAACACAACACTCCCTCATCAAGAATGCGTCAGATACCTCGGTTTACACCTGGACCGTCGATTGACTTGGAGGCCTCATATAAAGAAGAAAAGAGACGAACTGAACATGAAATACAGAAATTTGTATTGGTTAGTGAGCCGGAACAGCAAATTGTCGACTGACAACAAACTTCTTATCTATAAATCAATCCTGAAGCCCGTCTGGATGTACGGCATTCAGCTATGGGGTAGTGCCTGTAACACCAACATAAGTATTATGCAAAGAATGCAAAATTCTATTCTCAGAGCTATAAGCAACGTACCATGGTTCATTACTAATAATGAAATACATGAAAATCTCCACATGAACACAGTGAAACAGGAAATTTCAAATTGTGGAGAAAAGTATCGAAAGCGGTTGGAGAATCATCCCAATGAGCTGGCAACACAGTTAACAAAACGTAGCTACAAGAAGCGATTAAAAAGAAAGGACATCATCTGAAAAAAATGTACCAAAACACAGCATGAAGCTAAACCGAAATGGGTAGATGTCCTCATTGGAGGACACACTCAAACTGGCGAAAATCTCTCAAAAGATTTACTTATAGTCTCAGCACTGATCGTAAATTAAAAAACAAAAAAAAAAAAAAAAAAAACATACATGAACTCAAAAACATTACACTCCCTTTTTGGTTGGGCAGTCGTGTAAAAATAGTTTATCTGTTGTTTGTTAATTTCAGAGGTGCTGGTCAGGAAGTAGGCAGGTCCTGCATCATGCTAGAGTTCAAAGGAAAGAAGATTATGGTATGTGTTTCTATTATTTGTATAAGGTGTAAAAAAAAACCGTGTGATTTAAAATTTCAGGTGATATTTCTGTAACAGTCCTCAAATATTTGTCAGGTGATACAAACCATTATTTTATGGCTGTGTAAGTTCTGCCTACCCTGCAAGTTATAAAGGCATATGTGTTATTCTACTATTTTCTTGTAGGGTTTTTATCACTATCACAAGATTGAACAAATATAGATTTAAATATTGAGTCCGTGATAAACTATTATCAGTCTCAGTCAGAATGGTAACTTGGTCAAGGAGAAGTTATAGTTAAACTATTCCGAACTCAAAATTTATTGTTTGGTTTCCTGCCAATAGACTTATGGATCCACTTTATTGCTACCAACCTTCCAGCCAGCACTGCCATGCCAAGTATTAATTATTTGGAAGACTCAATTTTATTTCGTTTTATTTTGCCATTCTGCGTTCAAAAATTCAAAGATGTCAAAACCTTTCAAAAACATACAAAGACCTTGCATTTACAGACAGACAAGCAGAGACAGTTTTTTCTTACCCTAAAGCACTTTCTGAGCAATAGGGTGGTGGAGGCATGGAATAAACTACCAAAAGATGTGGTGTCTGCAAAAAACACAAATCAATATAAAAATCAATTGGACAAATTAATATTGATAAAGAAATCCAAACAAGAGGACAGCAAGATACAGGCATAATCAGTTGCTACAACTGCTGCCTGTTTAAAGATAATAATAATAATAATAAAGCATAACATATACCAGTACAAAACAAACAACATAATATATGAAACAAATGTCGTTTTCAGATGGTGGTGGCGTAAAGTTACATGCCGTGTGATTAACCTGGCCAGCCCCGTGGCAGTGCTTTGATTTTTATTTTTTTCTCCCGCCCGAGCCGGTTTTCTATTAGGACATTACAAAATTGTTATAAAAAAAGAAAATTGTGTGATACAAATTTCTTTTTTTTACAATGACGGTTCATGACGTCAATAAGTGATATGATAATACTATCCTTCTATGAATAAAGAATTTCAATTTCAATTTATGCAAAGGTGGCATTATCGCTTTAAGTGATTCCTTCCAGACAACCCTGCACACTAAGAGAAACATTGAAAAACACACACTAAATTTAAATTTTAAATTTGTTTATTTAGGATCATCAGGAGAGTGTTACATTATAAACATTGAACAATAGCATAATAATTTTGATCTACCGTTTACAGTTGGACTGCGGAATCCACCCAGGGTTGTCAGGGATGGATGCTCTGCCCTTTGTGGATTTGATAGAGGCAGATGAAGTAGATCTGCTCCTCATTTCCCAGTAAGTATCAGAATTTACAGAAATCAGGTATTGCTTGGCAGATTACCCATGTGGTGCAACTTAGAATTTCATGTCATAAAAATTGACTAAGGTATAATCATCCAGGAAATGGGCAGCAGAGTTCCCTGTGAATGCATCATCTTGCACTGCACTCGCCAATCCGCATTCCAAGCTTAGTGAGTATGGCAATACCCCCCAATGGGGGAAGGCCCATGTCGAACAGTGAGCTGTTAATGTATGTTGGCAGAATACGCTAAAATAAAAATGAAATTTCATTGTACAATAACCAACTTATAAGAAATAAATATGAATGATTATTGTTATTTTTATTGTTGTTTTTTTCAAATAAAAAAGTAACGAAACTAGTAGAATTAATGGTCTATTACTGATAATGCTATTACTAATGCAAACAGAGTATCTATAGTTATTCCAAGGAGATATTTAAAAGACTTTAATAAAACTAGACAAATAGGGACATCATTATACCCTGCAACAGGGCAGCACATAATAGCTGTCACTCAGCTGTAGTTACCTTTTTTACATCCTCTTCAATACCTATTTGCCGAGCTGACAACATCCCTCCGAATACATAGGGTGCATGAAACTATCCATAAGAAAATATTTCCGGATATGTTATATTTTTTTCACTCTACATAGTAAATGCAGTCAGCTGATTGCGATTTTGTATGGGTTTTGGTTTTGTAATTTCTTGTAGTTTCCTGGCATATGTTTATTGGGGAAAGTTGTTCAGTTTTATGGTCTTCTTCTTCTACCTCAGGTTGGGACGTCTGCGGAGTTCGCAGATAGGTGATCAGCTCCGCTAGGTGGAACTATTTCAACGAATTCCCAGGAGTTTTATGGTCTACTAGCACCCTATCAGTATTCGGGGGGCTGTCCCTTACACCCCATATAGATGGTATTTTCAATATCATCTGCTGAAATGTATTTTATCATTCACAGTTTCCACCTGGACCACAGCGGCGCCCTTCCCTGGTTCCTGACTAAGACCTCCTTCAAGGGGCGAGTGTTCATGACCCACGCCACCAAGGCCATCTACCGGTGGCTGGTGTCCGATTACATCAAAGTCAGGTAAGACGGTTATTCTATATCAGTTTCCATTCAGACCAAGGATCAGTACAATACATTACTAATCAGTAATGTATTGTACTCTACTCTTAAAGGGATATCTCCGAGCGCATCAGCGACCTCTGACTAGGAGTTTTCTAAATATTTGAAATGGTCGCCATGGCCGGAATCAGTCTGACGAATCTTCAAGGCCCTTATCCAGCAGTGTTTTTACAGAGATTTTTATGTACAATACATACATACATACACATATCACGCCTATTATCCTTTGCGGGGTAGGCAGAGCGTGAACGGCCGTAAAGCGGATAATAACACCACATCTGACAGTTTGAGGGTCAATCAGATAACTGTGTATCACTATTGTGACAGGTTGTCAGCCCGTCGCCTAAAATTGCAATACACACCCTCAAGTCCCTAAATCGCCTCCTACGACTCCCACGGGAAAGAAATGAAGTGATGCCATTCTAAGCCAACAACACACGGCAAACGGATTTTTTCATCCACTGATGATAATACTTATTATCCTTTGGTTCTTTTGTAACAGCTTGTAGGTCTGTCCTGTTACATTTATTTATTGTAATGTTTTCGCGTGCATTCATTCATTCAAATTTGTCGGTGGAGTAATTGCCATTTTTTTCTATCTTCTGCCAGCGACTTGACCTCTTGATATGACACGGCAATAGACCAAAAATAAATGTCTTTTCACTTCCAGCAACATATCAACAGAACAGATGCTGTACACAGAATCAGACTTGGAGAACTCGATGGACCGTATAGAAACGATCAACTTCCACGAGGAGAAGGATGTGCGAGGTGTTAGGTTCTGGGCGTACAACGCTGGCCACGTGCTGGGGGCTGCCATGTTCATGATCGAGATAGCTGGAGTCAAGGTGTGTATTTATTTTATTTTTTATTTATTTAACTTTATGCAATTAATTTACATGGGCGGACTTAATGCCGAGGGCATTGTCTACCAGTCTACCTTAGGGCATGGGAAATGGGCGAGGCAGGTGCAAAATAAATGCAATAATAAACTAGTATGACGAACACTAATATATGTAATTAATAATTAAGTGTATGGTACAGTCAAGATCAGGCTGGGTTAGACACTCAAACTGACAATGTATGCGCGTGGCATAACACACACACACTATAATCCCTTGCGGGGTAGGTAGATTCAATTCAATTTATTTATTTGTGGTAGCATGTGTACAATAGTTCTTAGGATAATACATGTAAGTTTCCACATGACCAGCCATTTGGCATACAAAAAATTTCATAAATTTCAATTTAAAATTACATATTACATTTCTGGCAGCAAAAATGGACATTTACGCCACGTCTGACAAATATTTGAGGGAAAATTGTGTATCGGCATAGTGACAGGTTGTAAGCCCATCGCCTAAAATTGCAATACACACCCTCGATTCCCTTAGTCGCCTCTTACGAATCCCACAGGAAAGAAATGGGGTGATGCTATTCTAAGCCGGCATCACACGGCACGCGTGGCATAAAGATCTGTCCAAAGTCCAAACTGTCTAACCCAGCCTGATCTTGACTGTACCCGCAATAGTTCAAGCATGGTACAGGGTTACTGGTAATATGTAACGATCCCGCAAGGGGTGACAATCAAGAAGTTTTCTTTAAAAGCGCAGCTTTTTTATATAGGGGGAAATTACTAGAGACCGATAGCGAAAATCAGATCGGGCTGGTAAAAAGGAACAACTTTCTTTACCCAAAGAACTAAGGTCGGAAAAAAAATTACGTCCCATACAAAAGTACAAAGTTGTTCAGTTTCACGTACTGGTTCACCCCTTAAATATTCTCAGCTAATTTTTTTACACCTTATATACGCGTTATAGCGTGCAGCCGAACTTCGGTCAGGCGTAAGTTCGGCGTAAGTTCGGCGTAAGTTCGGCGGTAATCAATTTTTTGCGTTTCGCACCCCGAAAGTTATATTAGAACCATTTTTTATATATTTTGACCTATGTTCATTGGGAAAACTTGTTCAGTTTCATGGATGATTTGGCCCCGTAAAATATTTACATACGACCATTTATATAAGGTGTAAAAAAATTAACTAATAATATTTTAAGGGGTGAACCAGTACGTGAAACTGAACAACTTTCCCCAAGGAACATAGGTCGAAATATGAAAAAATAATTTGACCCTCCCATACTTAGTGTGTTACCCGACCGGGATAATTTGTATGGGAGGGCCAATTTTTTGTTCATATTTCGACCTATGTTCCTTGGGGAAAGTTGTTCAGTTTCACGTACTGGTTCACCCCTTAAAATATTCTTAGCTAATTTTTTTACACCATGTACCTATATATTTGGTCTTGACCAAATATTAGATTTTATGCCTACTACAATTAGAATGCCGTGTGATGCCGGCTTAGAATAGCATCACCCCATTTCTTTCCCGTGGGAGTCGTAAGAGGGCGACTAAGGGACTCGATGGTGTGTATTGCAATTTTAGGCGATGGGCTGACAAACAGTCACTATAGCGATACACAATTTTCCGGATGACCCTTAAACATTTGTCAGACGTGGTGTAAATGATCGTTTTTGCAGCTGTTTTGGCTCTGCCTACCCCGCAAGGGATTGTAGGCGCAATATGTGTATCTGTAGAATTAGTAGGCGGTTGAAAAACTCTGACACCAGGATTCATCGGGTCGTTGGACGACTCAGTGTCCCACACGAATAAGAAGAAGAAGAATTAGACTTTATAACTTCTGCTTGTATTTCAGGTGTTATACACAGGAGACTTTTCCAGATTTTATAACATTTTCTTGTATTACAGGTGTTATACACAGGAGACTTTTCCAGATTTTATAACCTTTTCTTGTATTTCAGGTGTTATACACAGGAGACTTTTCCAGACAGGAGGACAGACATTTGATGGCAGCTGAGATACCCACAGTACATCCGGATGTATTAATTACTGTAAGTAAGCACTGCTAAAGAGTGGAACTCACTACCTGCGTCTGTGTTTCCAAACGCATACAACCCTAATCTCTTCAAAGTAAGAGTGAACAGGCTTCTTCTGGGTGAGCTCGCTCCATCTTACACTCTGTCTCTGTTCTATGACCTAGACTAGAGTCAAGAGCAAACCCATCCTTAATAGAAAAAAAAGTATTGTGTACTTTCACACTAGTCTAAATAAAGTAAACAATTTCTTTCCTATGATTGATTTCATTTTCAGATACTGTGATAGTTTTTACTAGGGTTCTACAGAAAATTAAATGAAAAACAAATATGTATATTAAAAAAAAACGGAATTTGTAAATTTCCTCGTCGAACTATCGCGATAGACCCGGTTAGACAACTTAAATGTGTAATCGCGAGTGGTTAAAAAGTTTTCTGTATTACTTGTATTGCTGTATCAAAAAGTATCTTATAGCACGATCACACCATGGCTCTATGGGCAGGGAAATAGTAAGGGAAGTGGGCAGCGCGAGTGTGTGAAAAGGTTACTCGCGCTGCTACTCGTCATGCCGCTGCCACTTCCCGTGCTCCCGCGAGTGTCGGCGCCTCGTGCGCGAGTCAAAGGAACGGCAACACGAACGCGTGTGGAATGTATTGCTATCTTGCTCACTCGTATTGCCGCGAGAAGGGTATAACGGCAGTGTGTGAACCCTCACTCGCGATGATACTTCCGCGGAAGCATTTCGAGCAATATTCGCGACAGCGGCAGGAGCAGGTGTGAACGTGCTATTAAACTGAACATGGTATTCTCTTAGGAATCAACCTACGGCACTCACATACACGAGAAGCGAGAGGAACGAGAGAGTCGGTTCACTGGCTTAGTGAGCGACATTGTGCAGAGAGGGGGCAGGTGTTTGATTCCCGTGTTCGCCTTGGGGAGGGCACAGGAATTGCTGCTTATATTAGGTAAGTTTTTATTTTGCTACTTCTACAATACATTGTGGTATCTAATTGACACTCATATACACGAGAAGCGAGAGAGTCGGTTCACTGGCTTAGTGAGCGACAACTTGCAGTGGGGGGGCAGGTGTTTGATTCCCGTGTTCGCCTTGGGGAGGGCACAGGAATTGCTGCTTATATTAGGTAAGTTAATATTGCTACTTCTTCAATACATAATGAAATCCAACTACGGCTCTAATTTACACGTGAAACGAGAGAGTCGGTTCACTGGCTTAGTGAGCGACAACTTGCAGTGGGGGGGCAGGTGTTTGATTCCCGTGTTCGCCTTGGGGAGGGCACAGGAATTGCTGCTTATATTAGGTAAGTTTTTATTTTGCTACTTCTACAATACATTGTGGTATCTAATTGACACTCATATACACGAGAAGCGAGAGAGTCGGTTCACTGGCTTAGTGAGCGACAACTTGCAGTGGGGGGGCAGGTGTTTGATTCCCGTGTTCGCCTTGGGGAGGGCACAGGAATTGCTGCTTATATTAGGTAAGTTAATATTGCTACTTCTTCAATACATAATGAAATCCAACTACGGCTCTAATTTACACGTGAAACGAGAGAGTCGGTTCACTGGCTTAGTGAGCGACAACTTGCAGTGGGGGGGCAGGTGTTTGATTCCCGTGTTCGCCTTGGGGAGGGCACAGGAATTGCTGCTTATATTAGGTAAGTTAATATTGCTACTTCTTCAATACATAATGAAATCCAACTACGGCTCTAATATACACGTGAAACGAGAGAGTCGGTTCACTGGCTTAGTGAGCGACAACTTGCAGTGGGGGGGCAGGTGTTTGATTCCCGTGTTCGCCTTGGGGAGGGCACAGGAATTGCTGCTTATATTAGGTAAGTTAATATTGCTACTTCTTTAATACATAATGAAATCCAACTACGGCTCTAATATACACGTGAAACGAGAGAGTCGGTTCACTGGCTTAGTGAGCGACAACTTGCAGTGGGGGGGCAGGTGTTTGATTCCCGTGTTCGCCTTGGGGAGGGCACAGGAATTGCTGCTTATATTAGGTAAGTTTATATTGCTACTTCTACAATACTTTGTGGTATCCAATTGACACTCATATACACGAGAAGCGAGAGAGTCGGTTCACTGGCTTAGTGAGCGACAACTTGCAGTGGGGGGGCAGGTGTTTGATTCCCGTGTTCGCCTTGGGGAGGGCACAGGAATTGCTGCTTATATTAGGTAAGTTAATATTGCTACTTCTTCAATACATAATGAAATCCAACTACGGCTCTAATATACACGTGAAACGAGAGAGTCGGTTCACTGGCTTAGTGAGCGACAACTTGCAGTGAGGGGGCAGGTGTTTGATTCCCGTGTTCGCCTTGGGGAGGGCACAGGAATTGCTGCTTATATTAGGTAAGTTAATATTGCTACTTCTTCAATACATAATGAAATCCAACTACGGCTCTAATATACACGTGAAACGAGAGAGTCGGTTCACTGGCTTAGTGAGCGACAACTTGCAGTGAGGGGGCAGGTGTTTGATTCCCGTGTTCGCCTTGGGGAGGGCACAGGAATTGCTGCTTATATTAGGTAAGTTAATATTGCTACTTCTTCAATACATAATGAAATCCAACTACGGCTCTAATATACACGTGAAACGAGAGAGTCGGTTCACTGGCTTAGTGAGCGACAACTTGCAGTGGGGGGGCAGGTGTTTGATTCCCGTGTTCGCCTTGGGGAGGGCACAGGAATTGCTGCTTATATTAGGTAAGTTAATATTGCTACTTCTTTAATACATAATGAAATCCAACTACGGCTCTAATATACACGTGAAACGAGAGAGTCGGTTCACTGGCTTAGTGAGCGACAACTTGCAGTGGGGGGGCAGGTGTTTGATTCCCGTGTTCGCCTTGGGGAGGGCACAGGAATTGCTGCTTATATTAGGTAAGTTTATATTGCTACTTCTACAATACTTTGTGGTATCCAATTGACACTCATATACACGAGAAGCGAGAGAGTCGGTTCACTGGCTTAGTGAGCGACAACTTGCAGTGGGGGGGCAGGTGTTTGATTCCCGTGTTCGCCTTGGGGAGGGCACAGGAATTGCTGCTTATATTAGGTAAGTTTATATTGCTACTTCTACAATACTTTGTGGTATCCAATTGACACTCATATACACGAGAAGCGAGAGAGTCGGTTCACTGGCTTAGTGAGCGACAACTTGCAGTGGGGGGGCAGGTGTTTGATTCCCGTGTTCGCCTTGGGGAGGGCACAGGAATTGCTGCTTATATTAGGTAAGTTAATATTGCTACTTCTTCAATACATAATGAAATCCAACTACGGCTCTAATATACACGTGAAACGAGAGAGTCGGTTCACTGGCTTAGTGAGCGACAACTTGCAGTGGGGGGGCAGGTGTTTGATTCCCGTGTTCGCCTTGGGGAGGGCACAGGAATTGCTGCTTATATTAGGTAAGTTAATATTGCTACTTCTTTAATACATAATGAAATCCAACTACGGCTCTAATATACACGTGAAACGAGAGAGTCGGTTCACTGGCTTAGTGAGCGACAACTTGCAGTGGGGGGGCAGGTGTTTGATTCCCGTGTTCGCCTTGGGGAGGGCACAGGAATTGCTGCTTATATTAGGTAAGTTTATATTGCTACTTCTACAATACTTTGTGGTATCCAATTGACACTCATATACACGAGAAGCGAGAGAGTCGGTTCACTGGCTTAGTGAGCGACAACTTGCAGTGGGGGGGCAGGTGTTTGATTCCCGTGTTCGCCTTGGGGAGGGCACAGGAATTGCTGCTTATTTTAGTTAAGTTAATATTGCTACTTCTTCAATACATAATGAAATCCAACTACGGCTCTAATATACACGTGAAACGAGAGAGTCGGTTCACTGGCTTAGTGAGCGACAACTTGCAGTGGGGGGGCAGGTGTTTGATTCCCGTGTTCGCCTTGGGGAGGGCACAGGAATTGCTGCTTATATTAGGTAAGTTAATATTGCTACTTCTTCAATACATAATGAAATCCAACTACGGCTCTAATTTACACGTGAAACGAGAGAGTCGGTTCACTGGCTTAGTGAGCGACAACTTGCAGTGGGGGGGCAGGTGTTTGATTCCCGTGTTCGCCTTGGGGAGGGCACAGGAATTGCTGCTTATATTAGGTAAGTTAATATTGCTACTTCTTCAATACATAATGAAATCCAACTACGGCTCTAATATACACGTGAAACGAGAGAGTCGGTTCACTGGCTTAGTGAGCGACAACTTGCAGTGGGGGGGCAGGTGTTTGATTCCCGTGTTCGCCTTGGGGAGGGCACAGGAATTGCTGCTTATATTAGGTAAGTTAATATTGCTACTTCTTTAATACATAATGAAATCCAACTACGGCTCTAATATACACGTGAAACGAGAGAGTCGGTTCACTGGCTTAGTGAGCGACAACTTGCAGTGGGGGGGCAGGTGTTTGATTCCCGTGTTCGCCTTGGGGAGGGCACAGGAATTGCTGCTTATATTAGGTAAGTTAATATTGCTACTTCTTCAATACATAATGAAATCCAACTACGGCTCTAATATACACGTGAAACGAGAGAGTTGGTTCACTGGCTTAGTCAGTAGCCATTACGAGTAGATCACACTCCACAAGCAACCGACGCCCCCGCCGGCGGGGCGCGGAGGTCCCTCATTTGTTCCCCATTTTGGGAACTACCGGCACGTGCCGGGTAGATTCAGTCCAATCCGTTCTCTGGTTGAGCTGGTTGTGTGAACAACCACAAAACTAATCCGGGTAAGCTCCTGCTCTCCACCACACAGACAGGTGTAGATTTCATAGCTACTAAAATTGTAGAGTCCAGAACAAAAAAAAAACAGGCTTAGCCAGCGACATTGTGCATAGTGGGAGCAGGTGTTTGATTCCCGTGTTCGCCTTGGGGAGGGCACAGGAATTGCTGCTTATATTAGGTAAGTTAATATTGCTACTTCTTCAATACATAATGAAATCCAACTACGGCTCTAATATACACGTGAAACGAGAAAGTTGGTTCACTGGCTTAGTCAGTAGCCATTACGAGTAGATCACAATCCACAAGCTCCTCAAACAACCGCGGAGGAGCGCGGAGGTCCCTCATTTGTTCCCCATTTTGGGAACTACCGGCACGTGCCGGGTAGATTCAGTCCAATCCGTTCTCTGGTTGAGCTGGTTGTGGGAACAACCACAAAACTAATCCGGGTAAGCTCCTGCTCTCCACCATACAGACAGGTGTAGATTTCATAGCTACTAAAATTGTAGAGTCCAGAACTAAAAAAAAACTTGCTTAGTCAGTGACATTGTGCAGAGGGGGTCAGGTGTTTGATTCCCGTGTTCGCCTTGGGGAGGGCACAGGAATTGCTGCTTATTTTAGGTAAGTTTATATTACTACAAGAAGGGCGCTAATTCCACCGACAAGAGCTGAGCCCTTGAATATAAGAAGAAGGATATTACTACGCACATATCATTGAATGAGAATGAAACTTTAAAAAGACCAAAGTAACGGACATTGTCTGGCAGTGTAGCAAACTGAAGTGGCAGTGGGCTGGGCATATCTGTCGTAGAACCGACGGACGGTGGAGTAAACGGGTTCTCGAGTGGAGGCAACGCCTCGGCAAGCGTAGCGTTGGACAACTTTCGGCCAGGTGGACCGATGACTTAAAATAGGCAGCTGGTAGCCAAGTTTGCAGTAGCGTAGTGGATAGTACCCCTGCTTGTAACGCAAAGGGTTTGATCTCCACAAGACACAAATATTTATTAAGTCAATTATTAGATATTGTAATGTTTATATTTACAAAAAACTGTATTAGTATTAATATCAGCTATTTAGTTCCAGCAGTACAAGCTTTGCTTAGTTTAGGGCTAGATGACGCTGTGTGAATTGTCCAGAATACATACATACATGAGCCTATTGCAATCCACTGCTGGACATAGGCCTCCCCCAGGGTACGCCATAGGGCACGATCTCTCGTTTTTCCCATCCAGTCGCTACCAACCGCCTTTGTTAAGTCATCGGTCCACCTGGCCGGAGGTCGTCCAACACTACGCTTGCCGAGGCGTGGCCTCCACTCGAGAACCCGCTTACTCCACCGTCCGTCGCTTCGGTTCTACTACAGACGTGCTCAGCCCACTGCCACTTCAGTTGTACAAGGAATTGTCTAGGATGGTAGTTTATTTTAGAAAGAGATAGTGGGGAGGCCTTTGCAAACAAGGCAAACATATTAATAATAAAAAAATAATCCTTTTCAGACGAATACTGGTCCTTGCATCCAGAATTGCAAGACATCCCGATCTACTATGCATCGTCGCTCGCTAAGAAATGCATGGCGGTGTACCAGACATATGTGAACGCTATGAACGACAAGATCAGGAGACAGATAGCTGTCAATAACCCGTTTGTGTTCCGGCATATATCCAATTTGAAGGTATGAAATTTAGTTAAATTATTTGTAAAAAAATGTTATAAAAATGCTACAAAAAATATTGGGCCAGCCAGGATTTGAACCTAGACTCATCTGCGTAGAACACTTGGTTACGGTGCTACTATGCATCGTCGTTCGCTAAGAACTGTAGGGCGGTGTACCAGACATACGTGAACGCTATGAACGACAAGATAAGGAGGCAGATAGCTGTCAATAACCCCTTTGTGTTCCGGCATATATCCAATTTAAAGGTAAGAAATTTTGTTAAATTATTTGTAAAAAAATGCAAAAAAAATACACAAAAACCACCCAGATGTAGAAAAAATATTGGGTCAGCCAGGATTTGAACCTGGACCCCATTACGTAGAACACTTGAGTTATGGTACTACTATGCATCGTCGCTAGCTAAGAAATGCATGGCGGTGTACCAGACATACGTGAACGCTATGAACGACAAGATCAGGAGACAGATAGCTGTCAATAACCCCTTTTGTGTTCCGGCATATATCCAATTTAAAGGTAAGAAAATTTGTAAAATTATTTGTAAAAAAAAATACCAAAAATGATAAAAAATACACAAAAACCACCCAGATGTAGAAAAATGACGGGCCAGCCAGGATTTGAACCTGGACCTTTATGCGTAAAACACTGAGTTACAATATCTACTGCGACGATATGGTGTTGCTAGTAAAATTAAGTATGATCATTGGTAGTATCGACATTCTTTGTTAACTGGGCAAAACTGTTTTAATACAGGAACTTATGAGTTATGTTATGGACATTACAAGGTGAATTAATACAAATGATAAATCGAAATCTTTCTTCATCGACTTTAATAAAATATATAAAAACTATTAACTAAATATCGTATTGCAATCTTATCAATTACAAGCATTTTCTTCACCAATAGCAAATACATCGATTTCAGGTTTTACCTTATCATATAAATGTGGGAACGCGCCTTCGGCATTATACTTCTTCCTCACAACCTCATACAAAGACAGATCGAACATTTCTTCAAATTCCTCTCTTGTCATAAATATATCTGCGTAGAGAAAAGAATATCCTCCGACTTCTCTAGTAAACTCCTCCATTTTCCTCATAGCTACGACTGGGTTGTAAGGTTGCTTCGCTTTAACCTTCCCTGGTACACCGTAAACACCTAAATCGTTGTACATTGCGTAGTTAGTGCCTGGCACTAAGTATTTCGGATCGGGACGTCTTAATGTAGACGACATTGGACCGTGATCTATGACTTTACATGGGTAGACTAACAGAGGGTACTTGTCGAACAATTCTGTGGCTACATCGATCTGTTTCTCCAATTCATTGATAGGTAAGACTATGTCTTGGAATACTTGTTTTGTGAATGTATAAGCGCGGACCCCGGGTGTCGTAGTAAACTTTAGAAAAGCTGGTTTTGGAGGCAAAAGCCAACCGAACAAGAACCTAAATATAGGATTGTTTCCGTAAGATAACATGTCTTCTACAACCCAGAAAATCGCTCTGTTATGCCTCAACAAATAGTCTCTAAGCGGTATCAATTCGGTTTTCTCCTCATCGTTTTTCAAAATGGTTTCCACGTGTTTATAAAACCACGGTTTATACCATTTCGAACACTCGTTCACTGGGATAAACTGGTCGTAATGCGCATACTCTCCTGTCATTATCACTGCTTCATCTTTGCTAAAGATGGTACCTTCGATATAATCTGGGAAAACCTTCGGTTCCTTTTCATAAGCGCCAGATAAAGCCCTAATTGTATTGCAGTATTCTTTCTGTCCTTTCACAGGTGTGTACGTTAGCTTTATAAAAGGTTTAACTTTAACAATTTTCAATGTTAAAGCAACTAAGAATCCTAGGCTTCCGTGACTCCATGGCAAGGCTTTATAGAGGTCTGAGTATTCGTTGTCGTTAGTGGCTGTTACCAAGGATCCGTCGCCGAGAACGACCTCGTAACTGATGATGGTTTCGTGGTACAGGCCTGCCTTGTGGGAGTGGGTTGACATCCCTGTGCCGAACGCTAGACCTGGAAATAATGAAAAATTCAATGAGAAACTGAAACCACCCGTTATAGTGTAAAGACCCATACTCACATCACACATCACGCCTATAATCCCTTGCGGGGTAGGCAAAGCGTAAACAGCCGCAAAAAACGGACATTTACGCCACGTATAACAAATATTTGAGGGTCATTCGGAAAATTGTGTATCCCATCACCTAAAATAGTAATACACACCCTCAAGTCCCTAAGTCGCTTTTACGACTCCCACGGGAAAGAAATGGGTGATGCTATTCTAAGCCGGGATCACACGCCACAATGAAAGACCTATATAGGGTGAAATTTTACTTTTTACAGATACTTAGCATCTCAAGACTGGTGATAAGAATCAATATTCGCCGAGGAACATAGGTCGAAATAAAAAAAAATTACGTCCCTTACATAATGAACCAGCTGACCGAGTCTATTTGTAAATAAGCAAATTTTTTTGCCATTTTCGACCTATATGTTCCTTGGGAAAACGTCTTCCTTATCACCAGCTACTCGTCGAATTTTACACTTTATAACTAGGCAGATTCTTGCACAAATCTTTCCTTAACATATGGGACAGCGAATCAAACGGCCCTATCAGCCCTGGTGTCAAGAGTTTACAAATATCCTACTAGGTAAAGAGCATCTATATGATGTTGCTTTGTAAGGACCGCCGCAAATGGTTATTTAACCAGATTGTCTAAGTATGATTTAGTGATTCGTAAAGCCTCGTTAAACTGTCAATCCAGGGCGCTGTTAGTGAACTGAATGGTGTCGCAATATCATGTTAGATTACTAGATTTGCCTCCCTTATAGGTTGGCACTTTTGACAGCTGTCAGATTCTGTATAAAAACTGTAACCATACCTCCTAAAGTGGCGTCGACGAGATCGATAGTGACAGCCAGCGAATAACCCCTCGGTATCAGATACTCGGTGATATCCCCTACTGTCACCATGGGCTCCACTCTCACTGTCATGTTGTCCTCGTCAAGTGAGAGGGTGTCATAAAAAAGTAGCACTTGATGACGTATATGCCTTGTGGGATTGTCACCAGTTTGGTAAGGAGATTTGGAGGTTATTTTACCAGATTGTCTAAGTATGATGAAGTGCTTCATAAGGCTCTTTAAACTGTCGTTCCCAGACACTTTAAGTGAACTGAATGGTTTGGAAATGTCAAGAGTTTTACTCCATTATAGGTTGGCACTTTTGACAGCTGTCAGATTCTGTATAAAAACTGTAACTATACCTCCTAAAGTGGCATCAACCAGCTCGATAGTGACAGCCAGCGAATACCCCTTCGGTATCAGATACTCGGTGATATCCCCTACAGTCACCATGGGCTCCACTCGCACTGTCATATTGTCCTCATTGAGTGACAGGATGTCGTAAAACAGAAGCACTTGATGACGTATATGCCTTGTGGGCTTGTTCCCAGTTTAAGACGGACATTTGCAGGTTATTTTACCTGATTGTCTAAGTATGATTTAGTGATTCATAAAGCCTCGTTAAACTGTCAATCCAGGGCGCTATTAGTGAACTGAATGGTGTCGCAATATCATGTTAGATTACTAGATTTGCCTCCATTATAGGATGGCACTTTTGACAGCTGTCAGATTCTGAATAAAAACTGTAACTATACCTCCTAAAGTGGCATCAACCAGCTCGATAGTGACAGCCAGCGAATACCCCCTCGGTATCAGATACTCGGTGATATCCCCTACTGTCACCATGGGCTCCACTCTCACTGTCATGTTGTCCTCGTTGAGTGACAGGATGTCGTAAAGAGGGATGGGTACTTGGTGGTGCAGGTGCTTTTGAAAGAATGTTGTGGATAGTGAGAGCCAGTTAGGTCGCGATGTGCAGAGGAGACGGCGATCTTCTGACGGCAGTTTGTTCCATTGTTGGACCTGGAAGATGGTTAAAAAAATATTTACAGTATTGAATAAAATTAGTCTGGTTTCATAAAGTTTAGATTTTTTTCTTTTTTTATTAATTTTGTGGTTAGGAAGAATAGCGTTCCACCATGCTCGGATCCTCAGCAGTACCGTGAAGAAAGCCAACACTAGTTCCCTATTGTCTACCAGATGGGTTCCCGCTGTTGATGGGATCACTTATTACCTGGTCTTGTATCTCTCTGACAGAACTGTCATGTTTATAAGGCGCGTTGTTCATCTTGGTCCACCATGCTCGAATCCTTAGCAGTACCGTGAAGATGAAGCTTGCTGGAAGACAGAAGAAGGCTACCACCAGCTCCCTATTGTCTTCAAGCCACGGGATAATGCGGGCTTTCAGTGAGTCTGGTATCATGGTTAAATCTGAAAAGGAATTGATTATTTGGTTAGTTACATGTCACTCAGAGAGCTATGGAAAGGTCTTAGCTCGGTATTTCTATATTGGATAAAGTCTGGAATGTGACTATCCGCGAAATGGCCAAAGTAACGGACATAGTCTGAAGGTGTAGCAAACTGAAGTGGCAGTTGGCTGGTCACATTTGTCGTAGAACCGATGGACGGTAAGCGGGTTCTCGAGTGGAGGCCACGCCTCAGCAAGCGTAGCCATAACCATTGTGTATGAAAATAGGACGGTCATGGATGTTGAGTTTAAACCATCAATCCTACCTCACAAATATTCGCAATCTTGAAGGATCGATAGTAAGAGATCGATAGTAGGATTGAAAATAAAAACATGTCACAATTTTTTCACATTTTTAAAGAATACAAACAAAAAAAAAATCAAGGCAATACAGAAGTTTAATAAAACGACACCAATAAAAATTAATTATAACCTTATAACATACATAATCAAATAGCTCATCAATACTCGTACTTTCTTTAATATTTCAAAGTTACAATATTTGTTAGAAATCTTACTCCACAGTTAATTAATTAATATTCGTTCTGTTTTTACTGCCAGTGCCCTATGTTTTCAGTATTCAGTATTCAGTATTCAGTATTTATTTCATACCATGTTTCACTTATACATACAGTAGGTCTTATATTAACAGTCAGTCTCAAACATGGACCCAGATTGGGCATAACAACATAAAATTAGGTACTTAACTACTAATAAAATATGAAATTCAGTTAAATAAAATGAAATAAATAATTTGAATTAACATAATTAACTAAATTAAGTAACACTAGGTAATTCATAATTTATAATTTATTGTTTTTTTTTTCGCCTAAGTATTCACTAACCGTGTAATAGCACTTCTTGGTTAGGTAACTTTTTAATAAAGTTTTGAATTTTTGCTTGTTATCTTGCTCTTTAATCTCGCTTGGCAAGCTATTGTAGGTTTTGGCTGCCATTGTTAAGGGACCACACGAGACCATTTTCATTTTAGAAAATGGCAGGGCTAAACAGGTTTGGGGTCTCAAATTCCTTGGGCGAGAGTACTGTGGGAAAAGATTTGCATGTTTTCTTACAAAAATACAAGCTTCTAGAATAGATATGGATGGTAGAGATAAAATGTTATGCTTGATAAAGTATTGTTTACAGCTGGTCATATTGTCTATATTGGCTATTATCCGAATGCATTTTTTTTTGTAGAAGAAATAGGTTGGAAGAGTTTGTGCTATTTCCCCACAGTACTATGCCATACTGGAGCCAGGAATGAGCATACGCATAATACGCAATAAGTGCTGTTTTTGTGTCAGTGCATTTTTTAAGCTCATAGAGTGCATATGTGAAGCTTACTAATTTAGATGATATTTTTGCTATGTGCTCCTTCCAGTTTACATTTGCATCAATGTTTATGCCCAACAGTGAGTATGAATCTGTGGTTTCTATTTTGACGTTTTTGAACTCATAGTCTATTTGAAGGGCTCTCCTTTGGTGTGGTCTAAATTGAATAATTTTTGTTTTATTGTAATTAATAAGTAAATTATGTTTCTGGAGCCAGTTATGAATTTTCTGAATTGTGTCATCTAGGGATATTTTCAAAAGTGAGGGAGGGATGTTATGAAACTACAGGCTACAAGTCTACAGGTGAAATTCTTTGTACATTGCGTAGCCGGTTACTATTCCTGGTTTCATAATGGCTAACTGACTACGCAATCCCCATCGAATTTTACCTGTAAAATTGTAGCCTGTAATTTGATAAAATCGGGCATTGCTTCCTATCGTCCTAACTTACATACACCGGCCGGCACTCAACATAAATCGCACACAACAAAATAGTATAAAATATAGTCGCTTGCCATGTCCCTATGTTTGCTTAGAACTTTAAAAGTACGCAACGGATATTGATGCGGTTTTCTTTAGTAGATAGAGTAATTCAAGAAGAACGTTTTTATGTATAATTCATGCCTGGAAAAGGTCTTTTTCCCGAGGGAGAACGGTTAGCAGCGGCTTAAACCACTGCGTGGGTCACTAGTTTAAAAATAAAAAGAAGATAAGATTATAAACACGGACACAGACTATAAATATAGACACACTCACCTCGTCTTCACACTTTGAACTTGTTATGAACACTAGTTATAACCCCGTCTGGTGTCTACTGATAACAAAATGTTATCCTCTGTTATCCGACGACACTGTTTCCCTATATAAACTTTTATTATTTCGATATACATTGACGATTCACTTGTGAATAACTGTTTTCACTATTACTACATAGTGTTTAATAAAGTCGCTTCCCGTGTCTCTTTGTATGCTTAGATCTTTATAACTACGCTACAGATTTTGATACGGTTTTTTTAATAGATAGAGTGATCCAAGAGGCAGGTTTTTAGGTACCTTTTACCGCGAAAAGTTTTGTTCCTTAAGGAAAATGGGTAGCAGCGGGTGATACCGCTTGGCGCTTGGCGGGTCGCTAGTTTAACAAGCATAATAAATTAAAAATACGACTGCATTCTGAGATAAAGCCTAACCTATGACACTCAGGATAATGTAAGGATTCTTCCGACACAATTCCCATTCGAATCTGTTCAGTGGTTAACGAGTTTCAGTCCTTTAAAGAATCGCACATATATACATACATACATGAACTCTAAAAACATTCCTTTTTTGGTTGGGCAGTCGTGTAAAAATAAAAGTACACAGTCATGTTTGTAAAAGTGATAACAGTTTGAATTGATACGTCCACGTTACTTTTTATCTGATAATATTATATCATTCATTATTTTATTATTAAATCACAATGATCTGTACTATTGATAAATATAAATACCTAAGATTAAACAAATCGTGCCTCACCTTACTAAGGGAATTTAAAACTTATTTACATACTACAGAACTATACACCACGCAATCTGGTACTAATTACCCAACAAAACCTTTCACACTCATTCACAATATTAAATAACTAACAGCTATCCTCAGATTTTTTCTTAGTATGTTAAATTCGGCTGTATCCGAACTATAAACTACACCATCAAAACTACAAAACTAGTTTCGTTTCGTACGCACATATGACCTTGAATAGATTCAATGAATGTAAATTTACGTCAGCCAAATTACTTACAGCTGTGGCAAGGAAATTGACACTTTATCGCGTTGGCTTAGGAGATATGTTGTAGGAATGTCCGGTTGGGTTAGGATTAGAGGATAAGTTTTCGCAGAGTTGCTAGGCGTAAATTAATGTAGTAATAATAATAACAATAGAATGTTATGAACATTATCGGAATGGGTAGAGTATATTTGCCTAAACTTCAAAGAAAGAAAAAGAAAATGGAGACTCAATTAGTACTCAAATTCGAGTGCCGGATATCTGTCTTACAAACATTAGAAACTACGTCCTTATCTACCTACATCTACACTATCTACACTAATATTATAAAGAGGAAAGATTTGATTGTTTGTTTGTTTGTTTGCATCGAATAGGCTCCGAAACTACTGGCCCGATTTTAAAAATTCTTTTACCATTAGAATCCTACATTATTCCTGATGAACATAGGCTATATTTTATACGAGAAAAAAATAGGGATCCGTGTGAAAATTTCGATAATGTAACCCAACGTGTGAAAAATTAACCAAAAAAATATCTTATATCGCGTACGCTGTGGAAATTATTGACAATAGAGCAAAGTGATGTACTACAGTTTCATAGAAGACATCAATATCTATAATAATGTCCGCGATACCATACGTCTAACTATTACAGTAATGCCACAATAACTACTTTTTCATTTAAAAATGTACAAACTACGCCACATTATTCGTACCAGTGTAATGATTACATTTAATCATTACTGTATTAAAGGGTGTCAGGGATAGCCCTCCGAATACTGATAGGGTACATGCAGACCATGAAACTGAACAACTTTCCCCTAGGAACATATTTCAGGAAACGTAAAAAAACTGAATTCCCATAGTGAATGCAGTCAGCTGATTGTGAATGCAGTCAGCTGATTGTGATTTTGTATGGAAAGTAATTTTTTTGGCGTTTCCTGACATATGTTTCTTGGGGAAAGTTGTCCAGTTTTATGTTTCATGCACCCTAGCAGTATTCGAAGGGCTGTCCCTTTCTCGGTATATAAAAAGACAACAAAGAACATTAAATAATGCATTAAAAAAATCTACACTAAAATAATACATACATACACATATCACGCCTATTATCCCTTGCGGGGTAGGCAGAGCGTAAACGGTCGCAAAAACGGACATTTACGCCACGTCTGACATATGATTGAGGGTCATTCGGAAAATTGTGATGTGATGCTATTCTAAGCCGGCATCACACTAAAATAATAATAATATAATCTACACTAATATTAGAAACAGGATTTTTCAATTGTTTGTTTGAATTGAATAGGCTCCGAAACTACTGGACCGTTTTAAAAATCTCTTTTACCGTTAATTGAAATTTTTTATTCAATGTAGGATAGACTTATCACTTATTGACGTCATGAACCGTCATTCTAAAGAAAGAAATTTGTATCACACAATTTTCTTTTTTTTATTACAATTTGTTTTGACCTAATAGAAAACCGGCTCGGGCTGGATAAAAAAAAAAAAAGGCACTGCCATGGGGCTGGCCAGGTTAATCACACGGCATGTAACTTTACACCACCACCATCTGAAAACGATATTTGTTTCAAATTGAAGTCAAGATTTTTAGAATCCTACATTATCCCTGATGAACATAGGCTAGATTAAACTGTCTTATTCCCAGGGGGAAATTGTTAGCGGCGGGTGAAACCGCTGGGCGGGCTGCTAGTCTACGTTAAAACTAGGAGGAACTATTTTTTTTTAAACTTGCAAAATTTTCAAGCGCGGGCAGGATTTAAACCTGCGACTTTCGCATTACTAGTGGCGACGCCACTTCCAACTAGAACTTTAGGAGGAACTTAAATCAATAACCTCGGAAGTTTGTCCATCTTTCTGAGGAGTACCCTGAAACTGTTAACATCAGGTTCAGATGTTATTAGCAACATTATTCAAAAAATCAGCGTTTTCGCGTATTAAGTTGCCGAAATCTCCTACAATCTTTATTGTGAGCTTTTTGTGCCTCTTCTGAAAATATTGCAATGGGAAAAAGGAACGTTTTAATATTCTCAGTACTGTGAAAAATTATTTTGTGCACGGTAACGGGCACCACAAATATAGATTTATCGAATTTTTCATAGTTGATGTTGTATCTCGACAACAAAGTACAAAGCAATATATAAATTTTTATAATTAACGTAACATCTAGGTAACCCTGTTATTTCTCACATACATACATACATACATACAAATATCACGCCTCTAATCCCTTGCGGGGTAGGCAGAGCGTAAACAGCCGCAAAAAACGGACATTTACGCCACGTCTGACAAATATTTGAGGGTCATTCGGAAAACTGTGTATCGCCATAGTGACAGGTTGTCAGCCCATCGCCTAAAATTGCAATACATACCCTCGTGTTCCTTAGTCGCCTCTTACGACTCCCACGGGAAAGAAATGGGGTGATGCTATTCTAAGCCGGCATCACACGGCAAATTATTTATTTGTCAGCATTTTTAAAAAAACTTTCGAGCATCATTGTCGTCATTAGAATTATCATATCCTCCAGATTTTGGCCTATCTACAATCAGACCCAGTTTTTATTTAAATTGAGCTCTTGTCATCATTGAACGACGAACGAATGCTTTTACTAAGCCTCCACTGCTTAGCATCCAGACGATAGCTGATATGGAGACTCAAAAGACCGAATTCAGGCATGAAGTGTAGATAAACCAAATATTGCCACTATCGAGTGTTTTTCCAATTTCACTGCACTTAGAGGGATCATTAGTAACGTCTTAAATCACCCGAGCAACGTTTCGGTTTCCAGCTAATCTACTTGATACTTCTGCAGCATACGCTAATTCATCTGCAGCTCTTGTCTGAACTAGATCCTCAACGCGTCGTCGCTTAGTTTTAATAGCACGTTCACACCATGCACCTGCTCCTGCCGCTGTCGCGAATATTGCTCGAAATACTTCCGCGGAAGTATCACCGCGAGTGAGTGTTCACACACTGCCGTCATACTCTTCTCGCACCAATATGAGTGAGCGAGATAGTAATACATTCCACTAGCGCTCGTGCTGCCGTTCCTTTAACTCGCGCACGAAAAGCCGACATTCATGGGAGCACGGGAAGTGGCAGCGGCATGACGAGAGACGCGCTGCCCACTTCCCTTACTATTTCCCTGCCCATATTGGCATTGTGTGAACGTGCTATAAGACTTACATCAGTAAAGTCTTTTTGAGGTCTTCCCGGACTTAAAACTTCTGCGGAATGTGAAGGTGATGTTGCAGCCAGCACTGACACTTTAAATATAGTATCAGTGCCCTCCAACCACTGGCTATTATTATCGCGAAAAGGATCTTCTTTTTTTGCGGCAAGTTCCCAGTTCTTCAAAACATATGAAGAATGTTTTGCAATTATCTGACTTATGGAATCTTCAATTGCATTAGCGAGGTCGAGTTTTTCAGAAATAAAGCGATAAATGGCTTCATTTCGGTTTTCTTTGGGATGTCTTAAACCTTTATAAGGCGATGAGAAGAATGTTCCTACCTAAAATTGAACCTTAACTACCCGCAATAGATTTCAAAACTAATGAAAAAAAATTAAACCCGTTAAAGGGTTAACCATTGCCTGTTTCTTTTTAAAGCAATAAAAAATACACACGTGACCGTGAGCCTACATTATGTACATATCATAGGTTGTACATGTGAGTTGTTGGGTCATGAACTTAGGAAATGCTGCAAAATCGGTTACTTTTACAGGACAAAAATTTATTTTTCTGGAAGTTATGAGTTTGCAGATACATATTAATTTTTCAAATGAAGTACTTACCCTCAAAATCCATAACAAAGTTTGAACTCAAAAGTCACGACACAATTATAGTAAATTACCAAGTTCAAAGGCAAATTTCAAATGATAAGGACGAAATATATTCGCGACATTATAAACTCACCCCTATTACTCATTAGTCGAAGGATGCCGATCAAAAAAATACCCGAAATTGTTGTCGTGTAAGTGTTGGTAATACTAATGACCATTTCACCGAAATTTGATAAAGTTACAAGCGCTGTTGCAAGCGTTATTATCACACGGGTAAACATACACATATCACGCCTTTATCCCTCGCGGGGTAGGCAGAGCGTAAACGACCGAAAAAACGGCCACCTACGCCACGTCCGACAAACGTTTGAGGGTCATTCGGAAAATTGTGTATCGCCATAGTGACAGGTTGTTAGCCCATCGCCTAAAATTGCTATACACACCCTCAAGTCCCTTAGTCGCCTCTTACGACACCCATTTCGTATTCTTATCAAGAGATTGGATATTTGGATGTGGTAGCTCGGTTGGCAGAGCAGTGGGACGGTACTTCACGGTCCCGGGTTCAAGTCTCGGCCGACGCTAAGATTATTTTAATTTCTTATTTGCTTTATCTCATCTGTGATGTTGTTGCAGGGCATAGACCACTTCGAGGACATAGGTCCATGTGTGATCATGGCGTCCCCCGGCATGATGCAGTCGGGGCTCTCGAGGGAGCTGTTCGAATGCTGGTGCACTGACCCCAAAAATGGCGTCATTATTGCCGGTAAGAACTAAGCACATAAGCTAAGGAGTCACTTGCCTTTAATCTTTAAAACTAGACTACACAAGCATCTTCTTGCTAAATCTGTTTGCAATTAACATGTAATATATATTATTATTTTATTTATGTTTATATAAAATATGTTTTATACATATAATATTTTGTATTGTAGTATTTACGTATATTTAATATAATATTGTTTTGTTAAATTAGTTAGATTTGTTATTTTTTGTGTCTTACATGTTGCCGCTACTATTTACAGTGTGTTTTTTCAATGTTTTCTCTTAGTGTGCAGGGTTGCCCGGAAAAGATCGCTTAAAGCGATAAGGCCGCCTTAGCATATATTGTGTTGTTTATTTTTGTTCTTGTTTATGTTATAATTATTAGTGTGAGCAATAAAGTGTTTCTGTCTGTCTGTCTAAGGACCTGAGATTGAAGGGATTTTAGGTGCTGTGGGTGTCAACCAACAATGCATCAAATGTCTGAAATAACCAACATTTGAAGAAGGAGATGAAGTTCCGGAATTTCGAAAAACCAGATTATCGAAACGATATTCCGTTTTTCTTCCGGTTTTCAAAACATGTGAATCGTTAAAACCGTTTTCTTAATGATTGCCCTACACTTTTCAGGGAATAACCATTGAATATATTGTACTTTCTTACCACCTGCACTTTTTTTTGCAAGCATTTTGTCACGTAAACACCTAATAACTGCTCACGACTCCCGTGAAATTCCAAAATCCAAAATATGTTAATACTAAAGATATTTTTTACTTTGTTAATTATAACTTCAGGAATTCCGGATTTGAGCTCTATAATATCGAAACTCCAAACCGGTTTTTAGAACCTTCCTATGTTACATGCCGTAATTTGTAGCGAAAGCTATTTCTGTAGACGTTCTGCCAACTTCACAAGTGCAATAGACTTGATGTGTTATAACGCCGAGCGTAATTTCACTACATAATATAAAATAAAGTCGCTTTCCGTGTCTGTCCCTATGTAAGCTTAGTAACTTTGCAACGAATAATGGTCGAGTTAGTCATAATTATAATTTAAACGGGTTCTTACCGACGAATATTTTTTTTGCGAGTTCCCGATATATTTCAGTTTACCCGTGATCATGACGCTTGCAAACAGCAAATTTATGTATATGTGAACTATATTCGTCAAACCTTTTGTTTATGTGATGAACGCCTTCATTTTGAAGTAAGCGAGTGTAGAATTTATATCATAATTTTTTTTTACCAGGTTACTGCGTAGAAGGCACACTCGCTAAGACAATCCTCTCAGAGCCCGAGGAGATCACATCTATGTCCGGTCAGAAGCTTCCCCTAAAGATGTCTGTTGACTACATATCCTTCTCAGCCCATACAGACTACCAACAGACTTCAGAGTTCATCAATATACTGAAACCACCACATGTGGTAAGTGTTAAATACTTTATGTTGCTGCTGTAAATGTGGTAAGTAGGGTCACTCAACGTTGTAGTGTGTTATTTTACAATGTTGTAGATGTGAAAAGCAAGGTCATTCCAGTTGCAATTGTTGCTAATATATATAGTAGAGTATCTTAAAGCTTACATACATTTGAAGCTTCCCCCAAGTCTGTCGACTACATATCCTTCTCAGCTCATACATACTACCAACAGACTTCAGAGTTCATCAATATACTGAAACCACCATATGTGGTAAGTGTTAAATACTTTATGTTGCTGCTGTAAATGTGGTAAGTAGGGTCACTCAACGTTGTAGTGTGTTATTTTACAATGTTGTAGATGTGAAAAGCAAGGTCATTTCAGTTGCAACTGTTGCAAATATCTATAGAAGTCTCTCAAAGCTTACATACATCTGAATCGACTACGTATCTTTCTGGGCTCATACTGATTATTAACTGACTTCGGAATTCATCAATATACTAAGTGTAAATGAAGAAAGTTGGGTTTATTTAGTTTCCATTGTTGCAGATATTTATAGTTGCTGTTATAGTTACCTAAATATAATACTTGTGTAATTCACTAGTCATAATAATTGTAATATCCAGTTTCATCCAAGGCTTACCCATACCATTTCGTCTGAAGTCACTTTTAATGAACTTGTAAGATCAATAATATAGGAACCTATCCGTTAATCCATTAGGTAGCCTGAAAGAGATCGCTGCAAGCGATAAAGCCGCCTTTCCTAACTTTTAGTTTTAAGTTTTCTGTATTGTTTGCTGAAAGCAATAGGTAAAGTATTCATCTATCTATTTTTATTTGACAATGTTATAAATGCGGAAAGCTTGGTCACTGCAGTTCTCAATGTTGCAACATTTCCATTTCACAATTTGTAACTGTTTCTTACAGGTGCTAGTTCACGGTGAACAGAACGAAATGTCTCGTCTGAAGGCAGCGTTACAAAGGGAACACAGAGGGAAACTCGCCATACACACGCCCAGGAATACACAGCTACTGTCACTCACCTTTAGAGGAGATAAGACTGCAAAGGTTTGTGCTTTTTGCAATGGAGGAATACTCAAAGCTTATTACAGATGGCAGCAGGAGAGTGGCGCCATTAGTTCTCCAATTTGCTATCTCTATCATCACCAACAGCCTTTGTGGTCAAGCGGTGGCACCGTTGGTCTCAGATTCGATTTCCAGGACACTAACAAAGTTGATGTTATTTATCACTTGTGAAACTGTTCTAATTTTGGTTAGAAAATTGCAGGTTGAGCCACCTGATTATCCGTAAAAAAAGGTTCCGTGCTACGGAGCGCACGCTAAACCGTCGGTTCGGGATACTGTCTATGATTTCTTAGACAGAAGCTGATTCTCAATAAATTATGTTTACATCGAGTTTTCATTTAAGTGATGGAGGGCGCCAGTAACTCCGGAATAGTTTTTCTTTTCTTCTGTTTAGTTATAAGTTTTCAGTACCTACCCTGCAGGTACGACTTTTTAATTGTTCACTGTAATAAGCTATTATCAAGCTGTGTAAATGCGTTTAGGGTATCAGTCTAGTTCTAAACAATTTTTGAATCCACAATAGACAATTTTGATTGTTACCTGTTGTATTTACCTAATAAAATAAAATTGCCTTTAATTTTAAGTACGAACGAATACATATCGAGCTGAGCATGATATTTCTTGTCCAGGTGATGGGTTCCCTGGCGGTGGAGCCTCCGGAGCCAGGTCGGCAGCTGCAGGGCATCCTGGTGAAGAGGAACTTCAACTACCACATACTGGCACCTTCTGATCTCAACAGTGAGTATGCCAGGAGAAAATGCTCCCTTCATATTTGCTAAACTATGACTGACTGAATACGCCAATTTGACTACTGTCGGATTGATGCTAGTACTATGGCAGAGGGGGCATTTTTGTTTGTTGACATCTCTTATGGTATGAAAATGACAGCTGTCAAATATGGATTATTAGAATGGCCGTGCAGTAATAGTGATTTTTAAAAGTTACGTTCACGATCAGGATTCTTTTTCTAGCTTACTAAAAGATGTAGTTTTTTCAATTATCTAAAAAATATGTAGGTAATCTTTATGGTATAAATCAGTGGTATTGGGTTTTCATAAATCATTCCATGCATTGTAAACATTAACATGTATACAGCGTGGAGAAACTGGACAACTTTTACATCACCCCATTTTAACTCGCCCTATATCCTCTTTCAGAATACACAGAACTGACTCAGTCGGAAGTGTCCCAGCGACAATCCATCCACTACGCGGGTTCGATTCCCGTGTTGCGTCACGTGGTGATGCAGCTGGCTGGCCCGGTGGAGTTTATAAGTGAACTAAAGTGGAAACTGTATGGATGTGTCGACCTTACTATTGATAACAACATGATCACTTTGGAGGTGAGTGAGATTTAGTTTTCTAACTTTATTTTATTGTGTATTCTATTTTGTGACAATAATTTCTTCAGTGACCCTCAACTTTGCATTTATAACATTACTTGTAGCATACCTTATTATGATAACATTTTGCAACTGTTCATAAAGTGACCCGCGACATTGCATTTATTACAACTTTTCTTATCATTATTGCAATTATTTATAAAATGATTTTCAACATTATCGGATAAGTATAGTAACAGTCGCACCATTTTCAAAAGCCCATTCTGACAGCTATCAATAGATGCTAATGCCTTAGTATAAGGTCCATTTTCCTTTGTTAACGTCGTTAAAAGTTGGCCCATTTTTACAGTTGTCAAATGCAAACTAACACTGTGATAAAAGTGCCTTAAATTGTGAATGGAATCTATTTCTATGTCTTTATTGGTATTATCTTGCTCATGGCAGCTAAATCGGCAACTAAATGTATCCTTTCCTTGAATATCAAATATTATATATCCTGCCCGCGCTTGAAAAATTTGCAAGTTTTCAAAAATAGTATCCTTTCCTACTGCACATTTTAATTAATAAAGTGTTTTCCCTATTGTTTTAATTGTAAGCACCTACTGCCGTGTGATGTCGGCTTTGAATAGCATCACCCCATTTCTTTCTCGTGGGTGTCGTAAGAGGCGACTAAGGGCCTCGAGGTTTACATGTTTATTGCGATTTACAAAATTTTCCGAATGACCCTCAAATGTTTGTCAGACGTGGCGTGCATATCCGTTTTTTGCGGCCGTTTGCGCTCTGCCTACTCCGCAAGGGATTATAATAATAATAATTGTATAAACGAATTGAATTGAATAACATCTACCTTTATGCCTCGTGCCCAATGCGTACCCTGGGGGAGGCCTACGTCCAGCAGTGGACTGCAATAGGCTGATGTATGTATGTATGTATGTTATGCCTCACATCACATATCACGCCTATAGTCCCTTGCGGGGTAGGCAGAGCGTAACCGGTCGCAAAAAACGAACATTTACGCCTCGTCTGACAAATATTTGAGTGTCATTCAGGAAATAATGTTTCGCCATAGTGACAGGTTGTCAGCCCATCGCCTAAAATTGCAAAACACACCCTCAAGTCCCTTAGTCGCCTCTAACGACTCCCACGGGAAGGAAATGGGGAGATGCTATTCTAAGCCGGCATCACACGGCGGCATCACATGTTATGCCTGGACTTATAATATGAATGTAGAATGATGTATCGTTGTTGCAGTGGCAAGCGCAGCCCGTGACAGACATGTACGCGGACGCGCTTGTGGCGGCCATACTGAGCGCGTCGTCGCTGCCCGCGCCGAGGCACCTGCCGCTCGCGCCCAAACTAGACAGGATGCACTTCAAGGTATGTTGTTGCAGTAGTTTATCTACACTCGTCTCATAATGTTCGAATTATGAACTCGAAAACAGTTGTATAAAGACCTGCTTTATGCACTCTGCCTATAGAAATTACAGAAGCGTAATGCCTTAATGAGAAGGCTATTACTGCGATAAAGTTGATAAATGAAACGAAGTTTTTTTTGCCAATACTCAAATTGTCATGTTTGTCGCATTTGTCATTTGTGTTGTTGTTGTTTGGTAATTGTTCGGTTGTTGTTCAGTTGTTTTATTAGGTTGTTGTTGAGATGTTGTTCAGCTGTTGTTCAGTTGTTGTTCAGATGTTGTACAGTTGTTGTTCAGATGTTATTCCGTTGTTGTTCCGTTGTAGTTCAAGGTACAGATTGTAAAAATAATAGCTGCAAATATTTTAAGGCGTGAACCAGCCCATGAAACTGAAAACAACTTTCCCCGGGGAACATTTTTTCACAACAACGAACAACAGTTCGGAATATGTCAAAAATATTTTGAGCTTCAATAATAAATCAGGATTTTTTGTATGAGATATAATATTTTATTTGTTTTGCAAACTATGTTCCTTGGTTTTCCTTATCGCCAACCCGTCTTGAGATTTCGCTATCGGTCATAGTAAAATTTCACCCTATACGGGGCTATATATGCTCCATACTAAAAGTTGTTGAATTTCATAGTCTGATCATGTCTGATGCCGTGCCGTGCCGATTCCGTGTGATGCCGGCTATTCCGTGTGATGCCGGCTTAGAATAGCATCACCCCATTTCTTACCCATGGGTGTCGTAAGAGGCGACTAAGGGACTCGAGGGTTAGATGTGTATTGCAATTTTAGGCGATGGGCTGACAACCTGTCACTATAGTGATACACAGTAATTTGATTGACCCTAAAACTTTTGTCAGACGTGGTGTTAATATCCGTTTTACGGCCGTTAACGGGCCTACCCCATAAATTGAAATTGAAATTCTTTATTCAATGTAGGATAGTATTATCATATCACTTATTGACATCATGAACCGTCATTGTAAAAAAAAGAAATTTGTATCACACAATTTCCTTTTTTTTATAACAATTTTGTAATGTCCTAATAGAAAACCGGCTTGGGCGGGATATAAATAAAAGGAAAATCAAAGCACTACCACGGGGCTGGCCAGGTTAATCACACGGCATGTAACTTTACGCCACCACCATCTGAAAACGATATTTGTTTCAAATTTAAGTCAAGATTTTTAAAGCGTGTAGTTTACATGCGTATAATTAATCGGACCTCCTGAACAGGAAAAACCCCCGAAAAAACCTGCCCAGAAGTGCTCCTACTCTAAATTAACAATCGTACTAGCCCATAAGGGATATAGGCATGATTTATGTATGTATGAATCATGTCTGCAAACTTTTCCCTTACACCCCGTATATATTTGTAAATACTATCTTTTTTTAATTCCAGGAGTGTGTAATAGAAATGTTGCAAGAGATGTTCGGGGAAGACTCTGTACCTAAGATGTTCAAGGGAGAGAAACTGTACGTAGCCGTCGACGGGAAACGCGCTGATATCGACTTGATGAATATGGTATGTCGATTTAATCATAGTGCATAGTTTATTTATGTTATTTCCAGCAATATTCGCGACAGCGGCAGGAGCAGGAGCAGGTACATGGAGTGAACGTGCTATTAAACAGATTGTGTAATTATACTTGAGGTATTTTATAGATTGTACTTCGGAGTGTGCCCAAGAGCTTCACGACCTTGTTCCACCAGCTCCCTTCTACCATCGGACATCCAGACGCACCGCCGGATACCATCCGTACCTGGTAGCCATTCCACCAATTCGGACTAAGCGCTTCCAGTCATCATTTATAATGCGCACTGCTAAAGAGTGGAACTCACTACCTGCGTCTGTGTTTCCAAAAGCATACAACCCTAATCTCTTCAAAGTAAGAGTGAACAGGCTTCTTCTGGGTGAGCTCGCTCCATCTTAGACTCTGTCTCTGTCCTATGACCTAGTCTAGAGTCAAGAGCAAACCCATCAATAATAATTAAAAAAAAAAAAAATGGCCTAAGAAATCAACCGCAACAGGTTGGATAGTGTTTTGAATTTTGTATCCCATTTCTTGAAGTCTCCAATTATTAGACGATATTTTTCTTACTTCAAGATATATGCTACAAAACTATGTGGCTCAAAACACGATTTATTGGAATTGCCTCGATAGAAAAAAATCGCAAAGAAAGCTCATTTTGCGTTTGTGACCCGATTTTTTACTAAAAACCTGATCGATTTGATTGTTATCCATCATTTCATATTTAATTTTTTGTCCTCTTCTTACTTATTTAATGAGTAATGAACCTATGGGCTTACTTTTTCAAATATTTGTTTATATACATACATACATACACATATCACACCTATTATCCCTTGCGGGGTAGGCAGAGCGTTAACGCCACGTCTGACAAATATTTGAGGGTCATTCGGAAAATTATATAAATAAATGTTCGATTTTCCGGATCTTATCTGTAATCGTCTGTTTCTCTCTGACACAGCGAAAAGGGAGTTACTTTTTGGGACTGATAACACCTCAAATACATTTATAATTGTTTCCTTCCCCAGGAGGTGTCGTGTCCCGAAGACGAGTCTTTCGAGCGCGTCGTGCATTCAGCGATCAGCAAGTTGTACTCAGCGCTTGCTCCCGTGAAGCCGCCGCCGCCGCCCACCGCCATCAATGAATTGTAAATAAGACTGCCATTTTAATGTATTATCATGTAAGAATAATAATAAAGTATGTTTTTATGTTCAATTGTGTACTTTATTCCTAAAATTGTTAACCCTTTAACGGACAGATCATGACAATTTTTTTGATTGGTTTTGAAATCTATTGCGGGTAGTTAAGGTTTAATTAGATGGGAACATTCTTCCCATCGCCTTATAAAGGTTTAACTGTATCCTAAAATAAGGGCTGCTGCAGACCAAACGTAGTAGCGACAGATCGAGTACTTTTCATAGAAATTTAAAAAATAACTACGTAATTGAAATAACGATGTCATTGGCTAGAATGATAAACGCCGCCAGTTGCCGCCTGGTCTTCTTCTTTTTGTGTGGGACATCGAGTCGTCCAACGACCTGATGCACCCGGTTGTCAGAGGTTTTCAACCGCCTACTACTAGTAGTAAGGCTTCTGATGTGGTATGGTGACCGTGACAGAATGTCACCTTTATTTTAATGATGATAAAGTTCCTTTTTGAATTTCTAGTCAAGAGTGCTCGAGTTGTCGCTAGCAAAAACTGCCCTTGCTCTGCGGCGGCCCTAATGAGTAAACAGCTATGGCGAGTAGACCAGCAATATTCTATTTCATAGTCTCTGCGGAAAGATAATAGGCGTGGGGGAGAAGTGAAGTAAAAACATGTAATAATCTATTCAATATGTTGCTATGACATTTCTCATACTGAGGCACGGAGGTGCCCTCTATTTCTGCGCCCATTCTCTTTCCGCACAGACTATTACCACAGAATAACCAATAGTATGTGTAGCATATATTTATTATACATACCTTAGACTAGGGAAAAAAGAGTGGACTTGAAATACCTACGAAAAAAACGTGCATACCTACACTCGATCTGTCACAAATATGGCGGCATGCCATAGTGCTGCACTCATTATTACCTATGGATCTTGGATAAAAACTTATCGATAGTTGTGTGTGCGGTGCTTACAGCAGTCGGAACTTATTGAACTCGATCATCTAAAATTCTGCAATATCTACATCTACACATAATCTACACTAATATTATAAAGAGGAAAGATTTGATTGTTTGTTTGTTTGTTTGCATCGAATAGGCTCCGAAACTACTGGCCCGATTTTAAAAATTCTTTCACCATTAGAATTGTACATTATTCCTGATGAACATAGGCTATATTTTATACCAGAAAAAAATAGGGATCCGCATGAAAATTTCGATAATGTAACCCAACGTGTGAAAAATGTACCAAAAAAATATCTTATATCGCGTACGCTGTGGAAATTATTGCCAATAGAGCAAAGTGATGTACTACAGTTTTATAGAGGACATCAATATCTATAATAATGTCCGCGACACCATATGTCTAACTATTACAGTTATGCCACAATAACTACTTTTTCATTTAAAAATGTACAAACTACGCCACATTATTCGTACCAGTATAATGATTACATTTAATCATTACTGTATTAAAGGGTGTCAGGGATAGCCCTCCGAATACTGATAGGGTACATGCAGACCATGAAACTGAACAACTTTCCCCTAGGAACATATTTCAGGAAACGTAAAAAAACTGACTTCACTTAGTGAATGCAGTCTGATTGTGATTTTGTATGGTAGGTCATTTTTTTGGCGTTTCCTGACATATGTTTCTAGGGGAAAGTTGTCCAGTTTTGTGTTTCATGCACCCTATCAGTATTGTTTCATGCACACTTTCCCTTCCTCGGTATAAAAAAAGACAACAAAAAACATTAAATAATGCATTAAAAAAATCTACACCAAAATAATACATACATACACATATCACGCCTATTATCCTAAACGGCCGCAAAAACAGACATTTACTCCACGTCTGACATATGTTTGAGGGTCATTCGGAAAATTGTGTATCGCCATAGTGACAGGTTGTCAGCCCATCGCCTAAAATTGCAATACACACCCTCAAGTCCCTAAGTCGCCTCCTACGACTCCCACGGGAAAGAAATCGGGTGATGCTATTCTAAGCCGTCATCACACTTAAATAATAATATAATCTACACTTATATTAGAAACAGGATTTTTTTAATGTTTGTTTGAATTATATAGGCTCCGAAACTACTGAACCGATTTCAAAAATTCTTTTACAGTTAATTGAAATTGGAATTCTTTATTGAATGTAGGATAGTATTATCACTTATTGACGTCATGAACCGTCATTCTAAAAAAAAGAAATTTGTATCACACAATCTTTTTTTATCACAATTTTGTTATGACCTAATAGAAAACCGGCTCGGGCGGGATAAAAATAATTAAATAAAGGCACTGCAATGGGGCTGGGCAGGTTAATCACACGGCATGTAACTTTACGCCACAACCATCTGAAAACGATATTTGTTTCAAATTAAAGTCAAGATTTTTAGAATCCTACATTATCCCTGATGAACACAGGCTATATCAAACTGTCTTATTCCCGGGGGGAAATTGTTAGCGGCGGGTGAAACCGCTGGGCGGGCTGCTAGTAAACATTAAAGATATGTCTTTTTGTGTGTACCTATGTAATCGATAAACACTGAAACTGCTAGACCAATTATTAATTTTATATGAGAGTTACAACATTCCAGAGTAACATGGCTACTTTTTACCATAGGAAAATATCTTATTCCCACGGGAAAACAGTTAACAGCATGGAAACCGGGAAATCGCAAAAAAAATAGCAGGTATTACCCAAATTAGCCGAACCACATCTTTGCCACATTTCTGACATAAATGAAAATAAGAGATTGAAAAAATTTCGTTGCCTGCCGGGGCTTGAACCCGGGACCTGTGGATAACCAACCCACTATTTCTAGCATATTAGAGACGTACATGGACAAATTAATGTCGGAAATTGAGCTTTTTCGCTATTTCGCAGGCGGTCCTATAGTAACAGTTGTTCAGAATCATGAGTAGATTCACCCTGCAAATTTTCCTGCAAACAACCCTGTACTTATAAGATGAGATACGATTTAAGGTATTTTAGAAAAAAATGTTCAGCACGACAGGCTGCTCCTGCTGGTCAATGAGGGTCTGGCGATCCGCTATATACATATGCATATCACGCCTAGTATCTTGTGGGGTAGGCAGACGTAGGCTTGATATCAATAAAACAAGAAATCCATATTTTATGATAGATTTATTAGAATCAGTACCTATATACAAATAATAGCAAAGTTTATACAACTAATACAATTGTTCTAATTGTAATTAAGATCTAAATATATATTTTTTTAAATATATAATTTTATTTTTCAAAAATCATAATAGCCTACTTATTGATAAATGCTAATTAATACCAATTGTAATATCATTATATTGGTGATCTATTGGTTATTTACTTAACCCTAGAGTGGGCGCGCTATGAATGAATGAATTTTAAAAGCAGTACTTACCAACAACTCACTTGAAGGCAAAGCATCGTCTTGTTACATTTAATGTTCGGTTAAACCATTTATCTTTGAAATGCAGGGAACAAATGAAAATATCTTTGGTCATAGTATTTAAATTTTCGACCCCAAGTATATCTTCTTTCTTTCGGCCACTGCTTTCTTTGTTCTTGACGCCTTGGCAATCTATAATCATAAAACAATTCGGCTTTAAGTGTGCCCGCATTTATGACACTAAACTTCATACGAAAAACTTCGAATGTATGCGTGGGCACGATTCAAAAGTAAGCAATAAAGGGGATCACAATTGTTTCACTTATTCAAATATGATATCGATAAATTGAAAATGCCGTACCCCAACTCTATATACTATGATGAATGATTTTCGCAAAAAATCTCGGAATATCTTTTGTATAGCAGCAGATGATTATAAAAACGTAAGCGTTTCTTTAAAAAGTTTCTCACAGTTACCACAATCTTACAAAATAACAGGAAATACAACATATTTTAAATCAAATCGGTTACTTACCTGTGCAACGTTATCTTTTGATGTTTATTGTTGCTTTTCATGGGGCATCCCAGCACACTGCACCTACCCATATTAATACTATATTCTTCCAAGTTTTATCACTTTGAATAAGCTCAAATTTCACATAAAACACAAATATTCTTAAAAATTCCTCGATATTTACACGCGGGATGACAACTGACGTACTTTCATCTGACAGGGACTAAACATGACGGCCGGCCGCAGTGTTGCTATTTATGGTAATGATAAAACATTAGTTGTCCTTTTTTTCATACTGTAATACCCATAAGTTAAAAAGAGACGCAGATATGTCTTAGTTGTCTTCTTTTAATGCCGAGTCCACTCTTTTTTCCCTAGTCTAAGATACATACAGAACGGACACTCACCCCCCGCACCCCAGCCCCCGACCCGCCCTCACCCGAGACATGTCAAAACACTGGTGGAGAATTAAGTAGAAACTAGCGCTAGGCTTGTTGCATCCTCTTTGGTAGTTACTGTATGTATTCATCAGGTTAGGTATTGGAATAAACCTGCATGCCAACCCTGCACTCACACATCTGTGATCACCCACACATGCGCATGTAGAAATGACAGTTGTCTATAAAGAGTCCGCTGTATGGAGTGTCCGAGGTGTGCTTATTGAAAAATGCTAAATAAAGCTATATTTTGTCATGTGTTTTTGTGGTGTTGTGTTATCAGTACGCAAACTTTGCAGGGTGATTCTACTCATGTTTATGAATAACTTTTACTATCGTGCGACTTGTGAAATCGCGCAAAACAATCAGCTGTTATACAAATGTATGGAAGATGCAATTTTTTTCACGGTTATGCAGGTGGATCCATAGTAAAAGTTGTTCATAATCACGAGTAGAATCACTCTACAGAGTTTGAGTACTGACAAAAAAGTTACCCTGTATTGTTCCAGTACAGTTAACAAAAATGAAAAGATCGTACTTATTATTTCTGTATAAAATTAAATTTATTTACAACTTATCGCTAAAAATTAAATACATTTCTCTGGCAACTTACAAATAACGTTCCCTTATTCGAATATACAGGGTGTAAGGGGCAACCCTCCGAATACTGATAGGGTGCATTCAGACCATGAAACTGAACAATTTCCCATATGAAAATATTTCAGAAAACTTACAAAATGATTTTACTCCCCATAGTAAAAGCAGTCAGCTAAATGATTGCAATTTTGTATGGGACATGGTTTTTTTTGTTGTTGTTTCCTAATATATGTGTATAGGGGAAAGTTGTTCAGTTTCATGGTCTGCATGGACCCTTTAGGTATTCGGAGGGCTGTCCCTTACACCCTGTATACTTTACTCTTTCACTCAAGGCACTTCCACTAAAACTCTGCTTCACGTTCTTTAAAATATTCTTTCGATACCATAAACTGTTTGTCTATTAAATTCTGCCTTGCATAATCTCCAAATCCTCGAACAAATCTATACTACAACATTTTTAGTTTTCTTTCCATACATAATATGCATTTATTTACAAAATGTTTATAAGTATTAATATCAGCTACCTTGTTCCACTAGTACAAGTTTTGCTTAGTTTGGGGCTAGATGTCTCTGGGTAAATGTGGCGGAGGCCTACGTCTAGCAGTGGACTGCTGTAGGCTGATGTGATGTTTATCGCTCTCTTCAAAAGCCTAGCCACAGAATAGGAAATCAATACGCCTAAACTCAGTTTATTTAAGAATGACTTTTAATGTAAACAAACTTTGTATGTAGCTGACAGTCGGTAGCTGTCAGTTCAGTTACATACAAAGTTTGTTTACATTAAAAGTCATTCTTAAATAAACGGAGTGTACAGCTGCTGGTGAAATTTTTAATAAATTAAACCTCAGAATTACTTTATATATTTACAGGCCAAAGAAAAATAACATACTGTTGGTACTGTCAATAAATGTGTCATAATTTTTTCAAAGAATTTTACTTGGTTTCAAATGTTGTTAGTATCCCACATATGCACATATCACGCCTATAATCCCTTGCGGGGTAGGCAGAGTGTAAACGGACATTTGCGCCACGTCTGACAAATATTTGAGGGTCATACGGAAAATTGTGTATCGCATAGGTTGTCAGCCCATCGCCTAAAATTGCAATACACACCCTCGAGTCCCTTAGTCGTCTCTTACGACTCCCACGAGCAAGAAATGGGGTAATGCTATTCTAAGCCGGCATCACACGAGTTACGAGTTAGTATCCCTTGTATTCCTATCTTTGATCCATTTATTTAACAGTTTGTGCAGGGATTTTAAGCTTGAATGTACAATTTTGAGAACACATTCCGCAGTTAGTCGTGTAGCGACCTCTGGGAGCTACAACAAGAAGCTCACTCAGTTCCAACATATCTGCAAGATGGCGCCACGTGACAGAACAAAGAGCCTGAAACGCGGTATCGAAGTGTTTCACCGCGCAACGCATATATACAACTTCCAATTCTATCCAGGTGGACCAGTCGGTCCCCTGGACACAACACCCGGCCAGGCGGGTAGCTACCCTTTTCCCGACACCACCTGGAACCCGCCATTCTGCCTATTGGCATCACTTCCTGTCGTAATGATTAGGAGCTCTTCGAGTATCGTTTCCAGAACTTCTTGACGTCATCATGTCCTGCCCGGGTGACCACCATGGTCCGGGAGCGCTCGTGCTGCCAGGTCAGCACGGCTTGCTGCTTCGCGTAGTCACGGAGGACCACGAAGTCCGCCTGCGAAACAACGACGACATTTTCACCAAATATAGAGTTATTTTTCCTCCAGGACCCCTAGTACCCCTGACTTGTACCCCCAGGGGTACAACTGGGGTAATTGTGCCCCTCTAGTACCCCTGTTCCAACAGATATGTTTTCCTCTGGGTTATTTTATGAATTACAAATATGTAGTTTACAAATGGTGGTGGCGTAAAGTTACTTGCTGTGTAATTAACCTGGCCAGCCCCGAGGCAGTGCCTTTATTTTTATTTTTTTTAACCAGCCCGAGCCGTTTTTCTATTAGGGTAATACAAAATTGTTATAAAAAAAAGAAAATTGCGTTTTAAAAATCATGACGTCAATAAGATAATACTATTCACATTGAATTTCATTATTAATTTTTTATTCACTTCGGAAATTTTACAGGGCAATTCTACTCATGATTCTGAACAACTATTATTATGGGGTCAACAGCGTAATTGCGAAAAAAAAACCTAACTGTTCCATACATTTTGTTCGAGTAGGTATGAATTTTTCTATAGAGCAGCTGTTTTATTTTTCGCGATTTCGCAGGTGACCCCAAAATAAAAGTTGTTCAGAACATGAGTAGAATCACCCTGTTAAATTTCCGGGGTGAATTAAAAATAACCCTGTACCTCTATAATAAAAAATTAAATAACTTAATTCAATGTAGGATAGTATTATCACTTATTGACGTCATGATCCATCATTTTACCGTGTGATGCCGGCTTAGAATAGCATCACCCCATTTCTTACCCATGGGTGTCGTAAGAGCCGACTAAGGGACTCGAGGGATGTGTATTGCAATTTAAGGCGATGGGCTGACAACCTGTCACTATAGTGATACACAGTTATCTGATTGACCCTCAAGCTTTTGTCAGACGTGGTGTTAATATCCGTTTACGGCCGTTAACGCTCTGCCTACCCCATGAGGGATATAGGCGTGATTTATGTATGTATGTATGTATGTGTTCCATCATTGTAAAAAAAGTTTACATGCGTATAATTAACCGGACCTCCTGAACAGTAAGCATTCATACATACATAAATCACGCCTATATCCCTTACGGGGCAGGCAGAGCGTTAACGGCCGTTCAACGGATATTAACACCACGTCTGACAAAAGTTTAAAGGGTCAATCAGATAACTGTGTATCACTATAGTGACAGGTTGTCAGCCCATCGCCTAAAATTGTAATACACACCCTCGAGTCCCTTAGTCGCCTCTTACAACACCCATAGGTAGGAAATAGGGTGACGCTATTCTAAGCCGGCATCACACGGAACACGTTATACGACATTGAGGTCAATTCGGGATTTAAATTTTCCTTACTTGCCTTAAATTAGTGCTGTCACTTTCCGTCAAATAGGTTTAGAAAAGGCTAGAAGATATCTAAGTCCTGTCATTTTTAAAAACGTCATGGGTTTTTTCGTCTTTCCTAGTCAATTTAGTCGCCATTGTTTTGATTGTCGCCTTATTTTGACAAATAACACGTATTTTGCATGAAATTATAAGACATGACACGACTAAAATATCTCCTATCCTTTTCTAAACCTATTTAACGGAAAATGACAGCACTAATTTAAGGCAAGTAAGGAGAATGTACATCCCGAATTGTGGCCATTATAAGACATGACACGACCAAAATGTCTCCTATCCTTTTTACCTATTTGACGGAAAGTGACAGCACTAATTTAAGGCAAGTAAGGAGACCTTATATCCCGAATTGAGGCCGACGTCACATCGTGAAGGGCTCACCTGTGACAAGAACTGGTTGTAGACGACTCCCTCAGTGTAGGTGAACCGGTTCCGCTCGCTCTCCCACAGCTTCACCTGGTCCACGACGGTAGGGGGCAGCACGAACGACGACCGCACGCCGCCAGTGTCAGACTTCAACATCTGCAAAGGAAAAAAAATTACTTTTCTCAAACATGCTGGGAAATGTGTTCATTTCTTTCAAAAAAAGAAACCGCGAAGTTTCACATTGTTTGTCACGTCTCAGATCACGCCAGCAAAGTTGTATGGAAATCCTTTGCTGGTGTCCATTAAGATAAATTCGTTATACGCTAAACCCACATAATTTGATTTCAAAATTATCTCGATGACTCTCATAGAAACGGAACGTAATTTTGTATGAAACAGGTAACTAAAGACGAGGCTGTATGATGTGAAGACCCTTGCCTGTCCAGAATTAAAAAAGAAAAGAATGAACTAAACATTTAGTATGGCTGAATATTACGTAATACTGTGCCTTACAGGCGAATTTATTTTAAAAAATTACAATTGGTGGGAAAATTGTAAATTTTTATTTGTTTCGTTGTGTTGTGGTCGCTAGCTAACTTTTATAAGAAGTACAATCTTTCATTTCCTAGCCTTTTTTTGAGAAAAGCACTATGTAAGCCTCGGGGAAAATTACTTTGCTTGACTTGTATAATATACTCGTCCAGCAAAGTCTTATTTTCCATACCTCGACAACAATGTACTAATAAAATGAGATTATAAAAAAAAGAACCAAGTGCATGCCATTAAATCAATATATGTCGGGTGACAGGAGTGATGCCAATAGGCAGAATGGCGGGTTCCAGGTGGAGTCGGGAAAAGGGTAGCTACCCGCCTGGCCGGGGGTTGTGGCCAGGGGACCGACTGGTCCACCTGGATAGAATTGGAAGTTGTATATATGCGTTGCGCGGTGAAACACTTCGATACCGCGTTTCAGGCTCTTTGTTCTGTCACGTGGCGCCATCTTGCGGATATGTTGGAACTTCTGTTGCGTCTTGCTTGCTCGAGAACCACTATGAGTGAGTTTCTTGTCGTAACTCCCAGAGGTCGCTACAAATATAATTTGTTAATTTAAAAAGAACGTCCAAGTGCGTGTCGGACGAACCCACCGAGTATTCCGTAACATGCACATCAAACTTTTTCATATGATACCCCACCTGAACTTACTAGCCTCAATTTTAAAATCATGTTCATTTTCGGCCCTCTAAATACATACATACATACATAAATCACGCCTATATCCCTTACGGGGTAGGCAGAGCGTTGACGGCCGTAAAACGGATATTAACACCACGTCTGACAAAAGTTTGAGGGTCAATCAGATAACTGTGTATCACTATAGTGACAGATTGTCAGCCCATCGCCTAAAATTGCAATACACATCTAACCCTCGAGTCCCTTAGTCGCCTCTTACGACACCCATGGGTAAGAAATGGGGTGATGCTATTCTAAGCCGGCATAACACGGCTAAAGTCCTTGAAAAAAAACGTACCTGTGGGTGACAGTGTTGTTCTAAATAATGTATGATCTGTTCCGCCGTGATGCCTCCTCTAAGCGCCTGCCGCACGGACTCGCGGGTTAGAACACCCACTACTAAGTTAGGGAACCTGGGGGTTAAAAAAACTTACTTAAGGCGAGTGTAGCCGTCAACGACCTCGACGGTGGCGCCACTTAAAAAAAAGGTTTTCTCTTTATACAAACAATCTATCAGAATGTCCGTTGCTCAAGTTTTTAGTAGTATCCTTAATTAGAACCTGCAAACACAATAAAATATTCGCTGTAATTAAAGTTATGGCAATTAATGCCAAAAGCGGCCGTTTGTAGGTACTTTTTTCCATAACTTTAATTGCAGCGAATATTTCATTGAGCTTGCAGTTTAAAATTTTACTAATACTAAAATCTTGGGCATCGGACATTCTGATAGATTGGTTGCATTAAGAGAAAACTTTTTTTTTGTGAAGTGGCGCCACCGTCGAGGTCGTTGACGGCTACACTCGCCTTAAAGCACCGCCGTTACAATAAGTCGTATTTGATAGCTGACATGTCCATACTAAAAGAGATGTAAACACAGGAAAATGGGCCCTCTGCCATAGTATAAGCACGAATCTGACAGCTGTCAAATACGTCTTATTGGAACGGCGGTACTTTAAATTATGGTTATTCTTATTTTCGTGTGGAACACTAAGTCGAACAACGACCCAATTAACAGTGGTGTCAGACTTTATAATCGCCTGCTACTAATAGTAGGCTTCTGACACGGTCTGGGCGGCTTAACGTGCCCTCCGAAGCATGGAACTATCTTTCTTACGGACAATCCGACGGTTCAGCCTGTAATGTCCTCACTAGATTAAAAACAAATTCATAAAAAGAAAAAATATCAATTTATGGTTACTTAAACGAGTTTTATCGCGATAGTTTACAAGTAAAGTTTGAAACGTCAGAATCCAGGTAAATCGCAAAAAAAAAATACTAAAAACTATCGCGCTAAGGTTCGTTTAAATAACTATACATATATAAACGCCTATAATCCCTTGCAGGGTAGGCAGAAAAAACTGACATTTTCACCAAGTCTGACAAACATTTGAGGGTTACTCAGAAAATTGTGTATCGTCATATAGACAGGTTGTCAGGCAAATCAATCAATATATTTATTTGTGGAACACAGGTTATACATAAATGTCTTATAAAAAGCTCGGAGTGACCCGCCATTTGGCATACAATAAACTTCAACAAAAAACATTAAATTCAATATAAATCATGTAACCCTCGAGTCCCTTAGTCTTACGACACCCACGGGAAAGCGGAGTGATGCTATTCCAAACCGACATCACACGCAAAAATCGCCTTACCTATAAAATAGCTCAGTGAAGAGTCCCAACAATGCGACTTGTAAATTCGTCTGCGTGTACGCATACACTCTGTAGTTGGTTTCAACAACGATGTAGCCCTGTTGTTGCGGTTGTTGATTCTCTAGCGGGGCGACAATGGGCGCGCCGTCCTTCACGCAGAGAATATTCAGGGCTAAGCGTGTTGGGTAAAATCTGCCCGCTTTTCGCTGGAATTAGGAAATTAACATACTATAAATAAGGTGTAAAAAAATTAGCTGAGAATATTTTAAGGGGTGAACCAGTACGTGAAACTGAACAACTTTCCCCAAGGAACATAGGTCGAAATATGAAAAAAAATTGGCCCTCACATACAAATTATCCCGGCCGGGTAACACACTAAGTATGGGAGGGTCAAATTATTTTTTCATATTTCGACCTATGTTCTTTGGGGAAAGTTGTTCAGTTTCACGTACTAGTTCACCCCTTAAAATATTCTCAGCTAATTTTTTTACACCATGTATATATTTTTTATATTAAAGAGTGGAATTCACTACCTGCGTCTGTATTACCAAACGCATACAACCCTAATCTCTTCAAAGTAAGAGTGAACAGGCTTCTTCTGGGTGAGCTCGCTCCATCTTAGACTCTGTCTCTGTCCTATGACCTAGACTAGAGTCAAGAGCAAACCCATACTTAATATATAAAAAAAACTATACTCTTAAAATTATAAACTCGTAAACAGTTGTATAAAGACCTGCTTTATGCAATTGCCTATAGAAATTACAGTTTCTTTTCAAATGCTGAAGCGTAAGCTGTAAGAAGGCTCTCCTTTCGATAAAATGGAGAAATGAAACGAAGTGTTTTTGCCAATACTCAAATCGCCATCTTCCACCGCACCTGTCAGATGTTTTTGTACAATTGTTGTTCGATTGATGTTCAGTTGTTTTGTTGTTAAGCTGTTGATCAGTTGTTGTTCTAATGTTGTTCCGTTGTTATTTCGATGTTGTTCAGTTGTTTAGTTAAGTTGCCGTTCAGTAGTGAACTCGGCATTTGATAAACTGCTGAAGTATAACTATTTTTTTAATTAATATCAAGCCATATTACGTTTTCTTATGGTCTCAGTACTTGTCAAGTAATTTTTCAGTTGCTGACTGGACATCTGAACAACTGCTGAAGTATAGAATTTTCAAAAATCATATCAAGGCAACGTTTTTGTATAGAATTTGACCTTGTATTGGACCTTAAAATCGCCGGGGTGGCGGACTTTTGGAAAAGTGTATAACTGAGTATTTTTAAAACACACTGCGCCACATCAGCCGTCACTGTATAGTACATACATACACATATCACGCCTATAATCCCTTGCGGGGTAGGTAGAGCATAAATGGCCGCATTAAACGGACATTTACGCCACGTCTGACAAACATTTGAGGGTCATCCGGATAATCGTGTATCGCCATAGTGACAGGTTGACAGCCCATCGCCTAAAACTGCAATACACACCCTCGAGTCCCTTAGTCGCCTCTTACCGACTCCCACGGGCAAGAAATGGGGTGATGCTATTCTAAGCCGGCATCACACGGCACTGTATAGTACCTAATAAAAAATAATGTAATAAAAAAGTTACCTTTCTTTGGTATACTAGTCCAAATTCACGTAAATGTTGAAGGAAAACCAACATGTTATTGCTCATTCCTTCTGTGCTGTAATCCTGAAAAAAAAAAAACAATGAGTATAAGAGTAAGTACCTACCGCATTACGGAGAAAATGCTGAACAACTGTTGAAGTATACATACACATATCACGCCTATAATCCTTTGCGGGGTAGGCAGAGCGTAAACGGCCGCAAAAAACGGAAATTTACACCACGTCTGACAAATATTGAAGGGTCATTTGGAAAATTGTGTATCGCCATGGTGACAGGTTGTCAGCCCATCGCCTAAAATTGCAATAAACACCCTCGAGTGAGCGAAAAGGAACGCGTTACATTTCCTGACATCGTGTGTAGTCGCAAATGTAAGAGTTAAAGATGTGCCGACTATGGTTTTAACCGACTACCGACTAATCGGCTTAAAAGCAGCCGACTACGAAAATTACATACGAAAATGGCCGACTAGTCAACTGAGCCGATCATTATTTAGGTGACGTTTGGAAAAAATATCACGTTTCTGCACGCTATAAATGTACTAATCAAAGCAGTTGTGTTTTCATTTCAAAATTAAATATTACAAGTTGAAATAGATAACGCTCTGCCTACCCCGTAAGGGATATAGGCGTGATTTATGTATGTATGTATGAAATAAATTGCTATATTTAAATTCAATGTCGTTATAAAAGCCGACTAATTGGCAGTTCAGCTGTCTAGTCGCCAAGAAGTTGGTGCATTTATTTATTTATTTAACACTTTATTGTACAGTCGGTTATAGCACATAAGGTACCAGGGGTACTCCAAAAGAACTGAATTATTTATATCCCCAGTTAATACATAAAAAAAATAAAAACTGATTCTCATTAAAGAAGTAATTTTCTACATATACATATCCATGTCAAGAAAAATTATTGCTAGGGATAAAAATAATTCAGTTGTTTTGGAGTACCCCTGGTACCTTATGTGCTACAACCGACTGTACACAAGAAAATACAAAAACACAGAACATACGGAAAAATGGTACTACAGGTACTGCTAATTTCTAAAGAAATTTCTTCCAGCAGACCTAAAGAAGCATCTGTCTGTAGTGAGAGTAAAATTTTCTACCTTCCCCAATGTGCTGAAGCTGAGCTGCTACAAGAACACTTGTCTAACCTTGCTGAGGATAGGAGCTGAAACCTACCTTCCCCAATGTGCTGAAGCTGAGCTGGTACAAGAACGCCAGACACTCCGCAGCACTGAGGCTCCTCTTCTCAGCAGTATGCAGGTAATGCTGCAGAAACAGCCACACTTGTCTAACCTTGCTGAGGATAGGAGCTGGAACCTACCTTCCCCAATGTGCTAAAGCTGAGCTGGTACAAGAACGCCAGACACTCCGCAGCACTGAGGCTCCTCTTCTCAGCAGTATGCAGGTAATGCTGCAGAAACAGCCTCACCTGTCTAACCTTGCTGAGGATAGGAGCTGAAACCTACCTTCCCCAATGTGCTGAAGCTGAGCTGGTACAAGAACGCCAGACACTCCGCAGCACTGAGGCTCCTCTTCTCAGCAGTATGCAGGTAATGCTGCAGAAACAGCCTCACCTGTCTAACCTTGCTGAGGATAGGAGCTGAAACCTACCTTCCCCAATGTGCCACACTTGTCTAACCTTGCTGAGGATAGGAGCTGAAACCTACCTTCCCCAATGTGCCACACTTGTCTAACCTTGCTGAGGATAGGAGCTGAAACCTACCTTCCCCAATGTGCCACACTTGTCTAACCTTGCTGAGGATAGGAGCTGAAACCTACCTTCCCCAATGTGCCACACTTGTCTAACCTTGCTGAGGATAGGAGCTGAAACCTACCTTCCCCAATGTGCCACACTTGTCTAACCTTGCTGAGGATAGGAGCTGAAACCTACCTTCCCCAATGTGCCACACTTGTCTTACCTTGCTGAGGATAGGAGCTGAAACCTACCTTCCCCAATGTGCTGAAGCTGAGCTGGTACAAGAACGCCAGACACTCCGCAGCACTGAGGCTCCTCTTCTCAGCAGTATGCAGGTAATGCTGCAGAAACAGCCACACTTGTTTCGCTGTGCTGAGTAAGAGGAACTGAAAGCCGGCCCGTGTTATCACCGCTGATCCATCATCTGCATCTCTGAAACAATGAACGAAGATGATTTATTTTTAGAAATAAGCTGACCTGTTGTGTATTGATCTATATCTTATGTCCTTTGTGTTATATTGTATACAATAAATGGTTAAATAAATAAATGAACAAACATAGAAACACAGACACACACATCACGCCTATATTTCTTTCGGTGCACGCAGGCCGACTTCTGACAAACATTTGAGGGCCATTCAGAAAATTTAACAGTTGTCAGGTTGACAATTGCCTTAAACTTTAATACACATGTAACCCTCAAATTCCTTAGGCGCTTCTTAGGACACCCACGGGAAAGAAATGGGTTGATGCTATTCTAAGCCGGCATCACAGGGCAACATAGAAACACAATTATAGAAACAGGTTAAATATTAATTGAATATTACTTACTCAACTGTAGCAATGATTTTAGAAATTGTTTTTGTTACTTATTTGTATTAAAGTTAGAAAATTATGATTTATCAAACTATGTAATTTTTTAAATTTATTTGGGGTTGGCTCAACATTTTATGCTCTCAAACAAGCAGAAATACCGCTGCCTACCTTGTCATAAGTCCAGCATGCAACAGTATCCTGACTGCATCGGCGCTAATGCCCTCTGTCTGCGCACTGCCCACCATGTAGTGCAACACACACTCCCATCTCTCACGAGCGTAGTCATCCAGGAACGCTACATCTCGGGCCTTCCCATCCGGTTCTAGAGACGATGACATACTCCATGGTCTGCCACTGAAAGATTTTTATTATTATTAACTAGATTTTCAACCCCAGCTGTTTTCCGGTTTTCCTGTTGGACATACATCATACATCACGCCTTTATCCCTTGCGGGGTAGGCAGAACGTAAACGGCCATAAAAAAAAGGACATTAACGCTGCGTCTGACAAACATTTAAAGGGTCATTCGCAAAATTGTGTATTGCCCCATAGTGATAGGTTGTCAGGCCATCGCCTATAATTGCAATGCACACCCTCGAGTTTTTAGTAGCCTCTTACAACACCCACCGGAAAGATGAGATGCTACTCTAACACTTTTCCTGTTGGAAACCTGCGATAAATTGAATATCAAAATTTGAAAACCCTCGTGTTGTGTATACAATTTTAGAAAACTCGCAAAATTTTCTGTCACAAGCAGGATTATGCAGCAGGGTAGATGGAGCCATGATACATGATATTGTCTATAAGATAAACTTGTATAATTTCGCAGTCAATGATTTAGTCACGGTAGCTTGCCCAGATCGAACAGGCATTGCTAGTACTGGCAAAAGTCTTGGAATCCTATCCATAGATGATTTAGTAAATTTAAAAAAACTGAAAACTTTAAATGTGAAATGAAATTAACTGCATTTTAAAACAGTTTTCAGTAAATAAATATATAAATATCCTGAACAAAACAATTCACACAGCGCCATCTAGTCCCAAACTAAGCAAAGCTTGTACTATGGGAACTAGATAGCTGATATTAATACATATATACTTTTTTTGTAAATAAATACATAATATACATAGAAACACCCAGACTAAACACAAATATCTGAAAATGACTTAACAAATATTTGTGTCTTGTGGGGATCGAACCCACGACACTCGGCGTAGCAGGCAGGGGTACTATTCGCTACGCCATCGGCCCAGTCAAAATCAGTCAGATCTGTGTAGATTAAACAAATACTAGTTCTGATAATGGTGACATAGCAGTATTTTTGTAATAATACAGGGTGTAAGGGACAGTATACTGAAAACTTTGCAGGCATAATTAGACCATGAAACTAAACAACTTTCTCTATTGAGCCAATGGTGGAAAATGTGATTTTTTTAAAACCTCCTATTTTTAAACATACAAAAGTCACAATCAGCTGCCTAACAATGTACAGGGAAGTCAAAAAGTTTTTGTTGTTTACCAACATAATATGATCCCTGGGCTATGGTACAACATCTCTTACACCCGTTATAAAAATAATGATTTATAATAGCTACCCTCCAAGCAGTGCCACTTTAAGATTCTTCTTGAAGGACTGTGCCAGGATCCAACCGGGTAGACCACCAGGAATGGGAGCTTCCTGCCACACTGACAGTTCAGATAAGGTCTCACAAGCTTTGGATTGTTCTCTGAAAATGATTTTATGTTTAGATTTTTAGCCTTAAGAGTCTTATTGATATGGCTATGGATTAGTGAAATATCACGCTAATTTAGGCTGTGTATCTTGTAAAATGTGACAAAAAAAAACCAGGGAATGGGCAACAGTGTTCCCTGTGAATGTATATGGCAAATACTAAGTAGACCAATGTCCAGCAGTAGTCTTGTGTAGTTGTAAGCATACATACACAGTCAAAGATTTGTTATCTAACCAGCGGTTTAACCCGCAGCAAAGTTCGTGAGGTGATGAAACCTACCTGTAAAAAGGAGGGTCAGTGTATTATCATTTTTGTTATTATTTGAGAATTAGGGACTGCGACCTTTGCAGATCTATTGTAGCTAGCCCTTTCTTTTTAAATTACCTCATCCAGTCGGGCCGACCTAAGGAAGGCCACAACTTGTTTGGGGTTAAGAGACTGGACCTCTTTCAGGGACAACAAGGGGCCACCTGTAGTCCGGCTCCTAGTTTGCACAAGTGCATCACACTCACAGAGTACATGAAGCGGTGTTTCATCGTCCTCAGCACAGAATCTGAGGGGTCAGAGTATACTTTTCGGATGTGTTGGTAATGTTCTAGAATTACATGGTTACTTACTTGGCATGGGCTTGAGAGACCCAAGAGGCGACGACAGCCTGCGGCACAGGCTGCTCTACGAATAATAGACGGATGACGAAGTGCCGTGCTAGCTCTGGCAGCTCTCTGAAGCACGAAACATAACACTGTACTACCTACCTAACATAACCTCAAAATTTGTTTACAATTATCATAGTAAAGCTAATAAAGCACTGTGTAAAGGGTTGATTTAGACCAAAGTGTTCATAATTACCGATACACTGCCAAACATATCGTCGGATAGTTGTATAAAGTCTCTAAAAACTGCGCCGAACGGCTTTTTAGATATTCGTGAAGATCTTTGCATTGCAAAGTCGGGGTCGGGTTCAAATTAAGGGAGGACTTAGATTTCGATGATTCAGACATGTTTTTTTCACAACAACACACGTTTTAACACAAAAACGCAAATAAACAAACAAACGCTAGTCCATCGGACGAATGTGACATTTGAAACTGACTAACGCAACAATTATGTGCTAGTGAGATAGAGCTATATAAATTGTACTCGGATTTCTTTGTCATTTAAAATAATAAGCGCACCAAAATTTTTAAATAAAGCACGCCAATTGCGTTCAAAACATAAGATTCCACACGTAACTCCGGAGCCGCAGGCGCTGCAATGAGGCCTCTTTTTTTATGGCACGTGTTTAAAAAAGAAAAAAGTTGTGGAAATCATCGATAGATGGTGTTGCTGTGGCTGGGGTGTTTGATACTTCTTCTTTGCATGGGGGGACTTCGAGTCACCCAACAAGCCAATTAAATTCCTTAAAAAATATATATTTGGAAATAATATTTGCAGTGCTAGATGCGCTTATTTCAGCTTGTTTTGATATAGCTAGTAAGGAATAAGGATTACGGGTCCATAAAAGGAGTTCCAGCCAGGTTACAAGAAAAAAATTAGTACACTACTACTGCCATTTCTCTTTATTTTTCATAGCACGTTCACATTATTCACATGCTCCTGCTCCTGGCGCTGTCGCGATATTTGCGAATAGTCAGTGTTCTCACACTGCCGTCGTACTCTTCTCGCACTAATATAATTGAGCGAGATAGCAATACATTCCATTCTTGTTCGTGCTGCCATTTCTTATAGCACGTTCACACAGGGCAGGGAAATAGTAAGGGAAGTGGGCAGCGCGAATATGTGAACAGGTTACTCGCGCTGCTACTCGTCATGCTCGTCACTCGCTTCCACTTCCCGAGCTCCCTCGAATGTCGGCTTTTCGAGCGCGAGTCAAAGGAACGGCAGCACGAGCGCTAGTGGAATGTATTGCTATCTCGCTTACTCATATTGGTGCGAGAAGACTAGAACGGTAGTGGCCAGTGTGTGAACACTCACTCGCGATGATACTTCCGCGGAAGTATTTCGAGCAATATTCGCGACAGCGGCAGGAGCAGGTGAATGGTGTGAACGTGCTATAAGACTCGCGCACGAAAAGCCGACATTAGAGGGAGCACGGGAAGTGGCAGCGGCATGACAAGTTACAACACGAGTACCCTGTTTACATGCTTACTATGCTATGCCCTCATATTGGCAATGTTTGAACGAGCTATTAAAATAACTACATAAAGTATCTACAAATATTTGAGCAAGGCTTACATTGATCTACAACAACCCTAGATTACGCGCGTACGCTCAAAAGGTGGGCCGGTAAAGTAGTGCACAATTTGCAAGCGAGCACTTCTTTCCCACAGTGCGTGGCTGGCCGCGAAACTGTTAACATGACCAAGTACGGACTAACAAATAAGGCTGAGTTCAATAGATTATGGTGAGGTTCGTTGTGATATTTTGAATCAGGCGGACGCAATGAATCTATAAATCGCTATGTATGACTGTATAGTTCAGTAGGTGACAAAATCTTAGCGTAATTTTGTATGAGGCGCTAAATCTAGGGTTGTTGGAGATCAATGAAGGCTTATTATATAATTTTGTAGGACTAGTTGAAAATCCCCTAGATAGAGAAACGTAACTTTTCAATCTGTACAAAACGACCTTATTCGCATTCGTGAATGTTCAAAAAGTGACATTAGTTACATCATTATTCTATTAGTTCCTATTAAATTCAGTGCAAATATTTAGGGTGAGTTCTACTCGTAAAACTGATCAACTTTTCCCAGCACACATAGCTCGAAATATGAAATAAAATCAGACCTCCCACACAAAGTCGCACATTTTGTGCACATTTTTTAATGGGAGGCACATTATATATTTTCTGATAGTGTTTGTATAAAGAGATTTTTTTTTGTTGATGTGGCGCCACTGTCGAGGTCGTTCACGAGTACACTCGCCATAATAAGGGGATTTTCTTTTAATTTTTTAAACTCAACCCTCGTCGCTCGATAGATGGCACTGTACTTGGTACGTTAACGGAATGTCACATAATTTCGATTATTTCACTTGGATGTATGAGATCGTAAAACGAAACGGAACTATCACGGATTGGTAATATGATTGTCGTTGGATGTTTTGAACGCAATTTGTATTTTTTTTTATAAATTCGGATATGTTTAGGTTGTTTTTTAAAGGGGAACTTTCTTTATTGAGGTTTGACTTGAGAGAAAAAATCAAAGGCCACATGAGGGTACGTTCATCCCTGTACGACTTCGATCATAAGTTTGAATGTTTGGTATTTTCCTAGCATTTTTATTGTGGCTGTTAATTATTGTAAGTAATTAAAAGACACTCCTGGGCGTATGGAAGTACTCCAGTGCGCCAGCTAGGCTTTGAAACAAGCTAAGCAACCCAGAACCCTGGTGCATTTTTGAAACAAGCCATTGCCCGTCTCACTGGTGCTTGCGCATCGCATCACTATAATAATATAGGTACCTAGTTTACGACTAGCATCAAAAGCATAAAATCGGGGCGGTAAATTCTATTCTCTAGGGCGCAAAATAGGTATCTGAAGACGCAACTGCATTAATTAGACAATAAGTAATGTAAATACAATTTCTTCACAAGGGTGGGTAATAGGGAGTACTTATTGAAAAAAATACAAATCAGTGGGCAAAATAAATATATGTAAGGTTCAAAATCGCGAAGAAAAAGTTGCTCTTGTCTACAATACTTGTTCCAGAGGTTGTTGTTCATAATCCCGCCCAACAAATGAAAAAAGTTGTCGCACACCAGTACGCATATGACGCATACGAGCGTAATTTCCCATGCAGGCACGAGCTCGGCGCGCGCACACAGGCGCAGGAGGCGCCGAGTTCACGGCATTCATTCTCGTCGGCAGATGGCGGATGCAGTGGCCGCCCCCGTCGCCCGTCGCCCGCCGCCGACCGCCGTCAGTCGCGCATAGACAACTCACCGAGCGCAAGTGTGGTCGCGAGCTCAGCACCATTTTGTGTGTATCGTTTCGAACGGGACATTGTGTGTATGTGCTCCGTGAATAATCGCAAAACACGAACGAAACAGTGTCTACTCGAGTTCAGTGTTTCACTTTCGACATGCCCGCGGAGGGATCAATGCTATATCTCCGAGAAACCGCGCCTCCGTCATGAGCGAGTGATCGTCGACGTGAAAAAAAAGTTAACACAGGAAACATGTCTGGGCGGACCGCCGACGCGGATACGAGCGAAGGGTTCGGGTTCGAAATTCGAAAGCGGTCATGTCATCGCCTCTCGGATTTCGTATAAGTCACCGTCCAATGTCAAAATCGTGCACGTACCGCGAGCGCCGACCCTCCGGATCGTGCGGAAAATGCAATCGTTGGTAGTGTGGTGCGCGGTGGTGTGGGCGCTGGCGACGCTGGCGCCGCTCGTGCCGCGGGCTGGCGCTTGCTCCAGCTCCATCTCGAAGCGGCCGGCGCGCGTGGCGCGGCCGCGGCCCGGCCCTCCGCCGCGGCCGCAGCCGCAGCCGCGCCTCAACGTCACCTTCCCCACGTTCAAATGCGAGCCCGACTACTCGGAGTACTACTGCCTGAACGGCGGCGTCTGCTTCACGGTGGTGATCTCGGACAGCCCGATCTACAACTGCGAGTGCCGCAGCGGCTTCGTGGGCCAGCGCTGCGAGTTCAAGGACTTGGACGACTCGTACGTGCTGACGAGCCGGCACCTGATGATGGAGACGGCGTCGATAGCCGGCGGCGCGACGGTGGCCGTGTTCCTCGCTATTCTAGTCTGCTTCGGCGCGTGGGTGCGGCTGCACCGGCGCGGCAAACAGCCGCCGTACCAGGAGGAGCGCGGCCACGTGCAGCTGGTGGCCGTGGCGGCGCCGCGCGGGCCCGTGAGGCTGCACCCCGCGCCGCCGCCGCCGCCCACCGCACCAGCGCCCGCGCCGCAGCCCTTAGCGCCGCACTAGCACTAAACCACAAAGACTATTGTTTATACTGTATCTCGTGTACATATAGATAGATTATGTGTTAAGTTATGTGGAGCGAACGGAAGATATAAGAAAAATTTATGTGATAATTATTTTACGAAGCTTATAATTTATTTCGAGGAATTTCTTTTGTATATACCGTTCCGGGAAGGATCTTGAGTATAAAATTTCAGTGTCTCTCCAGTGTTGGTCAGTGAATTGTACCTGTTTGTTGGTACTCAGTGTATCAGAAGTGTACAACCTACGCTACTCGCTTCAAAAGAGCTGTTATATGTTGTTTTGTTGTTGGCACTGTGTGTCGGATACAAGAGTGCTGCCCTCTCAATGAGCAGGTTTCTGATCTTATTTTGAGACATGCACCTTGTTAGTAGATAACAGAAGTATGTCCTAATATGAGAGTAGAAGCCTACTCTGGTTGTGAGGGCAGTGTGTGTTGTCAAAGTGTCAACTTTGGCTGGCACACACTGCATGTTAATGTTTGTTAATGTAGCCAATGTTATGGATAATAATCAGAATACCAGGTGTCATTGCCTGGTACTGCAATGCTAGTGTTTGTGAATCAATGTTAATTGTATTATAATTCCATTCTATATTGATAGAATTGTGATGAATTGATGCGTGTGCCGCGATGCTGGCTAGGTAGCATAGTCCGGGCACATTCCATCTCGCGAATAGAGAATTTTACTGGTGTCAGTATTATTGTGTAATACGAGTCTTAAGCTGGCAGCTTTACTTTATTTTTTAATTTATACCTGTTATCCCGCTGGGATAGTGCTGTATTATATGTTTAAAGGCTGATATGCCCTTGATGATGGCTTGTGTAAATATAGCCTATGTAGGTATTTATTAGATATTTATGATCGTTTATTTATTGACTGCTTTATTTAGTTAATCAGGATGATCAGTGGCACCCCAGTCTACTTTGGTAAACGGTTGCATTTTTCATTTCACCTGCTATGCATGGCCTCGCATAAATATATTTCCAAATATAATCTCATAATGAATCTCCATTATTGTCTTGTATAACTGTAAAAATTGAAATACTACATTGGATGGTGTATAAAAAACTTGTTCCTCTGCAGTCTATACTGTCTTGTATATAAAAATAATTAATACAATCTGTCAATAAATTTGTATAGGCAAAAATAAAATTGTATTTCATGTGTATAAATTGATGATAAATTCTGTATGGAAATATTGTCAGATTGTATTGAATGCCTGTGTAACTTAGCCGAATATGTAGCAGAGAAATGCTAGACACTTAATTTATATAGCTCTCTACTCATTCCTCATCTAATCATGTAGTCTTTTGCTCTCTTTATGTTAGACAGTAAAGACTGCAAGAGTTACCCAAAAAAATAGTAAATTTGTATATATAGGCTGTGAACTACACAGATCCACATAGCTTGGGCTGGTGATCTCATGTGTGTTTTATACTAGACCGTTTTTGAAGGTGTTTTCATGTATTGACAATATATTTGGCATAAGTTCACCATCCCAAGCTTCTAAACAACGTTTTTGCCAGTCTATGATTGTAAGGAGTGAAGTGGCTGTCCCATGTTGAATCATATGAGATTGTCTATGTAAACATTCCAAAGTATTTGTAAAATATTACCTACAGCGCTAATAATTTTGATCTATCTGTTAAGACGCTACATTGTTAATTATACAGTTTTCTATTGATCATTTGTTAAAAGAAAATTATACGAAACTAAATCCTTAACTTTTGATTTTCATTCAGAGTGTCCTGTCCAAATTACACAAGATTGCATTATATTACACCATTGGTAGATAATAACTAAACACTACACAATACCTAAATTACAAAATAGGTATGAAATATTACAAAATTGTAATAAAATCTGAGGAAGAAACATGAAGTCTGAAATCGGATAACACTAACAGTATTTGATAATGATTATAATCTTGACCTACATTACAGAGTAAAGTATCGTTATTTTTGTAGGCCGATTCGGCACTTCGCTAAATTCTTTTGTATAATAAGTAGGGTGTACGTACCAGTCACGGACCACTACTAACATAACGAAGTATTTATTTATACCGGTGGAAAACTTAAAAATTGTTTAACTTTAAATTATTTACAAAATACTGAACTCGTACATTTCGTTTTTTGTCCTACCTCACCTCGGACACCATACGGCGGGCTATGTAGTAATATATACTACATATATAATTAGCCGATACCACTGCTGGACATAGGCCTCTTCTTTTTTGCGCCGCTATTACCTATACCGCTATTATTTATATTAAGATAAAGAAATAAAGGCCTTGGAGTTACTCAAATCAACATAGGCTCTTTACCTTAGGCCACAGAGGCTTTATGGTTATTAGAAATCACTGATTACAATTACTTGGTCAAAGAATACTATACCTATTCACTGGCGTGTACTTGGTTATCTTTAAACGAAGCTTTTAGATACAATTTTCTTCTTTTACTTTATGGCTTTCACATATACCTATAGTCTTCTATCCTAGTTCCTACATAGACGACATTCTGAATGTCATCATACTTTGTTAGCGACAGGTTCGTCCACCCTAGCTATTGTAGGGCGGTCCAGTTATCAATCTAGATCAGCCGACGATTTGCTTGAGCAACTCGGAAAGAGCCGAGAGGTCACCTCGGTAGCCCACGCGATCAGTATCTACCTCGCAAACTTGTGCAATGTTCAACTAGCTACACCTGCGCCAACAAAACGCTTACTCAATGGTCCGAACAAACTATCGAGTTTTTCGAAGTGTGAAGTTATTGTAACAAAAACGAACGTCGAACATTATTTCACCGACCATTAAATAGCCGGATTATAAGTACGTGACGATCCGAGCACCACAAAGGTACGAGTTAAAAGAGGTCTGTTAGAAGGGCGTCGCGAGAGAAGCGTTTCCATTGAGCCTCTCTGGGAGCATAATTTTTATGAATACCGGGACCGGTCCGCCACCGGCGTCGCATGCATCGAGTTCATTGAATGACTGCTCGCGCCCGTTCGTTTGTTGACATTCCCCGAAAACCTGCCCGAGTCGGCCCAGAATAGCCGCGTATCACAGCTTCACGGCTCCCGATGGACAACGACCGAAATAGACAGACTTTTATACCGTTTTCGGATAGATTCTTGTAACTTTTTTTTAGGATACCGAATGATCAAAGTGGATTAGAATGTGTCACAGTACCTGCGACGAATTCTGTGTACAGTCATCGTTTCGCAACATTGCGAATGATTCAGGAAATACCTACTTTTATTGGAAAATTGTTATTTTCCTGATTAGCTGTAATGATATCATTACTATACGGTGGCATAACTAGGGTCTTTTTTAGCACTTTGGGAGTTAAGTCGTCTCTCAGTAGCTTTATTCGCAGTATTTCGCAGTAATATTTCCTTCTTAGTCTACGATACAAAAGAGTTCGTCTAGCTAATGACCCAGTGGTAGATAGATCACAAACAACAATAAAGATGGAATTTGTTGACATTCTAACAAGCTCTACTTCTATAATAATAACGATAATTGGCTTTCATATGGGCATTTCTCTAATTTCTGAACAGCGAAAGTATACGAACGCTTTCAAGTCGAGTATCGAGCTAGACGGACGACAGAAAAACTCTGTGAATGAACACATCAACTCCAAGCGAACAATCGGTTTGGAGACATCCAACCGCGCGATACAACCATTCTTTCAAGACCTCTCTCACCTCCCGCTCACCTTCCAACAGCGGAACTTCTCCAGACATTGGTTAGTGTTGTGAGGGGTCTTGAATCTGGTTGTTGGATAGACGGTGCGTTGCTACCCACGCTCGTTCGTTTATGGGCACCGGGCAGTGCCCATTGCTGACAATTAGCGTGCCTACATGTCCTACCCACTTGTCATTACCTGTCTTGCGAAAATCTTCCTGCCGCCGTTATGGTGAAGCCGTCTGTGACCTGCCAATTTAGAGTCTTGATCCGCTATTTGGAAAGAGCTCTAGCTATGAATCGGAGCTCAATGAACGGCACATACATCCATGTCAGTCGTTTTTTATATCACGTAAAATAATGGGAAACGGTCCTGAAATAAATATGTACATTTGAGTTTTAGTCAAAATAAAGACTAATTACATTCAGGCACTGCCTGAGGGATCTGCACTCTCAGGACTCGACATTTGACATATAAAAAACACCAATCTCCGTGCAGATTTCCCGTTACTTTTCCTTTACGTGAAAAAACCAAGAAAAACTTAAGCTCAATTCGAAAACAAGAGTTAATCGTCTAGGTAGAGTCGAAAATTACAAGTTAATATTTTGTGGAATTTTAACCATACTATCTTTTTATTTTCTTCTTCTTTACAGAGACGTGGGATCTATCTGCCAGCAATGTGATAGCATGCAGGAGTAGAGCCAAAAAGTTTATTAAAAGAAGTCTCTATTGCTTCATTTGTCAGGTTATCGCCCGATCACCGATATCATCCATATAAGGCGTCACTCAAATCTCAAAATACATCTATTCAAACTACCTCTACATTGTCTCCGGTCCGAATAAAATCAATATGCAAATCAAGTAGTTTATTTATCACTACAGACAGTAGCTAGGTAGCAACGGCCTATGTTAGTTTAGATTAATTCGAAAATATGCCACTAAATGACACCACTCTCCATATTTGGCAAATAACTTCTAGACGTCTTTCGTTTGTGGTTTAGCTTGCATGATCTAACGCAACTGGGAAGAATCATAAACTGATAAGGGTGAAATTTTAGCAAAAACTCAAGACGGGCTGGTTATAAGGAACAACTTTCCCCAGCGAACTCGGTCAAAATACGAAAACATATTTGGACCTCCCATCCAAAATTGTCGATCAGCTGATTTGAGTTTCTATGGAAACTCAAAATATTTTTGTCATATTTCAACCTATGTTCCTTGGGGAAGTTGTTCCTTATCACCAGCCTGTTTTGAGATTTCGCTATTGGTCACTAATAAAATTTCACCCGATATAGGGTTACTAGTGACTGATACTGATAACAGCGGACGGCCTGGTGAAAAGGAATAACTTTCCCCAAGGAACATAGGTCAAATATTTTGAGCTTTCATATTTAAACTAAACCAGCAATTCTCGATGGTGTAATTTTTTTCATTTACGCCATATGTTCAAGAGTAAGCATTCTTATTATCATTTATTTTATCACCTTTCTAAAGTACCGTAGTTTACCTCCTGCAAATAACATATCCTCTGAGTCTCTCAAAGGTTGACTGGAAGAGATCCCTTTGTGGGATAAGTCCGCCTTTGTGCCTCCTGTTTTATTCCATCCTTTACTGATCATGTAAATTTGTTTTGTGGTACAATAAAGTTAATACATACATACATACATACATGTTCATTGAGAAAGTTGTTCCTTTATCACCAGTACGTCTTGAGATTTCACTATCGGTCACTAGTTTAAAGTAACATTAAGTTTGGGTCTCCCAGGAATCGAACCACGGACCTACGGATCATGAGGCTTCTCCTGTGGATACCACACAGCGGGTCAACGTGGGTCAGTGATGAAGGAAGTGGGATCATCTTTTTTTTTATTTTCTGCCAGGCCAGCCAAAAGCACTACGACTGGCCATAAAGAAGATTTTTTGTGTTTTTAGGGTCTTATCGCTGTTACTAGCAGAGGAAAGGGAAACGAGGCACCAATTCTACAAAATCGTCTTAAGTTGAAGAAGAAGAAGGTTTTTTTATTGCAATCATAGAGGATCACAGTTTCACCATTACCAAACAATCTGCAATGTTCACTCTACCACGACACCTGTGCCATTCCTGAGAGTCACTATACTCCATCGACCGAAGACTATCACGCGAATCTTCCATTACAGCTCCTCCGCAATACGGTGATTCAAAACAAACAAAACAATAGGGTGATGTTATTCTGAGCTAGCATACACAACGCAACTTTTACACTTTTAAATCATCTGACATGTCCACTCTACCACGACACCTGTGCCAGTGCTGTCAGTCACTCGCTCCATCGTCTGAAGGTTGATGGTATTTGTTTTACTTTTCTAAAGCATCTGCCATGTCCATTCTACAACGACTCCTATGCCAATCATAATTTTAAATTCATCGTCCGAAGCCTGCGTCACCGTGACCATTTCGCAGCGCATAAGTCTTCAGCAGCTTGTATTAATGTGCTGATGCAGGTTTAGGTAGCCTCTGATTGTGAGGGCAATCAGGGGTCAGCTGATTTTTTCCCTGGACCATCGTACCTCGAATCCGAAAGGCCGACTACCTATACTTACTGGCCAAACGATAGGTATTGAAGTTTTTTTAGCTAACATACAAATGATGAGCAACAAAGTTTATAAAGCCATCTGCCATGTCCAAAGTACCACGTTTTGTCCATAATTTGTGACTCTACCTCAACACCTGTGCCAATCCTGTCAGTCACTTCACCGTTCGTCCGAAGCCTATCACCGGCATCTTCCACTCCAGTGCTCTTCCGCCGACAGATGGCAGCACGCGCTGGGGGAGCGCGTGCGCAGCGTAAAGCGACATAGATCATGCGAGGGTAGTTTATTGGGTATGGAATTGAGGATTAAAAGATCATTTTAATCACTAACACGCTATAGTTTATAATGAACTTTGAAAATGCCACCAGCCTGATGGGGACGTTTGGACCCGGAATGATTTGGGTCGGTATTTGTGACGACTAATTGTTTTAGATATTTATTGCATGTTATGAGGGTAGATTCATGATAGGCTTCCTGACCTGACGTGGTCCTTGTAGGTATACGACCGCAAAACATGACATAATAACCAGCGCAGCCAGGACCAATGGCTGACCGTGGCCTCAGAAGCACGAAACGGCTTTTCTCACGGAAAATCAGGTGGTTCAGGCTGCAAAGTCATAAACCAACCGATAACAGTCACACAAAGTGATAAATTGATATATGTATCAACTATAGCCCCTGAGAATCGAACCAGGCATCTCGGGATCCTGAAACCAAACTCAGATCGCCAGAACATGTAGGCAGTTATACGAAAAGTTAAATCATGAAAGCATCTTCTGAAGGTTAGGCAGTTTATTCCCGATAAAAACCAAAATGACTCCTCTGAAATGTGATTGCGAATTACTCTATACCCCGTTTCCAGCCAGCAAGTTCCAAAAACCAGTTCATCTCTGATGTTGGGCCAAAAAAACCTCGCACGTGTCACCTGCTTCCATCGATGCATTGTCTTTTGAGCACCATATCCAAAACGCACTTGAAAATCACCAAGTTACTTTACCAGCCATGTAACTTTGATACTTATTCTCGAAAAGGTAGAGTTTGAATTTATATACGGATTTTAATTGAAAAAATCGATAACGTTTTTCTTTTTTTGTCTTTTAAGGCTAGTGGTAATCGATGTCATAAGTGGTGTAATCGATGTCGTGGCCTATGATCAGCCAGTGATTTTGTGTCACGACAAAGGGCAAAACCGATGAACTTTAATTTTGCAAATTTTTTTTGTAGAGCTTTGCCTATTAAGTGATAATAATCACAAATTGTTCGTTCTTTTAAATGACGAGGTAAAGTTTCTTTTTAATATATTTAGCAACTGTAAAAAGTGTCACCGTGCTTCACGGCCGTCTACGCTCTGCCTGCCCCGCAAGGGATTTAGGCGTGATGTATGTTATGTGCTTCAAAATGCACCCTAAGCTGTTGGTCACGCAGCAGCCTCTTGACTTACATACATACATAAATCACGCCTACATCCCTTACGGGGAAGGCAGAGCGTTAACGGCCGTAAAACGGATATTAACACCACGTCTGACAAAAGCTTGAGGGTCAATCAGATAACTGTGTATCACTATAGTGACAGGTTGTCAGCCCATCGCCTAAAATTGCAATACACATCCCTCGAGTCCCTTAGTCGGGTCTTACGACACCCATGGGTAAGAAATGGGGTGATGCTATTCTAAGCCGGCATCACACGGAAATCTTGACTTACTATTCATGGGATATACTGTTTTTTCATACAGTTACAAAGAATAACAATTAGACTCAATCCGTGGATGGCAGTCTTTCTTCTCAGGTGCCTAATAGAGAAAACTTTACATGGTTAGTGATTTACTAAGCACAATAGTCCAGCAATTCGCTCCAACAGTTACGAACTTACATTGTCAAATCAAAGTTTCTTACCCACTTCGCTGGCGCACCATCTTTCCGTCATCAAAACAATAGCTCCCACGGACCGAGGTGTACAGGTTAATACACACAGTTTTACACTAATTAAACCTTATTTCGACGACTTTGTAAGCTCGAGTTGCATCATACTAAAGTACTCTAAGTTTAACACACTTTCAACCTTATTTCGATGACATTTTGAACTAGACTTGGGATACATATATACATGGGACTGTATATAAAGTTACTTATTGAAATTCAAGTGAAACAATTTTAATTAGAGCTTAGTGAATTGTGCACTAGATGAATGTTCGTAATAGACATTGTTACTTCAGATTTCGAAAATGTTTGATATGTTGTAAATGTATGTATGTGTAATTGGTACAAGTATATATCTAGTCTTACATATTGGACAGACCCAGACCTAAGGAACCAAACTCCCTAACGACATTTGTAAACTTTTGTCGAAAATTGCAATGAATAAGTACTTAGGTACGCTTTGTGGAAATAAAAGCTAACGATCCTTGAGTAGAATTGGTCATTTCATTTATTATTTTAAAGCAGGTCAGCTTTAACTCCTTAATTTCACGGTAAAATGAGGACTTACCTAATACCTAATACTACTCGTTCGTTTACAAATTGTAAACAATATAGTTCTCAAAATATAATATTAATACTCAAAATATTTAAGATATTTTTCGACCTATGTTTCTTGGGGAAATTTGTTCCATATCACGAGCCTGTCCTCTATTTTCAGTATCCAAGGAACTGAGGCTGAAATATGTCAAAAATATTGGGTTTCCAAAGTAAATAAAACAGCTGACCGATAATTTAATTTTAATTTTTAAAACTTTATCGCACAAACTTACAAATGGCGGGCCTAATGCCTAGCAGCATTCTCAACCATGAAAGGGTAAATAGACAATTGTTTTTTTTATTTATGGGAGGTCCAATTTTCTCATTCGGATTTAGATTTTTGTTCCCTGGGGAAAGTTATGCCTTGTCAGCTCGTCTTGAGTTTTTGCTGTCGGTCACTAGCAACATTTCGCCCAGTATATTACCTGTACCTTTTTCGTCTGTCGTCGAATGTTATATTATTATTTGTAAGTATAAGTATATTATAATATTTATTATTATATACAAAAATGTATGTATTGTATAATTATTATGTTATGTTATGTTAATTAATAGGTTTATGTTTATTGTGCACCCCTTCCGCATTACGGCTACTCCCCTATCCTGTACCCTAAGGTTGCCTGGAAGAAATCGCTACCTAAGCGACAAGGCCGCTTTGTGTACACTTTTTTTAATTTATATATTGTTTTTACTGTATTTCCTGTGTACAATAAAATATTTTTGAATTGAATTGATTCCTATAGATAGGTATATTTACAGTAAAATTAAGCTTCTTTTAGAAACTGACACAAAATGAAGTGTTGCATGTGGTCATGGCACCGGCTTAATGCAAAAGAAAGCCCTCACTACGGTACAGTCCGTTACACTACAAAATTCACCTCTCATTGAAATAAGACGAATATTGGTATGTCAGATGCTTGCCTAAAATTAGTTCAACATTTTTAGAAACTTGCAAATTCTACCCTGGGCAGGATTTGCACCAGCGGTTTTCGCCATGACTAGTGGCGACGCCTCTTCCATCTGGGCTACTGCGGCTAATGGATGAGCCCGCGAATTTTGCAAGTGTATCTCGAATAATCTCGATGCCAATAACGCGTGGCATGGCTCCATCTACTATTTAAACACTATAATAATTTAAAATAACCTTAGTTTTTGGACAAATGAGATGGCTTCGTGGTTTTCTGAATTGAAAACTTTTATGCCACGGTTGGTCTCCACATTTGTCAGAATTTATGTTATGTAGTATGTTCAGTTTGTACGCTAAACTGGTAAAAGAAAACGAAAGACGAAAAGTATATGTGCTAAATACGTCGGCAACTGTTTCGCTTTCGATTTAGCTCTTTAGGTAAGGTAATCTGCCTTACTACAGTTGGTATGATACTGTGTCTATATTGACTACAAGTGCAAATCTGCGAGGCATCGGTCTCGCAGATTCTAAATAAATAAATTTCTATTTGGAATACCAACAGTTTTTACAAATTAGGTTTACACAGTTTTATGTTTCTAATAAACCATTGACAGGTATTCGCTTAAACCTAACAAAATTAAGAAAGAAAGGCATTCTATTCATCATCCTGAGCAGGTAGGTTTAGCTATAATATATATACAGGCTGTAAACGACAGCCCTCCGAATACTGATAGAGTATATTCAGTCAGACCATGTAACTTAACAACTTTCCATAATAATATATTTCAATCAATATATTTCGTAAGGGGCGATTAAGGAACTCGAGGGTGTGTATTGCAATTTTAGGCGATGGACTGACAACCTGTCATTATGGCGATACACAACTATCTGAATGACCCGCAAATATATGTCAGACGTGACGTAAATGTCCGTTTTTTTGCGGCGGTTTACGCTCTGCCTGCCCCGCAAGGGATTATAGGCGTGATGTGTGTATGTATACTATGTATGTAAATTTCAGGAAACATCAAAAATTTTTGGACTTCCCATAGTAGGTAAATCTAAATGTAGTCAGCTGATCGTGATTTTGTATGAGAGTTCATTTTTTGTCATTTCCTGACATACCTATGTTCCTAGAGGAAAGTTGTTTAGTTTCATGGTATGCACGCACCCTGTCAGTATTCGGACGGCTGTCCCTTACACCCCGTATATTCACGGGTTTTTTTTTGATGAAACACCATTTTTGCCACACGATCGCGATTTTTTATGAAGGTGTAGGAAGGTATGTAGGCGACTGTATTAAAATAGCGATAGTTATCGACGCTTACGCCGATGCCCCGGACTCACGCGATCAGATCGTACTGATAATGGATGCCAGTTTATATTTCGAAAATCTTAGCAAGGTACAGTGAGGCCGGCTTAACAAGCCCAAATTGACAGCTCTAAAATTGATGCTAATGGCACAGTTGTCAAGTCGGGCTTGTTAGTATGGCTTGACCCAAAGAAGTTGAGCATACTCAACAACGGAATATTCCTCAAATCATAGAATAGAATAGAATATCTTTATTTGCTTAAAACATGGTATAAAAAGGTGGTACAATCTACACTAATATTATAAAGAGGAAAGATTTGATTGTTTGTTTGTTTGTTTGTTTGTTTGCATCGAATAGGCTCCGAAACTACTGGTCCGATTTTAAAAATTCTTTCACCATTAGAATCCTACATTATTCCTGATGAACATAGGCTATATTTTATACGAGAAAAAAATAGGGATCCGCGTGAAAATTTCGATAATGTAACCCAAGGTGTGAAAAATGTACCAAAAATATATCTTATATCGCGTACGCTGTGGAAATTATTGACAATAGAGCAAAGTGATGTACTACAGTTTTATAGAAGACATCAATATCTATAATAATGTCTGCGATACCATATGTCTAACTATTACAGTTATGCCACAATAACTACTTTTTCATTTAAAAATGTACCAACTACGCCACATTATTCGTACCAGTGTAATGATTACATTTAATCATCACTGTATTAAAGGGTGTCAGGGATAGCCCTCAGAATACTAATAGGGTACATGCAGACCATGAAACTAAACAACTTTCCCCTAAAAACATATTTCAGGAAACGTAAAAAACTGACTTCCCATAGTGAATGCAGTCAGCTGATTGTGATTTTGTATGGAAGGTCATTTTTTTGGCATTTCCTGACATATGTTCCTAGGGGAAAGTTGTCCAGTTTTATGTTTCATGCACCCTATCAGTATTCGAAGGGCTGTTCCTTACTCGGTATAAAAAGACAACAAAAAACATTACATAATGCATTAAAAAATCTACACTAAAATAATACATACATACACATATCACGCTTATTATCCCTTGCGGGGTAGGCAGAGCGTAAACGGCCGCAAAAACGGACATTTACGCCACTTCTGACATATGTTTGAGGGTCATTCGGAAAATTGTGTATCGCCATAGTGACAGGTTGTCAGCCCATCGCCTAAAAGTGCAATACACACCCTCAAGTTCCTACGACTCCCACGGGAAAGAAATCGGGTGATGCTATTCTAAGCCGGCATCACACTAAAATAATAATTATATAATCTACACTAATATTAGAAACATGATTTTATTTATTGTTTGTTTGAATTGAATAGGCTCCGAAACTACTGGACCGATTTAAAAAATTCTTTTACTGTTAATTGAAATTGAAATTCTTTATTCAATGTAGGATCACTTATTGACGTCATGAACCGTCATTCTAAGAAAATAAATTTGTATCATACAATTTTCTTTTTTTTATTACAATTTTGTTATGACCTAATAGAAAACCGGCTCGGGCGGGATAAAAAAAATAAAAATATAGGCACTGCCTAGGGGGCTGGCCAAGTTAATCACACGGCATGTAACTTTACGCCACTACCATCTGAAAACGATATTTGTTTCAAATTGAAGTCAAGATTTTTAGAATCCTACATTATCCCTGATGAACATAGGCTATATTAAACTGTCTTATTCCCGGGGGGAAATTGTTAGCGGCGGGTGAAACCGCTGGGCGTGCTGCTAGTATATCATAATTACAGAAGATGCATAATGACCTACTTTATGCATTCTGCCTATAAAAACTAGGGTTTACTATAAATTACAGAAGCGTAATGACTTAATGAGAAAACTCTTAATACGATAAAGTTGAGAAATGAAACGAAGTTTTTTTTTCCAATACTCAAATCGCTCTTCCGCCGCAACTGACAGTTGTTGTTGTAGGGTAATTTTTCGGATGTTGTTCAGTTGTTTTAATAGGTTTTTGTTCTGTTGTTGTTGAGATGTTGTTCAGATGTTGTTCAGTTGTTGTTCAGATGTTGATTAGTTGTTTTTCAGATGTTATTCCGATGTTGTTCAGTGTTGTTCAGTGTTGTTCAGTTGTTGTTCAGTTGTTTAGTTATTTGCTGTTGAGACTCGACATCTAAACAACTGTTAGTAAAGAATCTTCAAAAACTCATATCAAGCCATATTACGTTCTCGTATTGAATTTGACCATGTATCGGGCCTTGCAATCGGCCCCGGTGCGGACGTTTGGAAAAGTGTTCAACTGAGTAAATTTTTTAGAGTGTAAATAAAATAGTGTATGCAACTGCATATAATTAGGCATTAGAATGTTCGTGTCAATCTATCTCGCATTCTAATGACCCCCATTATATGACAGTTGCATAAACTACTATTTTTTGTTTTAAAATTTGTCACTTTCTAGAAATTCTTTAAAACTATAAAAATTATGACTACTAATCGATGAATACAATGCTTTCTTAAATGGTTTGTTACACAAATTACCTAAATTTCTTAAGCCAGTTAAACATAAAAATAATATGAACATAATATTTCATTACACTATAGCGTTACATAGATAATAAAGTCAGTACCTAGAATATCATAGGAATTTTGGAACTTTTTCAGTGTTTTCGAAAGAAGTCAAAACAATTTATTTTTCTGGACCCAACAAACGAAAGTCAATAAGTCTAATAAACAGCATCACATCATCTTTTGTTTATGATCAAAACTGCCTGCTGGCTGGAACCACCGTGAACAATCTCAAATTTAAAATTCGAATCATTTCGTTATGAATTCAAATATTTTACGCGTGAAAAGACAATACGTTGACCTGGACAATAAGAAGATTGTGGTATTGTTTCATTATCATTGTTTACAACCAATAGCTGAACCATTGTCGATATAGATGAGTAAATAAACATCAAGTTGGCCACAGAATCGACAAACGGCGGCGAGAGTTTTATATTCACAAAAAATGTGATAAAGGTTTTTTGTAAGTATTCTGCAATTGTGTTCTGGCTATGTGATGCCAGCTTAGAATAGCATCACCCAATATGTGAATAGGCAGCAGCTTTTCTGTGAACACAACACCTTGCACTGCGGTCACGTGATGAGTATGGGTAAAACCCCCCTTAAAGGGGAAGGCCAATATTCAGCTGTGGACTGTTATAGTAGTAGTATTTTGTTGCTCTTATCCAATGTAAAAACACAATTTATTTGACCTTCTAAACTTATTTACATACATACATACATACATACATATATCACGCCTATTATCCCTTGCGGGGTAGGCAGAGCGTAAACGGCCGCAAAAGCGGACATTTACGCCACGTCTGACATATATTTGGGGGGCATTCGGAAAATTGTGTATCGCCATAGTGGTAGGTTGTCAGCCCATCGCCTAAAATTGCAATACACACCCTCAAGTCCCTCAGTTGCCTCTTACAACTCCCACGGGAAAGAAATGGGGTGATACTATTCTAAGCCGGCATCAACTTATTTACGTGTTCAAAAATCAATATTATTACTAAGTACTAGAAACAACTAGAAATCAAAGCATCGTGATAAGTAGGTACGTCTACATATTCTACACAGTGTAAAATAAATATCATTCGAAGTGTGTCATTTGAAATTTATAAAAATAATCTCTCTATAGTTTCAAAACAGCCTAATAAGTAGTTAGCTAGTTATGCATCAATCAGCTGTGATTACTTGTGATTCAATGTAGACCATATTCCTTTTCCCTGAATGCGTCAGATACTTACCTAAGTATAAAATCTGTAAGTGATTAGTAAACTATTATACACTTTGAAATTTACTTTATTCAATGTAGGATAGTATAATCACTTATTGACGTCATGATCCGTCATTGTAAAATAAATAAATGTGTATAACACAATTTTATATCAATTTTGTATTGTCCTAATAGAAAACCGACTCAGGCGGGTTAAAAAAATAAAAATAAAGGCACTGCCTCGGGGCTTGCCAGGTTAATCACACGGCATGTAACTTTACGCCACCACCATCTGAAAACTAAATTTGTTTAAAATTGAAGTTAACATTTTAAAAGCGTGTAATTTACATGCGTATAATAAACCGGACCCCTGAACAGGAAGAACCCTCCAAAAACCTGCCCAGAAGATCATTGATAATCTGGCGCGTATTTGATTATTTTATCGTGTTGGTACCTATGTCACGTTGGTAATACTGTTTTATGTCTAAAATTAAGAGACTATTCGGGGCGTTTCAAAGAAGTGGTCACAGGAGGTATCCTTATTACCTTAGTAATAGTAATACCACTACCGTGTAATGCCGGCTTAGAATAGCATCACCCCATTTCTTTCCCGTAGGAGTCGTAATAGGCGACGATGGGACTCGAGGGTGTGTATTGCATTTTTAGGCGATGGGCTGACAACCTGTCACTATGGCGATACACAGTTTTCCGAATAACCCTCAAATGTTTGTCATACGTGGCGTAAATGCCCGTTTTTTGCGGCCGTTTACGCTCTGCCTACCCCGCAAGGGATAGAGGCGTGATATATGTATGTATGTATGTAATACCACTACCGTACCTAATTACAGGAAATATTTACGCCTAAAACAAGACATCAATACCCTTACGCTTCAGTGTATCGAATTACGTATCGACGAAACTAATCGTACATCTGAAACATTTACACAAATACTTAGATCTTGTTTTAATGTTAAGTTTATTTAAATAAAGTCTATGTGATGTCGGCTTAGAATAGCATCACCCCATTTCTTTCCCGTGGGTGTCGTAAGAGGCGACTAAGGGATTCGAGAGTTAGATGTGTATTGCAATATTTACAACCTGTCTCTATAGCGATACACAATTTTCTGATTAACCCTCAAATGTTTGTCAAACGTGGCGTAAATATCATTTTTTTTTAAGACCATTTACGCTCTGCCTACCTATAAAGGCGTGGTAATAATTATGTATGTATGAATGTATGTTGTTTAAATTTAAGTTACAATATCCTCGATCATTATCATTCAATAATCCAGCTACCGCGGAGGGAAGGTATACTGTACCGAATACTTTGCAGGCGTGATCAGACCATGAAACTGAATAACTTTCCCCACATTATTCAGCTTCTTCTTTTCTTGTGGGACACCGAGTCCAAAGCATTGATATTCCCCATTATGTTGGGAAACGATAATCAATTTCAAGATCAACAATAAATTTGTATTTACAAGTGGTGCTACACAATTTGTTTCGGAGAGCTAAATTACATTAAAAGCCCCATCAGTCCACTACTGAACATGACTCGTATTGGGGGTATTGCCATACTCACCACGCGAATTGGAGAGCGCAGTGCAAGATAAAGTCTTCACAGGGAACGCTACCGCCCGTACCCTGGATGAATTCATCTTTCAGTCGCTTGTTACGACACCCACGCGTATTATTGGGGTGATGCTATTCTAAGCCAGCATCACACGGCAAAGATATTTAATTATTATTATTTATACAAAGTTACTTTATAGGGTTTTCGGCACACCGTCCTTGTGTATCCGCCAACTTAGACATTGGCAGAATTGTCCTATATTGACGGAAGCCAATAAAAAAATATGTATTGCACCCAGTCACAAATTACACCCAGTAGGTATTAGGTATACACATTTTCTTATTGTATATTTAAGGCGCATAATGCTGCCTCACAACTAGCGCGACTTTACGTAAAAAAAATATGCAATCTATACATCAGAATGTTCTTTGCACAAGTTTCTGGTAAAATCTTGAAGTTCAATATTCGTTGCTCTTAAAGATATGGAAAAAAGTGCCTAAATCGGACAATTTTGGTATTAATTGCCATAACTATAATTACAGCGAATATTTAATTGAGTTAGTAGGTTCTAATTTTACTTACGGATAATACTAAAAACTTGGGCAACGGACATTCTGATAAGTAATGCATTGTGAGGTCTTCAGCAGCCTATGTGTAGGGCTGCCGGTGCGTGTCTAGAGGATGACCTCGTACCCGGGCTGCTTCTCATCCGGACCGCAGTCCGGATGGTCTAAGTTGGGTCTGGTGGTGGGGGTAGTGAAGGGTCAGCATTTTTTTTTTCTTTGGCCAGCCGAATGAGTGAGGTGTATTTTTTCTGATTAGTAAGTAGATTGTTTGTTTATAGAGAAAACTTTTTTGTGTAGTGCCGCCACTGTCGAGGTCGTTGACGGCTACACTCGCCTTAAGTAGTTATCTTCAAAGCCGTGGTTTTCCTGCAAAAAGTGCACGATACGGGTGATGCGGGTGCGCGCTGACAGCCGCACAGTGACGTCATCAGCGTCAGCGCGCCATGTTGGGGCGAGCCCACGCAACAGACATTTGTGACCTGTCCGATCTTCGTCTAAAGCTCATTTTAGGAGCTATTGATACATACACAATCACGCCTGTAATCCATTGCAACGCAAAAAAAAACATATATTTGAGTATATTGATAAATATTTGAGGGTCATTCGGGAAATTGTGCATCGCCATAGTGACAAGCTGTCAGCCCATTGCCTTAAAGTTGCAATATACACCCCTTTGTCGCGCGATATCGCGCGCAGAACCCGCTTACTAAGAATAAGATATACTTGTAAATTGTTGTTTTTATTTTTGTTAACGTATTAATAAATAAATAATAGTAATAAAAAAACTTATTACATTATACGGGGTGTAAGGGACGGTGTACCGAAAACTTTGCAGGCATGATCAGACCATGAAACTGAACAACTTTTTCTATGGAAGCTATGTTGGTAAACGAGAAATTTTTTTCGACCTCCCATACAAAATTCCCGATCAGCTGACTGACTTTCTATGGAAACTCTAAAAAAAAAATTCATTTCCCAACATAGGCTCCATAGTAACAGTTGTTCAGATTCATGGTCTGATCATGCCTGCAAAGTTTTCGGTACACCGTCCCTTACACCCTGTATAAGTACATTTACCTAACAGGTCGTAGGTACGAATTTTCCGGATCCTGTGTTATTATTGTTCACCAACGGACGTCATTCCTACTGTAGGCTCTTCATCAAAATAAGTAGGTAAGCACATTCCAATAATCCAATAACGGTGGACTTTCCCATAATTGCACAGGACCTTTCTTCCAATGGACCTTGGATTGGAATTCGACCCGAACAGTCACTGTACGAATAGGGCAGTCTAAAGAAAGGTCATACTTTTTCGTAAACTATTTTTGGTGACTCAGCTCAGACGGGAATTCGTTCTTAAGATCAATTTTGGAACAAATGTAGAGCGTAGGTGTGAAATTTATGTATAAAATTATTCTAACTATCGACGTATGTTAGTTATACTTAACAATTAGTGGGTACTTAAATTCGCCGCTGATAATTCCTACTTCCAACACCATTTCGTTTGAGTTTCAGTAATGTCACAGGAGAGACGCGGTTCTGCCACTTATCGTCCATCGCTGCGTTTTTTACGCACCGTAATGCGTCTGTCAGACGAAAGGAAATTGCAAATTCCGATCTTATTCCTATACAAATACCGAAATACGCCTACTACGGTGCGTAAACACACTGTAGCACTCGCTTCTCATATACATACCTACATCAGCCTATAGTCCACTGCTGGACGTAGGCCTCCCCCAGGGTACGCCATAGGGCACGATCTCCCGTTTTCCCCATCCAGTCGCTACCAGTCGCCTTCTTTAAGTCACCGGTCATCCAACACTACGCTTGCCAAAGCGTGGCCTCCACTCGAGAACCCGTTTACTCCACTCGCTTCATTTCTAGGAAATTAGGAATTTGTGTTTTGCAGAGAAATACTTACGTACACACACATTATTTTCATTCATTCCTCCTGTTAGTCAACATCTCTTGACTCTCTCTCTTTTCGTGACACCGAGTCGTCCAACGACCCGATGACTCAAAGCTAGCATTCGCGATTGAGGTGAAGACCGGTGCGTAAGCAGCGGCGTCGGCGACTTCCTGCTTCGCGCCAATTGCTGTAATGGCGGCGTTTCCCGCGCAAACTGGCACGCGCGGCAAAGATTACCTACAAGATGGCTTCCTTGTGGCTACTTGCAACTTATTGACAGATTTCGGAATACCAACTCTGAAAAAAACTGTTTCTGACTCAATCACAAATAAAAACTTTGTTTGGGTTCCGTATCAGGGTCAAAACGTGGTCCTGATTATGTATTACGGATTCCGCTGTCTGTCTGTCATCAGGCTAATATCTCATAAACCGTGCTGGTAAGACAGTTGAAATTGTTGTTGTTGAAATCACAGTCGATGTGTCTCTGTTTACGCTCTGCCTACCCCGCAAGGGATATAGGCGTAATATATGTATGTATATCTGTTACCGCTGTAACATCAAATACAAAAGTTTTGAATAATTTCGATACAACTTGATGTTTTTGGCAATTTTAATAGAACGGTACGCACGCAAATCCGGGACGCACTTTTCCGGGTTTCATTAAACCCCTTTTTTAATCAGGAAAACTTTTAACGTCAAACTTTTATTTATTTGGCCAAAGCAATGATATTGTAGAGAAGATGAATGAAAGAAGCAAAACAGGTGTATTTGGCAAGTGTGGATGGGAACGTGAAGGGGAAGACCTCGACGAACGTACCTCGATCAAATCGGGGACGTGCTAAAGAAATGTCAGGTCAAGAGTACCCTAAACCGACGAGCATGCATGAAGAGTTTGATGAATGTAGAGGAGGCGAAAGAAGTATGCCAGGATCGTAGTAAGTGGAAGGAAGTAGTCTCTGCCTACCCCTCCGTGAAAAAGGCGTGATTTATGTATGTATGTAATGATATTGCCAAACGTAGAGCGTTGACGGTGAGTCTACTTCCTGTCGGCGGCGGAAGTGCGTGGGATCTTGGTGTTCCTAGATCTAGCCGTACATAGGCTAGGGCTGTCACGAAAGCCTGAATGGAAAAAATTACCTCCCTTACATACATACATAAACATACATAGATATATCACGCCTATATCCCTTGCGGGGTAGGCAGAGCGTAAACGGCCGAAAAAACGGTCACCTACGCCACATCTAACAAACTTTTGTTTGAGGGTCAATCAGATAAGTGTGTATCACTATAGTGACAGGTTGTCATACATACATATATCACGCCTATATCCCTTGCGGGGTAGGCAGAGTGTTAACGGCCGTAAAACGGATATTAACACCACGTCTAACAAACTTTTTAGGGTCATTCAGATAATTATATAGCACTATAGGTACTATAGTAACAGGTTGTCAGCCTATCGCCTAAAATTGCGAAACACATGTAAGCCTCGAGTCCCTTAGTCACCTCATACAACACCCACGGTAAAGAAATGGGGTGATGCTATTCTAAGCCGGCATCACATGGCTACGGCAATTACCTCCTTTTGGCTTGTTACTCTCTATAGAAAACTATGTATTCCAAAGTAGGTACCTACTTCTTCTTTTTCGTGTGCGACACCGAGTCGTCCAACGACCCGATGAACTCTGGTGTCAGAGGTTTTCGACCTCCTACTTCTAATATTAGGCCTCTGTCATGGTTGTGTACCTACTTACCTACCTACATGAAATCGGGTCATCATTCTCATGGCATGACTCAATGAAACGGAAGAAAAATAAGATGAGTTATTCAAGATGAGAATCTCGGGCAGCCCATTTGGTATCTCACAGGGAATATTCCGAGGGATAAAATATGGCGCTCGCTATCAAACGCTGACCAACATTTTTCGCAGTTTTATTCGGAGCGGAAAGCTAACAGTAAATATAGCTAATAATATACATACATACATACAAAAAATACGCCTATATCCCTTACGGGGTAGGCAGAGCGTTAACGGCCGTAAAACGGACATTAACACCACGTCTGAGAAAAGCTCGAGGGTCAATCAGATAACCGTGTATCACTACAGTGACAGTGACAGGTTGTCAGCCCATCGCCTAAAATTGCAATACACATCCCTCAAGTCCCTCAGTCGGCTCTTATGACACCCATGGGTAAGAAATGGGGTGATGCTATTCTAAGCTGGCATCACACAGCGGATAATAATATGTCCTGGAATATTACTAGACATTTCTCACAGCGCGGTCTAGTCCCAAAATAAGTATACCTTGTACTATGGAACTAAATAACTTTCTTCTTTTTCATGTGGGACACCGAGAACTCCAACGATCCGATGAACCCTTGTGTCAGAGTTTTTCAACCACCTTCTACATACTAGTAATAGGCCTGTGACATGGTTGTGAAATGACCGCCGTCTAAGTAATCATAGATAGTAACCGGGACCGACGGCTTAACGCGCCCTCCGAAGCACGGAACCATTTTTCTTTTCGGACAATCAGGTGGTTCAGCCTGCAATGTCCTAACCAGACTGGGAACAAATTCACAAAGTGATAAATATCAATTTTGTGAGTGCCCTACTGAAAATCGAACCCGGAACCTTTGCATCGCAGGCAGTCGCACTGCACCACATCGGCCGTCACTAAATAGCTGATATTATTACTTAAACACTTTATTTTTGTAAGTAAATACATATTATGCATAAAAACACCTTACCTAAACACATGTATCAGAAAAAAATATCAACAAATAAAATATAAGTGTCTTGTGTGGATCGAACCCACGACTCTCGGCATAGCAGGCAGGGGTTTTATTCGCTACGCCATCGGTCCAGTCAAGCTATGTATCTGAAGTGTTGATTTTGTTATGAAAACTACTGATTTGTTGTGTGCCATATTTTTTGTTAGTTTATCATTCGTGCTACTAGTGCTATCAAAATAGTTGAAAGAAAGCAAGAAAAAAAGAAAAACACATTTATTTCGGTCCACACATTTTGATAGTACTACTGCATCGGAGGGTCTTTTTCAAACGTAGTGAGCGTTCAACACAGTTGTGGTAACCCTAGGTTTAGGTCTCTACCTACAGGCGTTGAGTTAACAGATAAGTGGGTCAAGTGGGACTGGAGGTGATATTCATTCATTAACTAGGTAAGGATAGGTAAGTAGGAGAATTCTTCTTAAAACCTAAACACCGAAAAGCTACAGCATTAGGTCTATCTAAGTACTTAAATATAATCCTATATAAAACGCGTTTGCTCATGTTTATAATTATTGTTTAGCATTTTCACCGTTTTTGAGAAAGATATCGTCTCATAATTTGAAGATTTCAGGAAAATGTAAGTATACAAAATTTTGAACACTGATACTATGTATATTTCGTAATGAAGTATAAGTTATTTATCTAACATTTCGCTGCCATATTGCATTGTGATGCCTGCTTAGAATTGCATCAAACCAATTTTAAATGTTATGTTATATTAAATTTCTCAAAGAAAAGCACGAATGCACATAGAAATTTCATAAAACCCTAATCTACCGAAATCACCTGATATTTCATTGTATCTTTATCTTTCTAAATAAAGCTGCACCCTAAACAAAAACCAGCTAAACGCAAATTATCTCTGCAACAGTTTCACACGCTGCACAAAAGGACGAAACACAATAAGAATTACCCAATCAGCCAAGGAAGACCGCAGGTGTCAAATTCTTTGTCTCTCAAAAAAGGAACAGAAAAAAAAACATAAACGGAAAAGTGTAAAAATGTCGCTTACGCACTTTCGCACGCCGCCCATTCATGAGCTAGTAAATCCCTAAACAAAAGGGTGTAACTTGTAATAAAATTGTTGTTTTGTCGCAACAGTGAATGGACAGTTCTTAGAAAATGGCGCAGGTTCGTCAATGAATCACGGACAGGTACTATTGCTAGTTACTATGTAGTTATTGTACGTTTATTTGGTGTAAGGACCTCCTGTGGGTGTTCTCGTGGGAAATGAGTAAAAACTTTTTGCAGATAAAGATAGTAGTAGCGGCTATAGTACCGCCGCCGAGAGAAGTCGGTTTTGACAGCTGTCATCTCCATACTAAAAGAGATGTCAACAAAGGAAAATGGACCCTCTACCATAGTATTATCACGAATCTGACAGCTGTCAAAAACGACTTCTCTCGGCGGCGGTACTATAGTTTTGAGGGTTGTAGGGAAACAGGAAAAAAATATGTGTAATTAAAATAGCTACTTATAACAGCCACAACAGTCCACTGCTGGATATGGGCCTCCCCCTGTTGGGGGGTATTGCCTTTCTCACTAGCAAAGAGGATATAAATAAAACTGACGTTTTGCTCACTAGTTCACCACGCTTGGCAGGCGGATTGACGAGCGCAGTGCAAAGTATTGTATTGACAGAGATCTACTTAGGTACATACATATACACATATCACGCCTATTATCCCTTGCGGAGTAGGCAGAGCATACACGGCCGCAAAACGGGTATTAACACCACGTCTGACAAAAGCTTGAGGTTCAATCAGATAACTGTGTATGACTATAGTGACAGGTGGTCAGCTCATCGCCTAAAATCGCAATACACATCCCTCGAGTCCCTTAGTCGACTCTTACGACACCCATGGGTAAGAAATGGGTTGATTCTATTCTAAGCCGGCATCACACGGCCGCAAAAACGGAAATACACGCCACGTCTGACATATTTATATTTGAGGGTGGTGGGCTGACAACCTCTCACTACAGCGATACCAAATTTTCTGAATGACCCTCAAATGTATGTCAGATGTGGCGTATATGTTCGTATTTTACGGCCGTAACCCCGCAGGGATATAGGCGTGATATACTTATGTGTGTATTAAAAAAAACAGTACCTACAATTTTTTTTAATTAATTTTATTAATGAACTAACTACTTGATCAACAGCGGGGCGAGTGTCTCTAACATTCTAGGAATTCACCTAGCCTTAAATCTCTAATGGTTAACTGATCCTAATTCCAACCACATGCTACAAACAAAAGAGGTTACACACGGACGGCACCTCTTTTTACTTACTAACTTTTTTGTAGTTTCTAGATTATTTTATGAACTACTTTATTTTAAAAACCATTATATCTTTTGAATCTCTAATGGTTAGCTGATCCCAACCACATGGTACGAACAAAAGAGGTTACACACCTCCAATGTAATCTAGAGAACAGCCGTGCAGACGGACAATACCACTTTATCTGTCTGTTATTAGTTCGTTGTGTTATCTTTAACTTTTGTCTAACCTGCACGTGTAGCGCCTTTATACAACAATTACATGGAACGAAATGTTTAAGGTAATATTTTTACCTTGTTGTTATGAGGATAATATGTATTGCCGTGTGATGCCGGCTTAGAATAGCATCACCCCATTTATTTCCCGTGGGAGTCGTTAGAGGCGACGAAGGGACTTAAGGGTGTGTATAGCAATTTTAGGCGATGGGCTGACAACCTGTCACTATGGCGATACACAATTTTCCGAATTCCCCTCAAACGTTTGTCAAACTTGGCGTAATCGTCCGTTTTTTGCAGCCGTTTACGCTCTGCCTCCCCGCAAGGGATAAAGGCGTGATATATGTATGTATGTATAATTTTTACCTAAATACTATCGCGATAGACCCGGTCTAATACTTAAAATGAATGTATGTATAGTAGGTATGTATTCGGTTGTTTACTTTGAAAATTGTAACCATTGTAACTAAAAATTAAAAGAAAAGATCATACAAAATTATAAAACACTTCCCGTGTTAGGTATACAATTTTCGGAAACTTGCAATTTTTTTTTCTAGCGCGGGCAGGATTTGAACCTGCGACATTCGCCAACACTAGTGGCGACGCTTCTTCTATCTGGGCTACCTCGCCACGGCTCGCCTCTTGCCCGCGAATTTTGCAAGTGTATCGTAGCTTTACCCTGTACCTTAACCTAAAACGATCCCTGGTTCACGGCTACACTCGCCTTAAATATGTATGTACACTTTATAGCACATAAACGGTTAACTAAGTAAATGGTAAATACGTAGACAATGAGTAACGTTTAGTCAATCAGCTGGTCCGCTTCGTCACGTAGTTCTCACGGACTCCTTATCAGTTACACACCTGGTCAACATTGGAATGGTTTGCTTACTTTGAAATACAGACACAGAATAGATAGTAGTTGTATACAAGCAAGAATTTACGGCTGTTGACGTCAATGACATAGCCTCGTTACACCCAGGCTTCTGGGAGCTTTTCCCAGATGCCTTTTAAAAGGTATGTTTCTTGAAAATGAATTAAAATAACAAATCAAAAAATATCTGTTGAATACCGTCCATTCGCTCTACCAACTGAGATGATACCGTGGTCTGTGACAAGCTGTCGAACTTGTAAAACGCATCTTTTGTAAACGATTTAGTACCTATAGCGAATAAAAATTATACCTATGAATCAGCTAGGACCTAGGACTGTGTTTAATAATAACGTTTTATTTACCTGAAGCTACTCCGAAGTAGGGTTGCCAACTGTCGCTAAATGCAGTATATCAGGGTTCAACGAAGAATAACAAAAATCGTATAATAGTATTTCGTAATCTCTCTCTCTCTCTCTTTTCGTGTGGGACATCGAGTCGTCCAACGACCCGATGAACCCTGGTGTCAGAGTTTTTCAACCGTCTACTACCACTCTTAATAAAACTAGAATATTACTACATTATAGTATAAAGTAAAGTCGCTTCCCCCGTCTGCCCTTATGTTTGTTTGTATGTATGCTTTAATGTTCAAAACTACCCAAGGAATTTGGATGAGTTTGTTTTTAAAAAATAGAGTGATTCAAGAGGAAGGTGTTTTTGTATATTTTCTGTCGGGAGAAGGAGTGTTTCCCGTGGGAAACCAGTTAGCAGCGGGTGAAACCGCTAAACGGGCCGCTAGTATCGATATAAAGCGAAGACGTTGCATGAAAATAATGAATTGTACACTGAATTGAACAGTATAATGGAATAAAAAAAAAGAATAATAATGTCCAAAACAGTATGGTTGGGAACCCTATTCCGAAGGTACGAAGGTTACAAAAAGTAGGCCGTAACTTGCGCAGTTGTAGAGTTTCTGATTAAAGGCAACGAGTGGCTGTAGGTTCAACAAACTAGTCTTTAACATACACAACTATATCCCTAATCATAGAAAGCAACCGGAATGGCTTAACGTGCCCTTCGAAACACGGACAATCACGTGGTTGATTTCCAGCCGTGGACTGTTGTGGCTGTTAATGTAAATAGAGAAAATACCAACAGTATTTTCTATCGAACACCTGCAAAGTACAAAACAAATCTATGTAACAAAGTTATAAACTGCAATAAAATAATTCCTTTGTGTAAACTTCAATAAATGACCAGATGTGCTTTAACAACATTTCCATAAGCTGTCTTGTTAGGTGTTTTGTAATCTTTAAGCAACGGTACCTTTATCAGTTCAACAATTTGTGAAGATTAGATGGTACTGGACTTCTTTTTTTTTTCGTGTGGGACACCGAGCCGACGCACGTCTCGATGAACCCTGGTGTCAGAGTTATTCAGCCGCCTGAGCCCACCCAGAGAAGATTAATATAACTTAGCAATAAAGGGGGTTCTCCCAATATGGCGGTCTGACGGTGATGTTCCACTTCAACTTCAACAGTCAAAATAGTCCACAGTTGGACAAAGGCCTCTCTCTTTTGGGAAGTATTAACTATAGCCTAGCTTGCTTTTCATGTTTTTTCACGGCTTATATTTTTTTGGACCATTGGACGAACCCAATTTATAATTTTTTCGTCATTTTAGGTATATGCAACAAGCTACACATGTCTTTTTAAAATTAAGAATTACATTGGTGGCCCCAACAGTCCACTGCTGGACCCGTGTCCAGTACTGTACCCCTATTGGAGAGTTTTGCCATACATAGAAAACACCAAGCTAAACACATGTGAAAATGGACTTAACACAATTTAGTGTCGTGGTGCGGGGATCGAACCCGTGAACCTCGGCGTAGCAGGCAGGGGTACTCTCCGCTACGCCATCGGGCCAGTCACCTTGGCGTTGTGCGCCGGCGGCATCATCATATAATTTGATTGTTTAAGGAAAATAGAAAAAAAAAACGCTGACCCCTCACTACCCCCACCACCAGACCCATCTTAGACCATCCGGACTGCGGTCCGGATGAGAAGCAACCCGGGTACGAGGACACCCTCAAGACCCGCACCGGCAGCCCTACACATAGGCTGCTGAAGACCTCGCAATGCAAAATAAGGACTTCCTCATCATCATACACACCCCAATGGCTTTTATTCAATATTCCGATCCATGTCATAGGAAAAGTTGTTCAGTTTCATGAGTGACATGACCTCTTTTTGGCTTCCTCCCTCTTTGTTACTCCCTGCAGTATAGTAGTGCTTTAGCGAAACGACCGCCAAACTAAGCCAGGCATTTAAACATGTATACAAGGAAATTTGCCGTGTGATGCCGGCTTAGAATAGCATCACCCCATTTCTTCCCGTGGAAGTCGTAAGAGGCGACTAAGGGACCAGAGGGTGTGTATTGTATTTTAGGCGATGAGCTGACAACCTTATGGCGATACACAATTTTCCGGATGACCCTCAAATATTTGTCAGACGTGGCGTAAATGTTCGTTTGTGTGGCCGTTTACGCTCTGCCTACCTCGCAAGCGATTAAAGGCGTGATATGTGTATGTGTATGTATGTATGTACAAGGAAATTTGCGAAATTCCGCGGAAATCATAGACTATTTAAGAGATGACATTATGGCGTTTTTTGGATGCACGCAATTTCGTTGATGAATACGATAAACACCTTGTTTTTATGTTTAATGATTTCTCATTATTTTATCTAGATTCTGGTCGCAGGAAAATACAATCAAAGAAAATTTTATTTATGAAGTACTATTTTTACACTTTTTTGCGTAGTGTACAGCAATCATACAAACATACTTTACACATAGCTTTTGCTAATACGATAGGACTTGTACATTACTAGATTCTTGTCGTACAGTTTTTTGATTACTTGTTTATTTGTCGATGAATTTACAAAAGAGTGAAAAATCGTCTAAATATGGTGATTTCGCTATGTTCTTACACACAGGATTTGCCATTAGTGAGAAAGGGACGTTTACAGTTCGAGGTAGGCCCTTTAATACCCTATGACCAATACCTCCTTTTGTGATCAGTTAAAAACCCAGCACACAGTTCATAAGCGCCGGCGTCACCTGATTTGTTTGATTGTATGATTGCATGATTGTATGATTGCATGATTGCCAAACAACATCCTTATCATCACACCCAATCATAGTATGATTGTCATGTGCCATAAGTGCCTTCTGACTCACTGGGTCCATTGCTCATTCTATATTATGGAAAATTGTTCTACGCCGCGGCAGGTATAAAAGAAGGAAAAAAGTTGCTGAAAATAGTTTCGGTCTTGAACTGGCTCATGAAACTGAACAACTTTCCAAAAGGAACATAGGTCGAAATATCTATTGATTAGGTATCTGAATATACCGTCGGTCTCAGTTGCTGTTTTATGATTACTTAGACGGCGGTCGTTACACAACCATATCAGAGGCCTCCTAGTAGTAGGCGGTTAAAAAACTCTGACACTAGGGTTCATCGGGTCCTTGGACGACTCGAAAAGAAGAAACTGAATATACGTAAGCTACGTACCTAAATAAAGGTCATCATACATACATATGTATATCACGCGTATATCCCTTGCGGGGTAGGCAGAGCGCAAACAAATGTGTAAAATTACAATACACATGTAAGCTTTTAGTCCCTACGTCGCCTCTTAAGAAATGGGGTGATGCTATTCTAAGCCGGTATCACACGGCTAAGGACAAAGTCCGATAATATTAGGTAGGCAGGCACGATAACTACCAAGAGTAAAGTTATCTGTTGAATTACCTATAATAAGGTCATTTGGAGGTCACAATAGGGCGACGTCCTCTATTCGGCATTAGGTATTTTTTTTAGGTAAGTACTTATACTAATTCCTATATACAAATTCTTTATTTAATAAACTAAATTACTAGTAGGTTAAACTATACAAACACAATTATATGGCTTAACTATTTCCTAAACTAAGAATAGTAATTCCTGTGTCTTAGGTAAACAGTTTACCAACATAATTGTTCTAAATAATAAAATATAAAAATAAAATACGACTATACAATTAAAATAAACTACCTATAAAATGACCCGCCGAGTGATGCCGGCTTAGAATAGCATCACCCCATTTCTTTCCCGTGGGAGTTGTAAGAGGCGACTAAGGGACTCGAGGGTGTGTATTGCAATTTTAGGCGATGGGCTGACAACCTGTCACTATAGCGATACACAATTTTCCGAATGACCCTCAAATATTTGTCAGACGTGGCGTAAATTACCGTTTTGCGGCCGTTTACGCTCTGCCTACCCCGCAAGGGATTATAGGCGTGATATATGTATGTATGTATAATATGAGAGATTCTAAACGCAAAAATCGAGCTCTCTGAAACACGATTAGGCATAGAAGAGGCCAGAGGCATACGCGGGTATTTATACGTTGCGTAGTTTTAAAGATCTAAGCATACAAAACGACACCAGACTTTATTTTATACTATGTAAACAACTAAATGAAAATAATCAAAAATGATAGTGCCCGCCGAGGCTTGAACCCGGGACCGTGGGGTACCGTCCCGCTGCTCTACCAACTGAGCTACCGGGGCCTCGAATGACACTTCCAAATATTCAATCTCTTTGTACTCGTCTCGAAGCGACATCTAGAATAAGCTTAGTATAAGTTATTGTCATATATTAATTTATGGAAATAATAATCATACACACACATACATATATCACGCCTATAATCCCTTGCGGGGTAGGCAGAGTGCAAACGGCCGCAAAAACAGACATTTACGAAATATTTGAGGATCATTCGAAAAATTGTGTATTGCCATAGTGACAGGTTGTCAGCCCATCGCCTAAAATTGCAATACACACCCTCGAGTCCCTTAGTCGCCTCTTACGACTCCCAAGGGAAAGTAATGGGGCGATGCTATTCTAAGCCGGCCTCACACGGCACATGGTAATAACTAATAAACCATACAAAAAATTAGTGTACCTATCCTATGTCGCGTATTTACAAACATCTGTACCAACTAACATCTGTACTCGTAGTACCTAAAAACCAATAATTACAAAAAGCAGATGGACTGTGTAAGCTGTCATTCCTCTTGCGCATCTATGATTATATTTGCCATTTTGTAACTACGCATCTTACGCAATGGCCCAGCTAAGGTAGTGATTATGAGCCTTCTTTATTGCAAACACTGGCCTCTATTCGAAAAGGAAACATCCTTGTCTAAATTTTTGGCTAAATTTTTACTCCGTACTAATATTATAAATCTGAGAGTTTGTGTGTGTTTGTTACCTCTTCATGCTCAAACCGATTGGATGAAATTTGGAACACAGGTAGAGTATAACCCGGAATAACACATAGGCCACTTTTACCGCGGGAAAGCAACTATTACCACGGGAAAATGAGTGGCAACGGGTGAAACCGCTGGGCAGAAACGTAGTAAGCAATAAAAATGTGACAGGATATCTGCTCTGCAGTACCCATTTTTAACAGAATCTGCCGTGTGATGCTGGCTTAGAATAGCATCACCCCGTTTCTATCCTGCGGATGTCGTAAGAGGCGACTAAGGGACTCGAGGTTGTCATGTGTGTTACAATTTTAAGCGACAGGCTGACAACCTGTAACTATAGCGATACACGATTTTTTAAACGGCTCAAATATTTGACAGACGTGGCGATAGCGACCATATTTTTAAGGCCGTTGAAGCTCTGCCTACCCCGCAAAGGATATAGGCGTGCTATTATGTACTTATGTTTTCTAATTTTGTTAGTTGTCTTAGTAATCAAACATTAGCTTAGCATGCAAATGAACAAAAAAATATTTTATTTTATTTTCAACAATGACATTGACTTAAATTAATTTATTACAATCGTATCGCTTATTTTACGAGTATTATTAATTGTTTCTACTTTAAAGTACAATATAATTCAATTTGTTATTTTGTAAATATTTACCAATCATGAATGACGTGTAACAATAAGCTAATTGCAAGATTTTTTATTGTGTAGTAAATAATGATTGTTATTATTATTGTAAATAAATAAAAGAATATGATTATGAACAAATGAATTAGTCAACGAAAATTCCTGCCTCTTTTGCTTGAAAAACAGAAATAGCTTAGTACGCAAGAATTAAGTCAAGAAATGGTCAGCCAGAATCAAGACAAACATTGTACAGGTATTCTATTCTTTGTTTGAGTGGTTAAATATGTAAATATTTGCTGCGGTAAAGTTTAATTAAGTTAGATAAGTAATTAAGCAAATTACGAACGTATGTATGATTATCATTAGGAACGTGACATGATGTAAAAAGGTGCGAATATTAATTTTATAAGTACTTACACCATGGAATTTTGCCGTGTATTGCCGGCTTAGAATGGCATCACCCTATTTCTTTCCCGTGGGTGTCGTAAGAAGCGACTAAGGGACTTGAGGGTGTGTATTGCAAATTTAGGCGATGGGCTGACAACCTGTCACTATGGTGATACACAACATTTCAAATGACCCTCAAATGTTTGTCAGACGTGGCGTAAATGTCCGTTTTTTACAGCCGTTTACGCTCTGCCTACCCCGTAAGGGATAATAGGCGTGATATATGTATGTATGTTACATGATGGAAAGGTTATTTTCGTACCTATCTGCCCTAAATCTTAGACGGTTTACTCACTTTCGTCCGTCGTTCCGTTTTTTTAACGCAACGGATGCGTCTGTCAGACCAAAGGAAATTTCGAATTCCAATCTTACGTGAATTTGTGAGTTTGTTCCCAGTCTGGTTAGGACATTGCAGGCTGAACCACCTGATTGTCAGAAAAGAAAGATGGTTCCGTGCTTCGGAGGGCACGTTAAGCCGTGGTTCCCGGTTGCTGTCTATGATTACTTAGACGGCGGTCGTTAAACAACCATGTCAGAGGCCTACTACTACCTAGTAGTAGGCGTTTGAAAAACTTTCACACCAGGGTTCATCGGGTTGTTGGACGACTCGATGTCCCACACGAAAAGAAGAAGAAGACTGAAACGGTTCCCAAATATTCGTCGGACGTGGCGAAAGCGACCGTATTTTTACGGTCGTTAACGCTCTGCCTACCCTGCAAGGAATAAAGGCGTGATTATGGTATGTGTATGAAATAATAATCCATGATCATGCATACTAATTGAACTTATTCCTTTGAAAGATCATAGTTTTTTTTAGTTTAAATCTATCCCTTTTGCGATATATAAATAAAATCATTTTTCTTGAGAGAAGAAACTTGCTTTCTCTACGACAAGGTTCTATCGCATGCTACTTGCACGACGATTTGCAACCCTGTCTAAATGACCAACAATATATGCAGTTATACAGGTTTTCTGTACTTTGGACTCGAGGCATAGAAAGTAATATACTTGCGACGTTTCAAAGCATTACTAGTCCATTGAAGGTTTTTCTAAAAGTTCTGCGATAAAGCTATGTACAAAGCAGGCAATGTAAAATAAAGTGAAAGAAAAATACGGAAGCGTTTGGTAGCTTTAAGTGCGTATGTCCTTACTTGTGTTTATGACGTAGAAATTAAACTTTGCTAAGATGCAGTCTTGCTGTTTCGCTTCAACATACATTGCGATTTCACCGTACAACAGTTACAAAAGCTTCAGTACTAAACCGTCAATGTACTTACGAAGTTTAAAGTATCATAAGTAAGTAGGTACGTAGGCTGTTTGCAGAGTGAATCATAGTACTCAGTAAGGTAGTGCTGGTTCACAGATTTTGCTCAAATTGAATCAGCTGGCAGGTTCTGTGAAGGAGGTTGGGTACTATTTGTTTACATTCTTGCTTACTCAGACTGCTCAAGGAAGCAAGCTATAAAAGTATATAGAATACTGTTGTGTATTATGGCACACCCAGACGATGACGGAGTGACGGATGCGTCTGTCAAAAACCTTGGTCTCGGTTTCCCATACGGTTGGATGACTATCCAACGACACGATGAACCCACCAGGTTGATGCATTCGTCTGTCAGACGAAAGGAAATTTCGAATACCATGGCACACTTGAACACTGCGATTTGACCAAGGTGTTTGACAGCCGCCGATGTGGCGCAGTGGAAGTGGAACTGCCTGCGACGCAAAGGTTCGATTCTCGGTGGGTCACCCACAAAGTTGATATTTATCACTTTGTGAATTTGTTTCCTGTCTGGTTAGGACATTGCAGGCTGAACCACCTGATTTTTCGAAAAGAAAAATGGTTCTGTGCCTCGGAGGGCACGTTAAGCTGTCGGTCCCGGTTGCTGTCTATGATCACTTAGATGGCGGTCGTTACACAACCTTGTCAGAGGCCTACTTCTAGAAGTAGGCGGTTTAAAAACTCTGACGCCAGAGCTGATCGGGTCTTTGGTCGACTCTGTGGCCCCAAGATATGAATGAAAAAGTGCTGCCCGTTGACTGATTCTTTCATTCATCATAATATCTGGTCATGTTCCCACTTCCCAGTACTACCCAGGAGCGGACAAACCGGTAACAAACAAATAACGATCGATGCAGAGCACAGGGATGTACTCAGGATACGTAAGTTTGTTTTAGGCCTCGTATGGCCCCCACTTCAACAGGTATTCAAAAAAGAACGATCGATGCACGATACAGCGCGCAGGGTAGGCACGTGATGCTCAGGATAAATTAGTTTAATTTTGGACCTCGTAGATTTTTAGGACCACATTTTGGATGAACACGAAACGATTGATATGAGTGCCCTCGTGAATTTTTGAAACCACAGCTTATACGCACCCGAACTGTATAAACACATTAATATGACTTACAACGATTACTTGTGTTAGGGAACCAAAGATATAGAGTATTGAACAAAGAGCGCTCAGCACCTAGCTGACCGGGAATCAAACCTTGGAAAAATATTGAACAGTTCGGCAGTTGACTGAGACACTAAGGTTGAGCTAAGTGTAGAAACATTGTATCAACAGAATCGAAAATTTGGATTGTATCAAACATTAAATCAAATAATTTCACCGGGAAATGTTTATTTCATCCAAATCGAAAAATTCGCGAGTAAAATGTACGTAGAAGACTATACCCAACCATGTCATGCACGCACGCTCGAAGCCTTAGGCGGGTCTTTTTGGGAGGTCTGCGCAGCTCGCAAACGGGTGATCAGCTCCGCTAGGCGGGAACTATTTCACCCAATTTCCAGGGCCTGTAAGGTCACAAAGTCCCTCACACAGAAAACAGAAAAAGAGTTAGAATGGCGATCTTCAGCCGTTCGTACGAGAACCAGCACAGAAAACAGAAAAAGAGTTCTCTTTTCTGTTTTCTGTGGTCCCTCAGTCCGTCCCTGTGCCCGCGCCACTGCACCCTTGGTAACCCGATGCGCTGCGGTTGCACGCGTGCTTTCGATTTAGCTCACTATGACTCCAGTACTACATGGCACTACGTCTTGGTTTATGGTTTGGTACTATCACCTGCACCTGGTATAAGGAACGTAACGTCACAAAAATTTTCATTTTATTTTACTTGGATGTATGAGATCGTGAAACGAAACGTTACTAATTATTGTTACATCACTCGCATCTCAAAAATATTGACTTTCAATGACATGGACTTCAATGCATATTAACTAACGAAAACAACGCGCAAATTAAACAGAATATTAATTAATAACAAAGCGCGAAAGGTTTTCTTAATAACCGACTTAAAACTTCTGTTAAAGTACGAGTGCGAGTATATTTTCTTCTGCAGATTCTGAAGTAAAATAAACAACACCATAAAATAAATAAGTACTTTAATCGACCTCCATAAGGACGTTAACCTCAATAGCTGTCACTATTTACTATTTTCCTATAGGAATTATTACCCCGGTAAACATATTTATTGGTCGCTTTTGGGGGTCATTAGTTAACTCACGAAATGACCTAGCTTTTTTGTAGCGGTCAATTATTAGAAATAGTAAAAGGTAAAAGTGCCTAGAATTTTACGTACAAATTACATCATATACATCGACAGTAACAACTGTCCACTGCTGGTCATGGGCTTCCCTTTGTGATAGCCATACTCACCTATACAAGTAACAAAAGTGTTCTGAAATGCCGAAAGGAGGTCAAGGTGCCCAGGAAACTGAACAACTATCCCCATTTAACATATTTCAGCTTAACTTAACACAATCTGGTTTGAAATTATAAAAAAAGGTCGAGAACTTCGTTTTATAAAAGATAATAAAAATATTTTATCACTGATCTGTTTCAAAAGAGGGGAGGACTACTTCCAGATCAATCATCTAGTAATTCGCTATAATAAACTAGCTTAAAGTTGTCATACCTAACTGACCTGTAGCTAATGGCTCTGAAGCCGGCCATTCAACCACACAAAATCTTTACATTATAGATCGAGTGATTGAAAATGTCTGATATAAAATGTGTTTTGAATGAAATAAATAACTTGAAATGAATAAAAAAATATAACTTTCAGTTAAATAATTTCGTGTTTGTGAAAAAAAAATTATTTTTCAGTTCAATAATTTCGTGTATTTGTCTAAGTAGGTTGTTACGACCTCTATGGACGTTGGCTGGTGCCTTGCTACTGGCCAGCTGCAGATAGACTGACTAGACACAGGCAGACATGACAAACTTACTCGTCCTAGGACAATAATAGATATTAAAATAGTTGCCAAAAGAAGACTTAAAGATTTAAAGAATGTGAACTGAAGAATGGAAATTGTTACTTTGGCTGAGTGATACTGCTTTTATTTTCTGTCCTTTTCTATCGCAGATGTAGAACATTATGTTGTCCCTCTATATCTAATTTGTTTACATTCAAATATATAACTACTTGGACAGAGCATAGAATCTATCAAGTTCTAGCGAATCTTAGCCCACACATTTTAGGTGACGGCACGTTTGTATGATTTAGCTACAACATGAAATAGAAAAATAAGAACTTAGTACAAAACCAAATAAAGACAGAAATCAGGATTAGGTAAATCAGAAAGCGATTAATATCGTTTCATTTTCGGTTATTTAATTACTTAGGTAGCCTACCTAGCTAATTTAGAAATGCCGTGAGATAAAAAAACAGTTTATTTTATATTTCTCTTATTCTTGATGTATTTGAGTTTATTTCCCTAAAGTACCGCCGTTCCAATAAGTCGTATTTGTTAGCTGTCTAATTTAGTATGGAGATGGCAGCTGTCAAATACGACTTATTGGAACGGCGGTACTTTAATTAAAAAAAAATCTTGGCGCTCATGCAAACGTCTTTTTAACAATTTCGCCTACGGTCTCGAACATTAGCTCAGGACCTGAGGTCTGCTCAATAAATATCGTTCCAGTTGTATGTCAATAGCGTGTCAGTTGATTGAGTGGTTTTGGTCCTTTCCTATTTTGCTAATAATTTGCTTGCTTGCTAACAATTGCTAGGATTGAAGTGTAGAATTTCAAAGAAGCAATAGAATGACATTTGAGTGTCGCTGTCATTACAATGGTAGAAAAATAGAAGAATCCGAGCCTAGCAATTGGTATTTGTAGGATTTAGTATGAATAAACTGCAATGGAACTAGTTACGACACCCACGGGATGGGAAATGGGGTGATGCAATTCTAAGCCGGCATCACACGGCAGATTAAGGGACACGAGGGTTACATGTGTGTTGCAACTTAGGCGATGGGCTGACAATCTGTCACTATTGTGATACATATCTAATTATCAGAATGACCCTCAAAAATTTGTCAGACGTGGCGTAAATTACCGTTTTTACGGCTGTTGAAGCTCTGCCTACCCCGCAAGGGATATAGGCGTGATATATGTATGTATGTATGTACATATATCACGCCTATATCCCTTGAAAATTAGTGAGAATAAACAGTTGTATAAGTTCTATTGGCTTGTTCAAAGGAATACCTAAGTGAGAGAAAAAGTGGCATAAGTTCCGTCAAAGAAAGGGCTGCTGCTTCGTTTAGTCCAGTCAGTGAACAATTTTGTTATTGACAGTATCCGTATAAAAACAGTCTACTCAAGTATGTGTCAATGAAAACTCAACTCCATCAATACTCAGGCTGTCAGCAGTGATTTAACCCTTCGCCTGCGGACCGTGGATCAGGTGCGTGCAGTACCGTGACGACACCTGTCATTGTCTGTGAGGGTTGCATTGCGCTCGCGGGTTCGTGTAGTCCAGTCAAGAAATAAATTAAAATTAAATATTCGATTACGCTGAAAAACGTAGGTCATAATCGTGAAAACCAAACTACTTTATCCAGGAAATAGGTATATATCAAAATAATAAAATAGCCAAAAGGAGGTCAATGTACTCATGAAAAAAAAAAAAATTCCGACTGAACAAAGGTCAAAATACAAAAAATCGATCACCCATACGTAAATTAACCAGCTGATCAGCAATTCTGTATGGGAAGCCCAATAAAAAAGAAGTATTTCCGCTTATGTTTCATAGGGAAAGTTGTTCAGTTTCTTCACCTCCTCTCGGCTTGTATGCCGAATTTTTTAGAGTCCCAATTATTTAAAAAACATTTCCGCTTATGTTCCACAGGGAAAGTTGTTCAGTTCCTTCACCTCCTTTCGGCTTGTATGCCATGAAATGATAGCTATGAAATTTCCTCATATTTTGTGTAAGCGTTTTTACTTACTTACTTATTCTTTTTGTTACTCCCTGTATATTACCTTAGTTGACTGGGGTAGCTGCGCGCGTAGCCGGCTCGAATCACTGGAACAAGCGTCGACGCCGCGATAGCCTCGTCATTTGTGTTGATTGGCTCATGATTGGCTGCGTCAATGGTGTGAAGTTATCCGAGTTAATTAATTTATACGAAGCTTAATTTATATTGAATTAATACGTAAAATATTGGAGCAGTAGGAATGCTTGTGAAGAAGGCATTTTGTTTCTAAGTTTATTTTTAAGTTTTGTTAGCAATTTAGGTACTGTAAGTTTCAATATTTTGGCGGTTTTCCCACTTGTCGTCCGACGCTGCGTATTTTTAAAACACCGTAACGCATGTGTCTGCGGTGCATTTACAGATACGTTTGTCAACGCCTTTTGTGATGGTGATTTTAGTGGTCTTAGATTATTATTTTCGCCGTTTAACTTGAACTACTAATCAATAACCCTTTCAAACAGTACAACTCCTAAAACCGCCAACCTTACATTTTTTTACCCTTAAACTGTAACACTCATAACCGACACCAAACCCTTTATTAGTTCAATCAAGATTAACCCTTTCGGCTGAGTTTGGCTAATCGAGTCGAACTACAGTTGTATTAATGATTGTTGTACAGGGCGGCTGACAAACGGGGTGCGTTTCACCCTTTACTAAGTGCCATAGATTGCATAAGGAATAGAATTGTTGAATCTTAAATTTTACACCTGACTGATACCGAAAACTCAGTACGGGCAGGTGATAGATAGATAGATAGATATGAAATGAACACTTTATTGTGTACAACACAAACAAAACAATGCAGTAATCTTTAAACTAAAAGTAAGCAAAGGCAGCCTCTTTGCTTGCAGCGATCTCTTAAAGACAACCTTTACATTAAAAAGAGACAAATAGAAAAGATTTGCAAGTAGTTGCAGAAGTAAATTAACAGTAAAATTCTTAAATTTGAAATAATACTAATATAATGTTGTAAGTACACTTACAATCATACACACAGACAGACATACATAAAAATATGATAAAATATACTAATTAATAAAATAAGGAACAAATTTCCTACAGGAACATAGGTCGAAATATGAAAATGTACCTGTCGGCCATACTAGTTTGTATGGCAGGACGATTTATTTTTCATATTAATTCAACCTATGCTACTTGGGGCAACCAACGTGTTCTTTATCACCAGCCAGTCCTGAGTTTTCGATATCGGTCATTCATCACAGAAGTATCTCAGATTCAAAATTATTTTCCTCTTTTTCTCTTTCTTATCGTATGGATAAGCATGCACTATTTTATTATGTCGTGTCATTCTGCTATTAGCATTAGAAAGCCTGTGGGTCAACCATTGGTACGAGTAGGTATAAAGGTTTCAGCGAAGTTATTCGCGAAATGTCGGCGTAATAAATCATTCAGTACTCTTTCGAATTCTGGCGTTCGTCCAACGCTACCAGTGTAGGCTGTGTTTTTTGCGGTCAAGGAAATGTTTCTGAAAATGTTGCAATGCTGATGAAAGATTGATTTCTTTACTCTATTCAGAAAGTCAAATTAGGAACTTCTTGAGTTAGATTTTTTAAGGATTATTGTTTTTATTTAAACAAGCTTTTTATAAGTTCTCACCAGCTCTGCAATTTTCGATTTTCCGAAAGGTTTTTACGAAATCCCATCTGTAAACGGAGTGTCATTCGTATGGTGGCTGTCGCGTACCTCAATATCGTCCTTCGTCGATTCACTAAAATAAATAAATTATGCCCAAAATTATCTTTTTATAGCCATCAGTTCATTTGTAGAGGTAATCTTTATGTAATAAATTAGGATTATTAACACTTTCCTCTGAGATAATTAGCCAATTAAGACTACCCAATGGGTCAAAAAAGTTATCCCGCAATTTCAGATGTCATAAAACACTGTTAAAATTTATTTTTAACTTAAAAAAATCATTAAATGAAGGTGTTTATAATACAGTAAATAAATTCCTTTAATAGTAATGTAATAAATGTAAATGTTATATTTTCTTTTTTCTTTCTTCAGTTTGCATAAATATTACTCATCGCAATTAAACAATTTAAAAACGTAAGAATTGGTAACTGGTAAAACGTAGGAATTGTAAAATCCAAAATAAACACAACTTAAATCCTTTTAAAATTGTTTTATTGAGAAATGTAAATGTATTTAAATATTTTGACATGTAATATTTTTATTATGTAATAAGGAGTATGAATGATAATAGCCAGTTCTATTCAAAGTCAAAGTCAAAAATCTTTATTGCGACTAAGTGTACATTAAGATCTTAAAAGCTATATAGAACTTGTGAACTTAGCGTCCTTTTCGGACGTAGCATACAGTATAGGTTTGTTTAAAGCATGCAATAAATAATGCAATAATAACTATTACTTCCAGTTTAAAGTCAGTTCTATTCGTTTCCAATTCCCCTCTACCAGCTTGACGTTGAGTCAATTAATCATCTCAGTAATAGTCGTCAATGAGTTAATGAGTCGCGACACCGCGTTGCCACCCCGGTGCCGAAGGGGTTAATAATTATAAAATTGAATTTTCTATTCTAAGGGGTGGTTTCAAGGGCGGGCGGGGTGACATTAGGTTAAAACTTGCATTTTTAGTAGCTAGTCTACATATTTTTAAGCAGTTAATTTGTGATTTTTAGTTTAAAAAATGTTGTTGCTTGTGTACATATAGTGTCACGTGGTAGTATAAGGTAAGACGCGTATTTTTAACGCACCGTAACGCATGCGTCTGTCAGATGTAAAGAAATTGCGTCCGATCTTATTTCGTTTTCCGATGCATCATCTGTCAATAGTTGTTTGATGCGTCTGTAAAGTTGTTTGACATACTACCTTATACGCACCGTAGCCGTATTGGTATGGGAATAAGATCGGTACTCGCAATTTTCTTTCGTCTGACAGACGCATGCGTTACGGTGCGTTAAAAATACGCAGCGACGGACGACAAGAGTTAGAACCGCCGTAGTTATTTATTAATCTCATAGTAATGGTAGATACGTATTATTTTGCTTTAAGACATTATTACATTTTCCACAATAGAATTAATTTTATTGCATTATCGTGCAATTTAAAAGTTTTTACTGCGTTTTGTTGACAATAAATCGTTTGATGCCGGATTTTTGTCTCATAAAATTGTTATGGTTTATGAGGTTTCCTTATGGTGAAGGATCTCTATTTCCTGGGGGAAAAGAGGAAGAAAGAAATTAAGTCTAGCCGTCTTCATTGCAGTTGTTAGTAATATTTTATGAAATAAAATGTCGCCTTTCGGCATATAATAGCATCATTCCATTTCTTTCCCGCGGGTTTCGTAAAAGACTTGAGGGTTACATGTGTATTACAATTTAAGGTGACAGGCTGACAACCTGTCACTATAGTAACACACGTTTTTTTTAATAACCCTCAAATTCAAATGTGTAGCGACCGAGTTTTACGGCCGTTTACCCTACGCCTACCCACAAGGGATATAGGCGTGATATATAATGTGTAAAAAAATTAGCTAAGAATATTTTAAGGGGTGAACCAGTACGTGAAACTGAACAACTTTCCCCAAGGAACATAGGTCGAAATATGAAAAAATAATTTGACCCTCCCATACTTAGTGTGTTACCGCCGGGATAATTTGTATGGGAGGGCCAATTTTTTTTTTCATATTTCGACCTATGTTCCTTGGGGAAAGTTGTTCAGTTTCACGTACTGGTTCACCCCTTAAAATATTCTTAGCAAACTTTTTTACACCATGTATGTTTGTATGTATTTTTAATTATTAGTTCATAAGTTTCTTAAATCTTCTATCACATTTCTGGAACCATACCTACTCATTATCTTCCGGATTATTGTATTGCTAAAGTACTATATATTTATTTTATTTTAGAAATTCTTACTTTACTGGACTATCAAACCTTTCCTTCGGTAGCTCTAAAAAAAGTGAAAGATAAAATCTATTTTATCAATTTTCTCCAATTTCCTGTTGGTAGAATTCTAGACGAGACGAGACGAAACTTTACCCATAGCAAACTTTTTAAGCGCTTTCGGTGACAATCTTGAGCTATTCGCACACGTGTCGAAGAATATTGCAGTATTTCTCAGTCAGCCAACAAATGACAGCCTGCGACAGCCACACGGCGACGGTGCGCAATCGTGTGTGCTGTGCTTCTACATGCGGTTTCTGACAATTTATTTTATCAGTAACACCAGCCGATGATTTGAAGACCGATGTGGCGCAGTGGTAGTGCGACTGCCTGCGACGCAAAGGTTCCGGGTTCGATTCTCATTTGGGCACTCACAAAGCTGATATTGATCACTTTGTGAATTTTTTTCAGTCTGGTTAGGACATTGCAGGCTGAACCACCTGAATATCCGAAAAAAATATGGTCCCGTGCGTCGGATGGCACGTTAAACCGTCGGTCCCGGTTACTGTCTACCATTACTCAAACGACAGTCCTTACACAACCATGTCAAAGGCCTAGTAGTAGTAGTAGGCGGTTGAAAAACTGACTCCAGGGTTCATCGGGTCGTTGGATGAACCGGCGTCTCACACGAAAAAAAAGAAGTAACACCGGACTAACAAAATGCCGCAAAATTGTGCGTCATGTGTGAGAAGCAACTTAGACTTGGCGTCCGTTCCGCCATTCCTCTCGTCTGGGCAAACATTATTGGCTAAGTTAGCTATTGTACAGTAGATAGCAGATCGGCCTGTTCATTTTGACGGCTGATGTCACACAGGCAAATACATTAGGTTATTGATGCAGTTAGTGATTGCAGTCCTAATGACCTTAAATAATAGAAAATGAATTACAACATTTTAAGCCTGCGCTGGCATAGAAGGTGTGTTCGTAAAGTTCGTATCATATACTAGATTTCTGCCCAGCGGTTTCACCCGCTGCCACTAATTTTCCCGTGGTAATAGTTGTTTTCCCGCGGTAAAAAGTGGCCTATGTGTTATTCCGGTTTATACTCTACCTGTGTTCCGGTCGGAAATTGGTCAAGCCGTTTGAGCGTGAAGAGGTAACAAACATACATACACACACACAAACTCTCAGATTTATAATATTAGCATAGACCAATATTAGTTCGGATACATACACATACATAAGTACATAGATAATATCATGCCTATGTCCCTTGCGGGGTGGGCAGAGCGTAAAAGACCGTAAAAACGAACATTTAAGCCACGTTTGACAAACATATAAGGGTCATTTAGAAAAATGTGTACTTACCGCTATAGTGACAGGTTGTCAGCCCATCGCCTAAATTGCAATACACGTTTAACCCCTTTAGGTGCATAATGTCCATTTTGCAAAATGTCCAGTGGTGAAAAAATGACCAGTTTGCATAATTTCCAGTTTGCAATAAGTCCAGTTTGCAAAATGTCCAGTTTGTAAAATGTCCAGTTCCGCTTAGTCGCCTCTTACGACACCCACGGGAAAGAAATGGGGTGATGCCATTCTATGCTGACATCAAACGGCGGACATACAAATATCACGCTTTTATTCTTTGCGAGGTAGGCAGAGCGTTAACTGCCGTAAAATACGACCCCTATCGCCACTTCTGCCAAAATATTTGAGGGCTGTTTCAGAAAACTCAACGTGTATCACTATCGTAAGAGATTGTCCGCCCGTCGCCTAAAATTGTAAGACACATGAAACCTTCGAGTGCCTTAGTTGCCTCTATGAACACCCGAGAGAAAGGGGTGATGCTATTCTAAGCCAGCATTACACGGCTATCGATTTGACAATTATTAAAAAAACTAAAGTCATTGTGGTCAATTTCATTATATCAAAAGTAATGTCAGTAAGTTCCATGGCAAAATGCCGTAACCCCAAAAACACACATTTTATTTCATTTCGTAAAAAGTTAAAACACACATTCACATATCACGCCTATTATCCCTTGCGGGGTAGGCAGAGCGTAAACGGCCGCAAAAACGGAAATTAACGCCACGTCTGACATACATTTGAGGGTCATTTGGAAATTATGTATCGCCTTAGTGACAGGTTGTCAGCCCATCGCCTAAAATTGCAAACACACCCTCGAGTCCCTTCGTTACCTTTTACGACTCCCACAGGAAAGAATTGGGGTGATACTATTCTAAGCCAGCATCACAGTTAAAACACTATTGCGCATATTATTTTGTCGGTACAATACGCTGGTAGACGGTAACAATAGTTCCCACAAGCAACTCGATATATCTGCTTACAGACAGACAAACACACTTTCTCTGATAAGGATAAGACAATGTCTTTCTTTGTAATGTTACGTGGCGTATTCCTGGTACAAATATGTTGTAACGGCATAGCGAGACTAAATACAAAAATCTAACTTTAAGTATGTTTTTAACTTACTGAAATCTTTCTTCTTATGAAAAATGAAAATGAAAATGAAATAACTTTATTCAATGTAGGATAGCATTATCACTTATTGACGTCATGATCGGTCATTGTAAAAAAAAGAAATTTGCATAACGCAATTTTCTTCTTATTATCACAATTTTGTATTGTCCTAATAGAATATTATTTCGTGTGGGATACCAAGTCGACCAACGACTTGATGAGCCCTGGTGTCAGAGTATTTTCAATCACCCACTGTGTAACGACTGTCGTCTAAGTAATCGTAGACAGCAACTGGGACCGACGCCTTAACGTGCCCACTGACACACGGAACAATCTTTTTTACAGACAATCAGGTGGTTCCGCCTGCAATATCCTAACCAGGCAGGGAAAAAAGTCACAAAGTGATGCTATCAATTTTGTTAGTGCCCCACCGGGAATCGAACCCGGAACCTTTGCGTCGCAGGAAGTCACACTACCACTGCGCCACATCGGCCGTCTAACCTTATGAGGACGTAATAAAAAAGAATTGCTTCCAAAAAACATTTTATTTCAATTCTTTATTTCATTACAAATAACTTACAAAATCGATTTGTACATTTTCATAAGTAAAAAAATTATATAATAAAATATTATTTTCTTAATTTTAACATGAACAGATAATTTTTTAGATAAAAAGAATACATTTTGGATAGTTAATTTGTATGTTTTGGCCAAAATTCTATCTCAAAATATTGTTAAGTCAAAATGATAAATGGTACAAGTATATTTATTTTTATGAATAAATGTAGGCAAATCCATGAATTGTGTATTAATAATTAAATTATTTCATAAAAACATCACTAAATTAATTTGTACAAACAAAGTTTTATGTTCAAACATATATTAGTAAAGTTTTATTAGAAACACCGACAATACATACCTAAATTAGACGTAATATATTTATTATTCATAATTATCATAAAATACAATTAAGGCAGGTATATTTCAAGTTATTTTCTTACTCATAAATGTTTATTGTAAAACTTTATTTACAACTTTGAACACTCTTTCGCAGTAAAAATTAAATCAACAAAAAAATGCCGGACAAGTGCGAGTGGGACTGCGTTTTGAGGGTTCCGTAACATGCTCATTAAGCCCTTTCATTGATGGGGTATCATTATTTAATTTGAAGAAGTTTTGAGCTTTTTAGCCCTAAAAACATATTTAAACAAATCTTGTTTTTTCATAAATTTGTACTTTAAAACGAGGCTACTTGCTAAATTTCAAAGTTCTAGTTGTTTTTTAAAGCACACACGGCCATATCTTTTTTAATGTTAAGTTAGGAGCTTAATTTTTTACAATTACAAGCGGGCGTAGACCAGAGTAAAATGGTTTTTATTTCATTTCTTTCTCGAGCTAAAGAGTCGTGACAGACGGACAGACAACAAAGTCATCCTATGACGGAAAAAATCGTTCCGTACCTCAAAAGGAAAAAAAAGGAACCCTAAAAATACAGTTTATTTTGTACTTATTTTTAAAATTTACATTATTAAATGTTTCTCTTCCTAAACTAAGTTACAGTAACTTAATAGCTAAGTGGCAAAGTGGGATATGTTTTACGTACATACATTACATTTATTGAAAGGATATGGATACATATTAATATTACGTATAAACGAAATCGCTAGATATGTTTTTAATACATACTGAGTTTTGATGCTTAAAGCTGTTACTTCGATACACGTAATAAAAAGGTTTTTATCAAACGTTAATTACCAAAATAGTCATTTTTGTGGATTCTTCTACCTACTATTCCTTTTACATAGATAGCGAATGTATCGTTATTATCCCTGCATTACTTTCGCGGATAACTATTAAATACAAACCCTTTGTATAAAACCAATATGTCAAGGCCCGAGTCACAATCACAACCCTTTTATTTAATCGATCACCAAAATGTGTCAACGATTGAAAGAAGTCACATTTAGATACCATTAAGCGTGGATTTGGGTTATAAATTTGTCAAAAACCCTATTCAAGCTAAACGCTCAACAAAGATAAAGAGGCTTCTGCACGTCACAACAAGGTTAGCGTAAACTGCACACCTGGTTTCCTTTTATCTATAAGATATATGCTTTTGGCAACGTGCCATTGGTAGATATTAGAAGGATTCGGTTCGAGCCAAAATAAGATAAGGTTTTATTTAGCGTTTCACATAAAATTAAGTTGTTAACATTGGCAAGATAATGTTATTAAGCTCCAAGATGCCATGGAAAGGGAAGACAGGTATAAGTCTTATTATACTATGGCTTTACGAGGCTAAACTATCAAAAGTCAGTCTTGAATCGGCGGTTGTGTCACTAGGAGGGATTGGGAGGCACTATGTACACCCAAGATCATGAGATGATGCAATTCTTGTCGTGTCCCGCGCTTTTGCGCTGTCTCTCGCGTTTGGCACAAGCTACTGCGTCATTTGGGACGTAGGATATCCTCACTCCCCCGTAAGCTCTTCTTGTAGGTAACGTGTAGGATTCTGCAGAAGAAGAAGATGAAGAACAGGTACTGCAGTAGCTGCTAGCGTCATCATCTCGCTGCTTCTCTCTTCTCGGAGTATCATCTGGTTCGAATGCTTCATTGTCGTCACCGCAGAACCTTACTGTTCTGCCTCCTCTGGGTCGTTTCACTGGAGATGGTTTTCCGTCTACAAGAGTCAACTCAGGCATTGACGTTGAATGGCCAGGAGTGACGACCGCCTGAGCGTCAACAGGATGTGGTGGCTTCCATTCATCGGAGTTTTCATCCTGAACCTCGGAGTTAGGTGTCGGTTGGATTTGATGGTCTGTCATTGATTGCTCTAATCTAAGGTCTGCTAGCGCTCTATCTAAGCTTAAACACGCATGAGGTGGCGGTGGTGGATGCGGCGGCGGAGATTCTGGCGCTAAAGATGCACTCGGTTCGGAATCGGCGTCCATAGTGTGCGGAGAGGGCTCTCTAGGAGGTGTCCTGGATGGAGACTTCGGAGATGGCGGGCGTCGAGGCCTTGGTACTCTCGGCGGACGCTGACCAGGTCCAGAAGAATCAGACGGCGTCGGAGGCTCACCTTTCGAGCAAGCGATAGAACAGAAGATAGCTCCTTTACGCGGCAAGAACGGGCGACCTAACAAACTGGCTCGGCAAGTGTGGCAAGCGAAGCATCGTTCCGTCGCGTGCCAGTGCTGTCCCTCGTGCGACATTTGCCCCTGGTCCACTCCGACCGGCTCTCCACAAGCGTCACAATACTCCGCGAAGCAATTATCGAAGCAGGGCAGGCAGTACGGCCTGGCTTCCCTCATGATGTACCGTTGTCCGCCAAGTTGCTTGGAGCATTCAGCGCAGGCGAAATGTTTCATGTGCCAAGCGCGACCCTCCGCCTCGGTGCACTCGTCCGCAAGTATAATCTGTGAAAGAAAATAATTGGTTACACTTTGTTTCGTGAACAATAGAGACGTGGATGTAATTACATGTAATAAGTGTCACATTTTATAGACGTTTACGATGTATACGCTAAAAGTGTGGGTTTTGGTATGAACTTTTGTTGCGATAAATTATTTTGCTTTCATCGGCCATTTCCTTAATGTCGTATTCTTTTAATTGTTTTGTTCTTTTCCGTGTCGATGTCATACAAAGGCATGGTAATTGCAGCTGTACTGCCCTCATTAGAAGGTATAATTGAGTATTTATAGTAACATGGAATGTATGTTAGTACAGATAGCTTTGCCCTTTTTACCACCAGTCAGCTAAAAGACTGAGGATTATTTCTTAAGATTTGTACAGATGTACAAATTATATTTGAAGTATAGAAAACGGTTAAAATATAAAATAAAATATATATAATTTTTGCATGTTAATGTGTGTCAATTATATTATTTGTTTTTTCGACATTTGGTTCTTACACCATTTCAACCATTGACTTTGCTTAAAACTACTTTTTTTTATTGTTTGCTGTATTGATAACTCTAATTTTATAAATGTTTGTTTATAAATGATTATTTCTAGAATTCATTTGACAATTGTGAAGCGTGACTGTTGTGAATAACATTGACAAAATGCTTTCTGAAATACCAACAAATCGACTCAGCGATCCATCTAATCCAATTAGGTTTCCTCTAATTAATTATCAGTATAAACAAGTTTAATTAGGCATTATTATTCATCGCGGTTATCTTGAGTCAGGAAAGTGGTTGGACAATGGCCGTGGGAGATAGTGCCGTGGGGGTCCCACGGGTGGGGTTGCCAGATCGGTTCAACAAAATAAATCAAATAAGCTTAGTACTGCTCCGAATTCTTCAACTTCAGCGGCCAGATACAACAGTCCACTGCATTAGGACAGTCTGACTGATTGACTGCACCGGACAAGGCCTTTGAGAGGTATTTAATAATATAATATAATATATTAATAGTAACAATTAACTTTAATTGTAAGTAAAATTAAATTAAATTACAAATAACTAAAACTACAATACTACTACTAACTACTACTACTAACACTACTACTTAAATTTGCCATATTCCCAAGCTTTTCAGGAGCGTTGGCAAGCGCAGTGTAACATGTTCCGTGGACCGTTTTATTCCTTATTCGCTTTTTACGACACCAATGGGTGGAAATAGGGCGATACTGTTTTTTGCCGGCACCACACGGCAGGATTGCTTAGCTGCTAGCAAAACAATGATTGGACAAAACAGAATTAAAATTACACTCTTGTCACGTCTCTTTCTTTAATGTATTTGGCAACGTTTATCAACTCGGTGTTCTACGAGACGTCACGAAAAGAAAGAGCTCCTGGCAATCCTATGTATTCTAGAAAGGGAATTTCCTATGTTGCAGCCGTGTCTGTTGTAGCGCTAGTCTATTTCGCACTACGAAACCCTCGCACACACATCGCTGTCATCCAAATTTCATCGTGTGTGGAATTACATGATTTAAGTACTATTTTATTGCACTTTAACATACGGCATGACTCGCAAGCAAAGCGTTGGACGACCTCCGGCCAGATGGACCGATGACTTAAAAAATGCGGCTGGTAGCGACTGGATGGCGAAAACGAGGGATCGTGCCCTATGGCGTACCCTGGGGGAGTACTACGTCCAGCAGTGAACTGCAATAGGCTGATGTATGTATGTATAAGGCAAATACCAACGACCTCCTTTGTTATGCGGACTGTAGGTATATCTATTTCTATCGCAGCCGGTGCTGTCTTTACGGATCTTATGCTTTATTTTATTGAATTTCAAAAAATTATGTTTTAGTTGCCAAAAAATTACTAGAAATACAGAATTTCAATTTCGCCAAGTCAAATGATAGCTTAAAGGCAGTGAAGTTCTCTCGGCTGGCAACACTGCTTACTGTCAAGAACTGAGGAGATGGGGGAAGGGGGGGAACCGTTCATTAGTGGACTGCGCTCATTATTAATATTTTAAAACGGTATTGTGTCGGCTGCGGTGTAATGGACCATACACGTCTCCCGTCGACATCAAACCTCTTTTTTAATAGATCATGGTTTTGCAAGTATTTATTTTGATTTTTTGCGAGTTTCCTCTCGAAAAATCAAATCTAATATTAATTTATTTAGAAAACATATTTAGGTAACTACAATTAATTTATAGTAGGTTATTTATCTGATTTGTAATAGGTATATGTATATTAGTAGGGGGATTCTGATTGCAACAAAGATTAATTCAGGTGTAATGATACAAATGTAAGATTTGCCTTCTTTTACACAAAAAAAAATTGCCGCATGGACTCTGGGTTGACAGTTCGCGACCCTCGAACCTCGAATATCGTTCTATCAAACAGTTACGGGTCGTGACGGATGCGTCTGTCAAACGACTTGATGTCAGACGCATCCGTAAACGCACCGTAGCCGTATTTGTATGGAAATAAGATCGGAATTCGCAATTTCCTTTCGTCTGACAGACGCATGCGTTACGGTGCGTTAGAAATACGCAGCGACGGACGACATGTTGGAGAACCGAAATAGAAATGCATATAAAAATAAATAAAATATAACAGTGTAGCTCATACCTGTTACAATAACTGTAACAGGTGACATAACAAACGCACTTGACTTAGGAATTTCATGGTCACTTGTTATAAAAGTTATGGAAACTAAAACACCTGGTATTTTTTATAAAACAAAGGATTGTAGAAGAGTGATATGTTAATGTAAACGTCGTGCGATGCCGGCTTAGAATAGCATCACCCCATTTCTTTCCCGTGCGAGTCGTAAGAGGCGACTAAGAGACTTGAGGGTGTGTATTGCAATTTAAGGCGATGGGCTGACAACCTCTCACTATGGCGATACACAATTTTCCGAATGACCCTTAAATATTTGTCAGACGTGGCGTAAATTTCATCATTCATCATTTACGCTCTACCTACCCCGCAAAGGATTATAGGCGTGATTTGTGTTAAGGTGGTTCAAGAACCCAGTGGCGCCACCAAACAGGAAAAAAATCCCTGGCTGGACACACTAGTCACCTGAAAACCAAATTATCAATTGGCGGCAATAAATACCTACAAGGGTTATTTAGAATCAATACGACCTTGTAAAAACTAAGTTATGTAGTGTAATTTTGCTAAAGGTGGCCGCTTTAATAACCAAATCGCACGGGGCCACTGGACTCTCGAACCACCTTAATAATTAGAATTAGTGTGGATAGCGAAATCGAGAGATCGTATCCTATGGCGTACCCTGGGGGGGCCTACGTCCATCAGTAGACTGCGCAATAGGCTGTATATATACATACATAAACTCCGTTCATTTAAGAATTACCTATAATGTAAACAAACTTTTTATGAATCTGACAGCTACATATTACGCCTATAATCGCTTGCGGGGTAGGCAGAGCGTAAACAGCCGCAAAAAGAAAAAGCGGACATTTACGCCACGTCCGACAAATATTTGTGGGTCATTCGGAAAATTGTGTATCGCCATAGTGACAGGTTGTCAGCCCATCGCCTAAAATAGCAAAACACACCCTCGAGTCCCTAAGTCACCTCTTACGACTCCCACGGGAAAGATATGGGGTGATGCTATTCTAAGCCGGCATCACACGGTATACACTGCAATAGGCTGATGTATATATGTATTTCGTATGTGGTACATAGTTGGATAACGTTCGTGCCACCCCTCCATAAAGTTATCGTTTCAACTTCGACATACGAAGACACTGCCGCCATGCTGTAAAAATTTACATTACAGCGTGGGGTGACCAGGAATAAGTATCCTCACTTGTTTTTAGGACAATTAAATAACTAATTGCTTTAGTCCCTAAAATGTGTCCCAAAACTTCAAAGGGCATGCTGATATACCTATAGACTTTGTAAAAAAAAAGAATGAAGTGGTGCTAGTTCCGCGTAAGGTACTTTTGCTTTCTTTCGAGTCCCTTAGTCGCCTCTTACGACAACTACGGAAAAGAAATGGGGTGATGCTATTCTAAGCAGGTATCACACGGCAAGAACTTTGTTACGTTATATTATTCGAGACGTCAATAAAACTATAAAAGATCATTGTTAATTCAGTGCAAATGTTTTCTTAGTACTTAACTTCTTTGAATTATTTCAATACAAAAAGGGAAATGGTACCCCCATACATACATACATATATCACTCCTATATCCCTTGCAGGGTAGGCAGAGCAAAAATTTACGCCACTTCTGACAAATGTTTGAGGGTCATTCAGATAATTGTGTATCACCATAGTGACAGGTTGTCAGCCCATCGCCTAAATTGCACTACATTAATTATATTACCCTCGAGTCCCTAAATCGCCTCTTACGATACCCACAGGAAAGAAATAGGGTGATGCTATTTTAAGCCGGCATCATATGGCAACCCCCCCCCCATACAAATTAACACATTTTTTTATAATTTTTGTATGGGATGCTTATTTAATTTTTCGTATTTCGATAGAAGTTACTAAAGAAAGTTGTTCAGATTTATGGGTATCTTGATCATGCTTTTTATACTCTTTTTGTTACTCCCTGTTTATCAAAGTAGGTACAGCCTGGTCACCCTACTCCATCGGCGTATGTCGGCAAGTATGAAGCTATGAGCCGTATTACAAATTCACTTCGTTGCCAAGTCACTGGTTATAAGTATAATAAGTACCAAGTAGGTACCTTATTCGCTGTGTCGCGACCAGCGTAACTATTAGTACGCGCCAGTACGAGCGTGTACGAGCACGGAGGTCAAGTTAGCTGGTCGCGAATGCGCGGTACTACGGTATACTAAGCGGTTTTCCCACTTGTCGTCCGTCGCTGCGTATTTTTAACGTATCGTAACGGATGCGTCTGTCAAGATGTTGACAGTGTGTTTACGAATGCGTCTGTCAAACGACTTGACAGACGCACCGTAGCCGTATTTGTATGGGAATAAGATTCCGAACTTATTTCCATACAAATTTACAATTGCCTTTCGTTTGGCAGACGCGTACGTTATATACATCAGCCTAATTGCAGTCCACTGCTGGACGTAGGCCTCCCCCAGGGTACGCCATAGGGCACTATCTCTCGTTTTCGCCGTCCAGTCGCTACCAGCCGCCTATTTTAGGTCATCGGTCCATCTGGCCGGAGGTCGTCCAACACTACGCTTGCCGAGGCGTGGCCTCTCCACCGTCCGTCGGTTCTACGACAGATGTGCCCAGCCCACGGCCACTTTAGTTTGCTACACTTCCAGACTATGTCTGTTACTTTGGTCTTTTTGCGGATAGTCTCATTCCGGATTTGATCCATCATAGAGATACCGAGCATAGACCTTTCCATAGGTCTCTGAGTGACATGTAACCGGTGGGCTAGTTTTACTGTCAGGTTCCACGTCTCAGCTCCATTACGTAGGCTTGCCTTACGGTGCGTTAAAAATACGCAACGACGGACGACAAGTGTGAGAACCACCTAAACAGGCGATTTGGGGTATAATCCCCTGAATCACCGAACCCTCAGGAATATGGTTATTGTGGCATTTAACGACTGGTTTTATAGCAGTTGCGTATGTGGCGCAGTGGTAGTGCAACTGGGTTCCGGGTTCAATTCCCGGTGGGGCGCTCGCAAAGTTGATATTACTACTTTGTGAATTTGTTTCAAGTCTGGTTGCATTTCAGACTGAACCACTAGATTGTCCGTAAGATATATAGTTTTGTGCTTTAGAGGGCACGTTAAGCTGTCGGTCCCGGTTGCTGTCTGATTACTTAGACAGCAGTTGTTACATTACCGTCAGAGGCCTACTATCAGTAGTAGGCGGTTAAAAAACTCTGCCACCAGGGTTCATCGGGTCGTTCGTTGACTCGGTGTCCTACGTGAAGAGAGGAGAGTGAAGATAGGAGCGTTTCGGTTTCATGAGGTACTTCGCTGAACTGCATCTGCCATACTCTAAAAGTGATGACTGATGGCACTCGTATTAACATTCGCACTGATAGCAAAAAATTCGGCACCTTTACGAATAAATCTAGATTTAACTACATTTTCGCCCTGCTGTTTCACCCGCAGCGGTTTGTCGGTTTACCCGCGGTAAAAAAAAATACTGAGCGGTAATTTGCGCTTTTTGTGGACTCTCCTTTCGCGATTCCATGCTTCGTACAGGTTTTGACCTAGTAAGTACTAAGTCGATCTAGGTACATTTATAATTTTCATTCCCATTAAATATTTTCACCTTTTTTTTAGGTTTTATTTATATTGCAGTGTATGTACCAGTGAAGAGGTCAGTTGGTAATTAGATGTTAGCTTGATGCAATATCTACCCCAATAAAGCACGGTGGAAACGAGCAAATGTCAAGGCTCACACTGCAGCTCTAACAAAACCTGGTATCAATTCTGGCGGACGCATTCCTTAGCTTTTTTAACGGTAAAAAAAGACCTATGATGTCGAATACCAAATCAAAACACTTCCGTTGTTAGATTTAAAAAAACTTGCAATTTGTTAAATCGGAAGGTTCTGAAAACTGGTTTTGATTATCGATATTAGAGCTTAGAACTCAATTCCGGTATTCCGGTTTTGTATTCCGATTTGGGTACCTAAGTTATAATTAACATAGTAAAAATGCGCTAGTCGTGACAGTTCTTAGGTATTTGCTCGAAAAAATGCTTGCATACTACCTGCAGTAGAAAACTACACTTTTTTCAATGGTTATGCCTCGAATAATAAAGGGAAAACATAAAAATACCCCTTTTTTTGCTTAACCAGTTTAAACGATATTAAAGCTTAGGGAAACCGGAATCAAAATATGAGTAAAAACCTATATAACTATGAGGAATTTTGAAAGTTTGCAAAAATTGTATACCTAACACGGGAAGTGTTTTAAAATTTGGTATTGAATCGGTACAATCGTTCCAATATTCCGGTTTCCAGAAATTCCGGAATTCTGGTTTCTATCCCCTACGTGCGCGTACCTAATGTAAGTCTGAATCGACGCTGTTCTGTTGGAGTTGTTTGGCAGCTTGAGCCGAAGACCTTAGCTCGGGCAAACTGACAAGGCTGGCCTAAACACGCGATTGCACTGCACTGCTGCTTGCTGCATTCATACACACATCACGCCTGTAATCACTTGCGGGGTAGGCAGCGTGGAAACAGCCGCAAAATCGGACATTTACGCCACATTTGACAAATATTTGAGAGTTATTCTGAAAATTGTGTATAACGACTAAGGGAATCGAGGGTTTCATGTGTGTTACAATTTAAGGCGACCGGCTGACAACATGTCACTGTAGTGATACACGTCCTTTCTGAAACGAACCTCATATTTGCTACATGTGGCGTAAATATTCGTTTTTTACGTCCGTTAACGCTTTGCAAGGGAAAGAGGCGTGACATGTGTGTATGTGAGATTTTCATTATAAAAAATTAAATCAATAAAAATTTGATATATTTTCAGAAAATCTTAACTGCTACCAGAGTTTAGCTACTCGAGCTTAATCTTACGATCCGGGCCTGTTTTCGATTGCCGAGATATTTCCTAGACTGGTAAGAAAATTACCACCTGATTATCCGTAAGAAAGATCCGTGCTTCGGAAAACACGCTAAGCCGGTCCCGCTGTTGCTGTCTATGATAATTTAGATATATCACGCCACTCGTATATCTTGCGGGGAAGGGCGTAAAACGCAGTCATTTACGCCACGACTGACAAACATTTCACGGTCAAACATCACTTATAGTGACAGGTTGTCAGCCCAGCCGGCATCACACGGCATAACTTAGTGAATAATTATGTTATAAAGTGTTAATGTCTTCCATAGAAATTTACCCTTTGGCTACGAAGCCAAATTTTTTTAAACTAAGTAGTTCCACGTTTCTTAGGAAATTAACTGAACTAAACTTACACGTAAACTTGATTTGGGTATTGGTCATTTTTGGCATTGGACATTGTGGGCATTGGACATTTTGGGAATTGGACATGATGTACCTAAACGACTTAGAAGTGCGGTCATTAAGCAGAAAGAACTCACACTTCAAACACTTAGCACGTTAGCAATGACATCACATTATGCCTAGGAAATTACAAAACAATCTAGGTGTAAGAGTGGATCTGGATCTGATGGTACACAATGGCACATTGCGAGATGGTGACCAGATACGCACATTCCCAGGGTCCAATTGAAATATCAAGTTGAGGAAATGAGGTGGCGGGCATTAGGCATGCTATGTGCCGGGTGGCATGCATTTAAGGCGAGTGTAGCCGTCAACGACCTCGACAGTGACGCTACTTCACGAAAAAAATGTTTTCTCTTTATTCGAACAATCAATTTTTTTTAAGTCTATTTATTAGAATAGGTACTTTAACTTAAAACTAATTTCCCGCCAAACTGGTTAACAGTTTGTTGGCGAGTTACCGCTCACACACATAAGCGAACTGTGCACCTACGCACTATTACTTACTAAGATACTTAAGATCTATCAGAATGTCCGATGCCCATGTTTTTAGTATCATCCTTAAGTAAAATTAGAACCTGCAAACTCAATGAAATATTCGCTTCAATGAAAGTTATGGAAAATACTATCTAAAAACGGCCACGTTTGGTATTTATCGCCATAACTTTAATTACAGCGAATATTTCATTGAGTTTGCAGGTTCTAATTTTACTTAAGGATGATACTAAAAACATGGGCATCGGACATTCTGATAGATTGTTTGTATAAAGTGATAATTGATTTTGTAAAGTGGCGCCACTGTCGAGGTCGTTGACGGCTACACTCGCCTTAAGCATGCCAGTTGCTCGTAAAAAGAGATTGGATGAAAGCGGTTGATACTAACTTATAGAAAATATTTCGAATGTCGCAAACGGCTGTCATATCTTATTAAATCCTAAAGTCGCTTATTTTTCACGATTGCGTAATGCATGTTTAAAATATAACATTTAGTGTCATTTTTAACGCTTACGTAAATTTTCGATTCAATGTATGGTAGTCCAGACGCACCGCCGGATACCATCCGTACCTGGTAGCCATTCCACCAATTCGGACTAAGCGCTTCCAGTCATCATTTATAATGCGCACTGCTAAAGAGTGGAACTCACTACCTGCTTCTGTGTTTCCAAACGCATACAACCCTAATCTCTTCAAAGTAAGAGTGAAAAGGCTTCTTCTGGGTGAGCTCGCTCCTTCTTAGACTCTGTCTCTGTCCTATGACCTAGACTAGAGTCAAGAGCAAACCCATACTTAATAAAAAAAATGGTATCTCGTTTATTAAATTAATTTTTAAGTGTCTATACTTAAATTAACATTATTATGTACCAGTATGGTCAATAATGTATTCAAAACAGAACTTGGAAGTCCAAGTTATTCCAATCCACTATTTGCTTTCTCGCAATATAATATATGCCTACTTGGAAAAGGTTAAATTGGCTAAATAAAATAATAATAATAAATTAACCAGCAATAATAAATATTACACAATTATTTTATTTGATTTGTTTGAATTATTAACTGCTACTGAATGAAATATTTGAACTTTCTTATCTTAATTACGATCACGTTTCCAGCGGTAGCATTGCCTACGATAAATCTAGGCAACTGAACCAGCTTATATTTTGACTAGCAATTTTCATCGGGTTTTCTTTCCCTACTTACAAATATCACGCCTCTATCCCTTGTGAGGTAGGCAGAGCGTAAACAGCCGTAAAACGGACTCTTTTTGATTTGATTTGAGGGTCATTTTAGAATATTGTGCATCGCTATAGAGGCAAGTTGCCTAAAATTGCAATGCACATGTAACCCTCGACTCCCTTAGTTGTTTCTATTCTAACGACATCCATAGGAAATAAATGGGGTGATGCTATTCTAAGCCCGCATTACACGGCAAATTACTAAGTTTAACATTATTAAATGACAAACTTACAGTCAGACAGACGGGTTAGCTGAATACTAAGTAAGTACCTACCTACATTATTTTATTTCGTGACTATTTACAATCCTGAAAACCTTATTACTTACTTCACGCACGAAAGAATTAGAGTCAAGAAAATCTTACACAGTTTTCCCAAAAAAAAAGAGTAATTTAATTGAATAATGTTGTAGTGGAATTTAAATGGGAGTTCAACAATGTGATAGAATTATTTATAACTTTGTAAAAATATGTTCATGAAAATTATTTATACATACATACATACATATAATCACGCCTCTTTCCCATAGGGGTAGGCAGAGACTACATCTTTCCACTTGCTACGATCCTGACACACCTCTTTCGCTTCTTCAACATGCATCAATCTTTTCATACATGCTCGTCGGTTTAGGGTACTCTTGACCTGACCTTTTTTTAGAACGTCCCCGATCTGATCCAAGTACGTGCGTCTTGGTCTTCCCCTTCCAATGTTCCCATCCACACTAGCCATATACACCTGTTTCGTTAATCTTCTTTCATTCATTCTCTCAATGTGACCAAACCATCTCAGCATTCCTTTTTCTATACCAGTCACTACGTCTTCTTTTATACCGCAACGTTCCCTAATCACGCTATTCCTTATCCTGTCACTCAATTTCACTCCAATCATACTTCTTAGCGCTCTCATTTCTACCGCATTTATTCTACTTTCATGCTTTTTCTGCCATACCCAACTTTCACTCCCATACATAAGTGTTGGAACTAACACTCCTCTATGCACAGCCAGACGTGCCTTATAAGACACTGTCTGGCTGTTCATAAAGGTATGCAACGCTCCATTCACCATGTTGCCGGCATTTACCCTCCTTTCAATATCACTTTCACACTTTCCATCTGATGTAAACTTCGATCCCAAATATACAAACTCTTTCACTTGCTCCACCCTCTCTTCTTCTATCATAATGTTACACTCCGTCATACCTTCTTCTTTTTCAAAAACCATTGATTTCGTCTTACTTACATTCACTTTCATTCCTTTCTTTTTCAAAGCCTCATTCATAATGTTTACCATCTTCTGCAACTCTTCAGCCGACGACGCAAGGATAACTTGGTCATCAGCATAGAGAAGACATTTGACGAGTAACCCATTCATTCTCAGTCCATTTTCACACTCTTTCAAATCTGTCAAACAACTATCCATGAATAGGTTGAACAGCCATGGTGACGCAACACATCTTACACATCCCTGTCTAACACCTTTTTCGATGTTAAACAGCTCAGTGAAGGCCCCGTTAATCCTGACACAAGCACTGGAATCCTTATATAAGGATTTCAGTGCTCGTACCAAGATACTGCTCACCCCATGCACGGATAGTGCCGACCACAATTCATTCCTCAGAACTCTATCATAGGCCTTTTCCAGATCCACGAATGTGCAAAAGACTTTTTGGTTCTTAGCCAAATACTTTTCCGCTATGCACCGCAAGGAAAAGACCTGATCCGTACATCCCATCCCCTTTCGAAATCCCGCTTGAGCATCCCAGACTTTCTCATCAGTTTCTTTCACAACTCTATCAATCAGTACCCTTGCATACAGTTTACCGACGACACTGAGAAGGCTTATACCGCGGTAATTTTTACAGTCTAGCTGTGACCCTTTTCCTTTGTATAATGGCACTATTACAGCCTTGCACCAATCACTTGGCACTCGACCGCTTCGCCAACAAAGGTTAAAAAGGAGGTACAGCTGACTAGCTGCTACGCCTTCGCCAGCCTTCAGCATCTCAACCAATACTCTATCATACCCTGCAGCCTTACCAGATTTCATACTTTTCAGAGCTTTCATAATCTCATCCATTTTAATCTCGCTTTCGTTTTCACTGTCATCTTCTTCCTGTATGTTCACCTCTTGTACTTCTTCTTTTTCAAACAAGCTTTCAAAATATTCCTTCCATCTCTTCAACACACATTCCTCACCTTTTATTATACTACCATCCTGGCTCCGAATCCTACTCAACTCTGATTGTGCTGTTTTTCCTCAAATTATTTATGATGTGATTAATAAAATATTGCTTTTTGACGGTTCTCCCACTTATCGTCCGTCGCTGCGTATTTTAACCGTAACGCATGCGTCTGTCAGACGAATGGAAATTGGGAATTCTGATGTTATTCCCATACACATACGGCTACTAAAGCTTTTATTAGGCCTATGATAAGCTTACTCTTAGCTTCTTTTCAGCCATTGTAATACTAAAGGCTGTAAAACTTGCGGCCATTTATATTTTAACAGCTTGCTTACACCTAAGTTAGGGGAATTCGATATGTAAAGTTAAAATACTTTATATTTTTTTCTGAATGAATAAACCATTTTAAGAAACTAATTTGGTTTTTTTGTTTATTGGATCATCCGTGAATTTATAATAAATTTATAAATATATTGTTTGATGACGTCATTGTTGCGCACAATCATTGCAGCGAACATTTCCATTCGTAAAAAAAACAATAAATCAGACTTTGTTCGCATAAATTTCACACTGAACGTTGACTGACGTAGTAGGATTTATAGTTTCTAATACCAATGGTTATCTTGAAGGAGATCATGAAAGAGATTCGTTTCATTCTTGGTCAGTACGACGTCTCACTGGTCAAATGAAGTTTATTTAGTTTTTTTTCATATATAAGAGTAATCTTTAACTTTTTCTTACTAATTAAAAGAATGTTTTAATTTAGACTAAAATATCTCCAAATGGTTTCTTATTTTATGTCTTCCAGCTAGGCTTTACATACCGAATTGCTACACCTTTACGAGTATTATGCAGTTTTGTGCATTCATTGTGTATTAGGCCGTGTGATGCCGGCTTAGAATAGCATCGACCCATTTCTTTCCCGCGGTTGTTGTAAGAAGCGACTAAGGGACAGGAGGGTTTGTAATACAATTTTAGACGACAGGCTGACAACCTGTCACTTTAGTAATACACGATTTATCATAAAGGACCCCCAAATATTTGTCATGGCGATAGCGACCGTATTTTTACGGCTCTGCCTACCCTGCAAGGGATAAAGGCGTATGTGATTTCATTTCAGCTTTAATTAAGCGCTTAAGCAGCAGGTCTGTGCTACCTGGGAGGTGTATGTGTAGCCAATTCTTATACCTTAATTTTGGTATTTGAATATTGTTGCCAAATGGCTACATATATTATGCTAATTAAGTCAGTATTACCGCAACAGTATAATTTGCCATTCCACGCCTCAATTGAGGCAGCACATTTATCAATCATCAATTTCTGCTATCAGTCCGTGCCATCTTTCAATGTCTGATAAAATCATTGTAATGGGAACTTTTCCTACTGACAGTTCTCGACCTTGTTTATAATTACAAACCAGATGGCGTTATTTTAAGCTGAAAATTTGACGTTTGAATCACAAACACATTTATAAACTTACATTACCTTGGAAATAAAAATTTTAGCTCAGCGCCACCTATGTACGCAGATTGGCTAAAAAACTTTGTTACTCGTAATTAAGGCCCTGTCCGCACAGCGATTTTTTCCGCTTTTTTGTAACACACTGAATCTTATGTAAGTTTCCGCACTGACGGAAAAAGTAGCGCGTGTTATTTCATACAAAATAAACCGTCGCGCGAGAAAAATATAGATAGCGTAACGCGAATTAAATTCGCTGTGCGGACAGGGCCTAACTGTAATTTTTCTTACATAGCAGAGGTTAAGCTTCCATGTACCTATTCGCATCATCTACCCTAATAACTAACTAAACCAGAAACGATTTTTCAAAATTACAAATTGACAATGTCAACTTTTCCTCGAGAATCGAACTAGGCACCTCAGAATAAACCCGCAGTTTCCATGATCTCTAAATAAAGTCTGCTCAAATGTCGTTACAATAAGCTATATCTAGGTACTTCCGAGTAAGTCAGATTTTCCAACTGTGTTTATTTGACCTAAATACGTCCCTTTGTAGACCTTTACTAACCGCCAGTTGGAGGGGACTTAGTAATAGGGGGCGGTCAGGGGGAAACATCTTATTCATACATACATACATACATACATACATACATACATCAATCACGCCTATATCCCATACGGGGTAGGCAGAGCGTTAACGGCCATTCAACGGATATTAAAACCACGTCTGACAAAAGTTTGAGGGTCAATCAGATAACTGTGTATCACTATAGTGACAGGTTGTCAGCCCGTCGCCTAAAATTGCAATACACACCCTCGAGTCCCTTAGTCGCCTCTTACAACACCCATGGGTAAGAAATGGGATGATGCTATTCTAAGCTGGCATCACACGGCAAATAACGTATTCCTACATCGGGGCGGAAATTTAAATAAATAAATATCTTTGACAATTAACATAGCGCCAATTTATCCCCAAACTAAACTAAGCTTGTACTATGGGAACTAGATAGCTGATATTTTTTTAACAAAATCGCTCGAATATTTTTTGACTGACATATCGTAAAGTTACGAATTGATTTCAGTTTTCTACATACACATATCACACCTATAATCCCTTGCGGGGTAGGCACAACGCAAACAGCCGCAAAAAACGGACATTTACGCCACGTCTGACAAACATTTTAGGGCCATTCGGAAAACCATGCATCGCCATAGTGACAGGTAGTCAGCTCATCGCCTGAAATTGCAATACACACCTTCGAGTCCCTTAGTCGCCTCTTATGACTGACCAAAGGACAGAAATGGGGTGATGCTGTTCTAAGCCGGCATCATTAGTTCACATCAGTTTTCTTGAAAAATACGTGTTTTTACTACAGTGCTAATCCGGTCCGGTCTAGCCGGACCCGGCCGGATCAGACCGGTCAAATCCGGTCGGAGTGAGCATCAGTCCGGATTGCAATCCCTACTACAGACCCTTATGATGAGCCATAATGTACTACATAGAGGTAACGAAAGAACTAATATAAATAAGTTCTTTGTATAATGGCAATCAGCCTACAAAACCAATAAATATAACTACGTATTTACATAATCTATGGCATGTATTCTACTAACTCGACGATTGTGTTGGTATTGTTTTTTTGAGCCGACTTTAAAAGAAAAGGTTATCAATTTGACCCGTATGTAACATGCGCAGAATTTTAAATGTTTTATTTTGCTAGTCCTTAAAAACCCCATTTCTTTCCCGTGGGTTTCGTAACAGGCGACTCGAGGGTACTATGTGTATTGCAACATTAGGCGATGGGCTGACAACCTGTCAATATGGCGATACACAACTATCTTCATGACCCTCAAATGTTTCTCAGATTCATTTCTTTGATGGCGTTAATCATTTTATTTAACTTTATGTTCAAAAGCTTTTAAACAAGATTGTTCAAAATTTTAAAAGGTAGGTAAGTTATCGCTTAGCCATGACTCCTCCGGTAGGTTAGCTAGAACTTTGGTCCTAAATTTAAGCCTTAGCCTTAGCTATATATATTTAAAGCTATTTTTAGTGAGTTCAAAAATCATTTCTGGTAAATAATTTGGTAAACTTTAACACTGCCGAAACCATGGTCCATCGGTCAGCACTTTTATTTTTCATAAATAAAAATAAGAAATTGAAAAACTTTTAGCGCCCGCCGGGACTTGAACCCGGGACCGTGGGGTACCATCCCACTGCTCTACCAACTGAGCTACCGGCGCCTAGTAGTATTCGTTACAATAACTTATACTAAATTTCGCTTGTACGTCGCTTCGAGACGAGTAACAAGAGATTGAAAAATTGGCTAGGGTCAGTCGCGCGAAAATAATATTGCACTGTGAGTGCATAATTAAACTATAGCACTTTTATTTTTGCCTTCTTTGCCCTGCAGTGGGTGTGGGACACAGACAAGGCTAACTAAAAAATAAAAATTTGTTTTTATATAGTTAATACTTGCGATTGTTGGCGCTTGGTGAAACTCCATGTTTAATTAATTTTGACAAAAAACACTTGTACTCGTTTCACAGTTTTATTGCGGGGAAACCCGACCGGTTTCGCTCACATGAGCATTTTCGAGGATTTTACAAAACACAAATCATTATTCAAGAAAGAACATCACATCCACTAAAGTGTTTTTTGTCAAAATTAATTTATGTTTTTATATATTTTCAACACACAATCCAGGAACTAGCATAACCAAACCCCGGACAGCGTAGTCGAATCCGTCCCCGGGGTTAGGGGCTGGTTACAGTGGAATTCGCTTGATTTATTACCCCAGCTGGCTAGCATGCTAGGGGGGGGGGGGAGGTCATCGACCCTCGATAACAGTCGTAAGCTTATCGACACATCTACACTCGCCGTTATAAGTCGAGGAAACGGCATGAAAGAGAGGTTAGTGATTTTTGTATGTGAGGGTTGTAAGTAAGTCAATTTGGGCCATGAGTATTTTTTTTTAAATGTAGAATTTAATTGAATGTGCCGTGTGATGCCGGTTTGAAATAGTACATACATACATATATACATAAATCACGCCTTTATCCCTTACGGGGTAGGCAGAGCGTTAACGGCCGTAAAACGAATATAAACACCACGTCTGACAATTTAAAATAGTATCACCCCATTTTTGCCCGTGGGTGTCGTAAGAGGCGAAGGGACTCGAGGGTTACATATGTATTGCAATTTAAGGCAATGGGTTGACAACTGACAACCTATCACTATGGCAATACCTACACAATAATCCAATTGACTGTTTCGTAGTTGTTTTTTACGGCCGTTTATGTCCATTAGTGGACTGTTGAGGCTGTTGTAAACTAAATATTCGTACAATCTTTAAAAATTATTGATAAAAAATTTCTGTGTTTACATAATAATTATAGCGAACCCTGGGGGAGGCCTACGTCCAGCAGTGGACTGCAATAGGCTGATGATGACGATGATGACATAATAATTTAACACTATTTATATAATACTTATTTTCATAAGCAGACTGCATGGACTACGCATAAAAATGATCAAATTTACATCAGACGTAAAAAAAACATCTATCCAAAACGCTGACCCAGAAATTATCAGCCCTCTCCATCCATCACTTCAGTCTACTTCCCCCTGATCAGCCCTCTGATATCCGTCGCGAAAACGAACAGAATATTATTAAAAAACAAAAACCCGACTGCGGCTCGTGAAAATAAGGTGAAATTTTACTAGTGATCGATACTGAAAACAGAGTACGGGCTGGTGATAAGGAAAAACTTTTGTCAAGAAAAATAGGTCAAAATAAGATAAAAATATTTTGAGCTTCCATAGTAACTCGAATCAGCTGATGGGCGATTTTGTATGAAAGGTATTTTTTTTGTCATATTAGGCCTATTTTCATTGAGAAAAGTTGTTTCTTATTACCAGCCCGATCTGAGTTTTTGCTATCGGTACCTAGTAAAATTTCACTCTAAAAATATAACTATTTTTCGTTTAAAATCCACCAAAAATTTATGAAATTTTAATATAGGTATTCGTGGCCAATGTCACTCGCGCTGTTGTTGTGGCTAATTGAACGATACCTCATATGTTAACATCCGTATAGCCGTTCGGGCTGTAGCCCATGAAAAATAATTGACTGTCCACATACATACTTCCAAAAAACATTACCCTCCTTCTGAGGCAGTCGGGTAAATAACCGGATATTGGCGATAGTACCACAGCACGTGCGCAAGAGTGGGGCGTTTATCCTGATGAGTGGTTGTTTTGCGGTGAATTTAGTGCTGTGGATGGGTTAATTTGAATTTTGAACGGGGTAAATTTTTAACAGCCGGTATATGAAATTAAACCGGGTTCTGTGTGAGTAAGTAACGGAAATTGAGGGTCAATTTTACTCAGAGCAATGTTTTTAGTAAGAATTCAAACTTTTCATGGTACTTCTTTCATGATTTTAAATAACAGCTAGGTAACTAAGAGACCATAAGGCGATAAGAGTTTCTCCTACTTAATCACAACGCAGAAATTTTGGCTTATTTTAAGCGCTTCAGCGTAGTGTCTCTCACATTACAACCTCCCTTCCTTCCAGAAGTTCACTAGGTCTACACTGGATGACCAAGAACTACTGAATTCTTGGTAAGTTGAACGGCTAAACATGCTAGGCGCCAGCACACTAAGGGACCTTGAAACGAGATAGATAGAGAAAGGAGGTCTCATAATTTCATCTTCAACCCGTAGCTTCAATACGCTGAATGTAGGCCTCTTCCAACTGTTTCAATTTTGGAACGAAAAGATGTTTAGTTTATCTCCACAGACCAAAGAAAACAGAACGGTAGGGATGCGGACGACAGCACGTGACTTTTGGGTGCTCTGTGGTTATCTCATACATTTCGAAAGTCTTACTCACCTCATCGCAAGCGGAATATCTTGATCTCAGCGTGATCTCTCCCGCAGAACATACTCTCTTGCTTCCAGAAGTAGGTACACCAGTTCCACCAGCAATTCCTGGGCCCGCTTTAATAATAAGCATGCTGGGCGCCAGACCGAAGAGACCTTGAGACAGGAAGTGGTCTCTCGTACCTTCATCTTCAACCCGTAGCCAACCAAAGCTGAACTAAAGTCTCATCTAACTGTTTCCTTTACCGTCTTGTATTTTGCCATACAGCTCTTTCTAGGCCATAGTTTCTACATGGTTGTCTTCTTACCTCATCGCAAGCAGAACATCTTGGCTTCAGCGCCTTAGCATGATGCCTCCCACAGTACAGTCTCCCTTCCTTCCAGAAGTACACCAGGTCCACCAGCAACTCCTGGCACGCCGAGCAGACGAAACATGCTGGATGCCAGCGCACTAATACACCATGAGGCAGAAAGAGAGACCTTATAATTACCTTCTTCTTCAACCCGTAGCCACATAACGCTAAGTGTAGGCCTCTTCCAACTGTTTCCATTTTTGAATGGTTTTTCTTAAGGTTATCTACATAGACCAAAACACAGAACGGTAGGGGTGCGGGTGACAGCACGTGTCTTTTGGGTGCTCTGTGGTTATGTACATACATACATACATACATAAATCACGCCTATATCCCTTACGGGGTAGGCAGAGTGTTAACGGCCGTTCAACGGATATTAACACCACGTCTGACAAAAGTTTGAGGGTCAATCAGATAACTGTGTATCACTATAGTGACAGGTTGTCAGCCCGTCGCCTAAAATTGCAATACACACCCTCGAGTCCCTTAGTCGCCTCTTACGACACCCATGGGTAAGATATGGGGTGAGGCTATTCTAAGCCGGCATCACTCTGTGGTTATGTCATAGTTACATTTCGTATTCTTACCTCATCACAAGCGGAACATCTTGGCTTCAGCGCCTCAGCGTGATGCCTCCCACAGTACAGTCTCCCTTCCTTCCAGAAGTAGACCAGGTCCACCAGCAACTCTTGGCACGCCGAGCAGACGAAGCATGCTGGATGCCATCGCGCTGAAGGACCAGCTCGGGCTGCTGACACGCACATGTCACCAGCTGACATCGACTCCTCGCACTGTGGAAGAAAGAGGACTTAGTTTAGGAATGTGTCTGGTTCTTGTCAAGTTATCTATTTTCTATGAGTAACAATTTATTTTATTTTATTGACCCACCATAAGTGGAGGCTTAACAGCAGTAGACTGTTGTGACTATTGACACATAATAAATAATAGCTCTAGGGTACTATTGATGATTATGATGATAATGATGAACAATGTATTTGGTTTTCCTAGCGGCATGCACGCACAGAGCCTCCACCGCCAGCGGAGCCCGCATTATACGGGTGTAAGGGACAACCCTCCGTATACAGATAGGGTGCATGCGGACCATGAAACTAAACAACTTTCCCCTAGAAACATATGTAAGGAAAACACTACTATGGGAAGTCCAAATTTTTTTGACTGTACCCTGAAATATGTTTATATGGAAAGTTGATCAGTTTCATGGTCTGAATGCACCCTATCAGTATTCGGAGGGCTGTCCTTTACAATTTGTATAGTTTCAATCAGGAATATTTTGAGTTCATCATATAAAGAGTAAAATTCTATGGTGCAAAAATATGAACATTTGTACTAAGGAACGACGTTTGCAAAGGATGTGATAGTAAAATTGGTCAGAATGTGATAATAAATTATCGTATTTTAATTCTTTAATTCATCACTAGACCATTCACCAAACGACTTGAAAGACGCATTCATTACGTATCGTAACGCACTTTATATTCACTGTAGTTGTATTTGTATGGAAATAAGATCGGAATTCGCAAGTTCATCGTTATGTCTGACATGCATACGTTACGGTGCGTTAAAAATTCGCAGTGACAGACGACAACAGGGAAACCCGCCTGAGGTACATTCCTAAATCACTTCCGTTTAACCGCGGTATTCCCTGACAACTTACAATGATATGAATGATATCACAAGGTACCGTCACCCTAAGTCAGCCACTCAACCACTTAGGAAGCCTCTTTGCAATGGCGGTAGAAAAAAACTTAATGTTATGGAGGGCTCCTTACAGGGAACAATTGACGACCTTCAAGTTCCTCGACCGATCGAGGTCGTGTGTCTAGCCTTAATTATTGGCAAAGGGTTAGTTTTATGGCAAAATATGCTGTTTAGAGACGTGCCGAGAATGGAGAGTAATGAGTCGACGTCAGACACAGACCGTTTCAGCGGAAGCTGTCAAAAAACGTATGTTTTGTGTGGCACAAGTTACACTTTGTGCCACTAAATGTGTATTCTAAACAATCGCATGTAATGTGTCGAATTTTGCCCATACAACATTACATACATACATACATAAATCACGCCTATATCCCTTTCGGGGTAGGCAGAGTGTTAACGGCAGTAAAACGGATATTAACACCACGTCTGACAAAAGCTTGAGGGTCAACTAGATAACTGTGTATGACTATAGTGACAGGTTGTCAGCCCATCGCCTGAAAATGCAATACACATCCCTCGAGTCCCTTAGTCGGCTCTTACGACACCCATGGGTTAGAAATGGGGTGATGCTATTCTAAGCCGGCTTGGCATCATACATAATTAAAACTTGAATAACTCGGAAACTACAAAAATCGCAGATCATAATGGGGTGCTTCAGATACCCCTCAGTGCAAGGCATTCAAATTTTGTCTTTTGACGTCATTTTTTGGGCCATCCTGTATATCAAAACAAAATATATAAAACGAGGGTACCTACCTATATCTAACTAATAGTTAAGTAATTATAATGAAGTTTCGCCTTCGACTACGTTTTATTATTCCAAAGCCTTATGAATGTAATTCATTGATGATTATGGTAATCAGTTGCAAATGGCGTCCTTATAGCTAGGAAATAGTGACGCAAAAACTTATTAATCGATCACACATACATACATATCACGCCTTTAATCCCTTACGGGGTAGGCAGAGCGTAAACGGCTATGAAAAACAGACATTTACGCACGTCTGACAAACATTTGGGTCATTTGGAATATTGTGTTTTACCATAGTGACAGGTTGTCAGCCCAATCAATCAATCGAACTGCCTAAACTGTGTAAAGTGGTTTGGGCTGTTTATCGGAGGCCCAGTCTTATAGCGTGGGACACCGAGTCGACGAAAGACCCAATGAACTCTGGTGTCAGAGTGTTTCAACCGCTTACTACTAGTACTACTACTACTAGTAGTAGGTTACTGACTTGGTAGTGTAATGACCGCCGTCTAAGTAATCATAGACAACAACGTGGACTGACGGCTTAACGTGCCCTCTGAAGCGCTGAACTATATTTCTTCCGGACGCTCAGACTGGGAACTAATTCAAAAGTGATAATATCAACTCTGTGAGTGCCCCACGGAGAATTGAACCCGGAACCTTTGCGCCGCTGGCAGTCGTACTACCATTGCGCCACACGATCATCAAAATTGGTTGTCAGGCGGCCCAGAAAAAATGTACTCCCATACAAAAATAATCAAAAATATATACAGGGAGTCCGTTGTTTTTTTTCAAATTTTTTGACCTTTGTTATACTTGAGCAAGGTTGTTCAGTTTCACGAGTGGAAATCATCCTAAAAATATTTGCATTGAATTTAATAGGACCTTATTAATTAAGTTCCATGTTATCTAGTAGTAAAGGTTAGTACAATAAAGTACCAACTAGTTAGTAACTCATGGGAGTGGAATCCTTCAATCAATGAGTGTTTATTTTAGAACCCGCTCGTGATTCACTCACTGCGCACGCCGAGCCGGAGGTCGATTCTAGTTTATTGTATCTTGTACAAGTTATATACGGTGCCGTGTGATGCCGGCTTAGAATGGCATCACCCCATTTCTTTCCCGTGGGAGTCGTAAGAGGCGACTAAGACACTTGAGGGTGTGTATTGCAATTTTAGGCAATGGGCTGACAACCTGTCACTATGGTGATACAAAATATATGTCAGACCGTCAGACGTGGTGTGAATGTCCGTTTTTGCGGCCGTTTACGCTCTGCCTGCCTCGCAAGAGATAAAAGGCGTAATATGTGTATGTATGTATATGGTATATCGACACGCCCAATGAACAACAACGTAACTTGAGTTACGACAAAAATGAGTTAATTACATATCCTTGTTCGTTATAATTTTCTCTACACGTGTGTCCAACAAACGTATCTCTAAGTACAATAGAACCGAAGTTAGCGAGAATCACAACAACGTAACCTGTGGTTGCCTTCTGAAAAAAATTATTGTTTACCGGGTAAAACATGTTATATTGATTTACAATTTTGTTATACGGATCAAATATTCTCCCTTTAAAAAAATATAACAACTCATGTTTATTTACAATGATTGATAGTATTTATTTTTTACCTAATTTACATGCAAATAGATTGCAAATTGAGTTACGTTGATTTTCTCCGTATTCAATTCATAGTTCTCCAATTCGACTCGGTACTGATGAGGAAGATACTGTTTCGATACACGAAATCCAACCTTCCAGACAATGTTGTAAGTAACAACTTCATTTTAGTAATTTTTTGTTATTAATCTACACTTATAATATAATAAAGAGGAAAGATTTATTTTTTTGTTTGTTTGTATGTAATCGAAAAACTCCGAAACTACTAAACCGATTTCCAAAATTCTTTCACCATTAGAAAGCTACAACATACCTGAGTAACATAGGTTACTTTTTACTACGCGAAAATTCCTTATTCCTACGGGAAAACGGTTAGAAACAGGAAAAGCGGGAAATATAGCGGATATTACCCAAATTAGCCAAATCGATTTGCGATCTTCGTAAAATTTGGCACTAATATTGGTGGTATATTGAAAACGGACTTGGACTACTTCTTGTCAGCACTTGAGGATCTGGTGTACCTGATGGAGGGCACCAGGAGCACAGCTAAACTATAAGAGATACGAAAATGGCTTCATAGCAAACGTTGTTCAGCATGACGGGGCGCTTCTGCTGACAGATGGTTATCGAGGACCTGGAGTACCTGATGCAGACCACTAGCATCCCATTTAAACTATAGGAGATACGGTAATGGTTTCAAAGTAAAAGTTGTTTATCATGACGGGCCGCTTTTGTTGGCACTTTGTCATTGAGGGTTTGGAGTACCTGATGATGGGTACCAGGAGAACTGCTAAACTATATGAAATACGATAATGGCTTGATAGCAATATTTGTTCAGCATGACGAGCCGCTTCTGCTGGAACATGGTCATCAAGGATCTGGAGTATCTGATGCAGACCACCAGCATCCCATCTTAACTAGAAAAGCTACGGTAATGGCTTCAAAGTAAAAGTTGTATAGCATGACGGGCTGCTTTTGCTGGTACATGGTCATCGAGGGTCTGGAGTCCTAAAGCAGACGACCAGCATCCTATCTAAACTACGGAAGATAAGGTATCGGCATCAAATTAAAAGTTGTTTAACATGACGGGCCGCTTTTGTTGGCACTTGGTCATTGAGGGTCTGGAGTACCTGATGGTGGGCACCAGGAGCACTGCTAAACTATATTAGATACGATAATGGCTTGATAGCAATAGTTGTTCAGCATGACGGGCCGCTTCTGCTGGAACATGGTCATCACGGATCTGGAGTACCTGATGCTGACCACCAGCATCCCATCTAAACTACAGGAGATAGGGTATCGGAATCAAAGTAAAAAATGTTTAACATGACGGGCCGCTTTTGGAACACTTGTAAGTAGCAGCGGGTGAAACCACTAGGCGGGCCGCTAGTAGGTTATATTAATAAAAAAGAGGAAAAGTATTAAATATTCATACATACATCAGCATATTGCATTCCACTGAAAGTAGCCCTCCTCCATGGTACGCCTTTAAGTCATCGGTCCATCTGGCCGGAGGACGTCCAACACTACGCTTGCCGAGACGTGGCCTTCACTCGAGAACTCTTGCAAATATCTCACACATCTCCGCTTTGCCGACGATATAGTCATAATGGCTGAATCACTACAGGATCTGCAAAAAATGCTGACCAGTCTCAACGTCGCCTCGGGACGTGTTTGACTCGGTATGAACTTGGACAAAAGACGAAAGTCATGTTCAATCAACACATCATCCCAGAGCCGGTCTCCGTCGAAGGTATAGCCCTTGAAGTTGTCCAGAAGTATGTGTACCTTGGGCAAACTTTGCAACTGGGTAGAGACCACTTAGAGACTGAAATCACCAGAAGAGTGCAGCTGGGTTGAGCAGCATTTGGGAAGTTGTGTCATCTTTTGGAATCACCCTTGCCACAATGCCTCAAGACCAAGGTGTTCGATCAGTGCGTCCTGCCCGTCATGACCTATGGAGCCGAGACGTGGAACCTGACAGTAAAACTGGCCCACCGGTTACATGTCACTCAGAGAGCTATGGAAAGGTCTATGCTCGGTATCTCTACCTCTATAATAAATAAAATCCGGAATGATACTATCCGCAAAAAGGCCAAACTAACGGACATAGTCTGGAAGTGTAGCAAACTGAAGTGGCAGTGGGCTGGGCACATCTGTCGTAGAACCGACGGACGGTGGAGTAAGCGGGTTCTCAAGTGGAGGCCACGCCTCGGCAAGCGTAGTGTTGGACGACCTCCGGCCAGATGAACCGATGACGTAAAAAAGGCGGCTGGTAGCGACTGGATGGTGAAAACGGGAGATCGTGCCCTATGGCGTACCCTAGGGGAGGCCTACGGCCAGCAGTGGACTGCAATAGGCTGATGTTTGTATGTATGACAACGCTTACGTTAGTCTGTTACCGCAATTACAGCAGCTAAATATAAAGACTTATGGAGTTTGTGCCCGTCAAAAGCAATTTCAACTACATATTATCACAAATTTTACAAGAGTTTGCCTGTTACAAAAAACGATAATCGGAAAGATTTGAATGAATCTGATGATAATGATGATGGCTTATTTTTATTATCATTTCTTTTAAAAATGACTACATTTATCTATGGTAAGAAAAGAAGTTTTGTTTTGTATGACACATATTTGTTTTTTGTATAACATATATTAAGTAGAAAAGCATTAAAATATAAGATTTTATGAAAGTGTTTTATTTCATTGCATTAAAGTCAGTAAATTTCATACAAGACTTACGCTTCTTGGATTATTTTGATGTCAAAAGGTAATAAGTGCACAAGACAATTCAAACGTAACTCAGACATACACTGGATTTAATCGTAAAAAGGTAATACGTGCATAAGACAACTCAAACGTAACTCAGACATACACTGGTATTTACCGTAATATCTCTATCTTTGAAGAATCACTATCTCAACTTACATTGTTATTGCAAGTAATATGCATCGTAGCCCTTCATTGTAAGTCATAAAACTCAATGAAAGCAAATTATTATGTTAAAAACATATATAACAACACATAAAACCCGATACATGTATTCTTTAAAACAAACAATCACTTAAATTAATAAAAAAACAAAAGCGTGAGAATTTTTTTAAACCTTAAAATCGCTGTACTGTAAAGTTTACAAAAATGAGATACGTTGTTGTTCATTGGGCGTGTCGATATAGTAATTTGGCAAAAAAAAACATATTCTCTAAAATTCCACGACTGAACCACAGACTTAGCCTTCAATAAATTAATTTTATGATTAAATAAAAAACTTTGATACTGAATTCAAACAATCCGAAAATCCGCGATTGGTCACTTGTTAAAAAAATGAAAATTACTTTCGCGCCCGTAGGTATTTTTCAAGTAAAATAAGGCAATATTAACAGAACATAGTCGAAAGGAATTTCTTTAAATCAGTCATAGTCAAAAGAATGCACATTTAAAAGGATGGCAACGTAAAGGCACGTACATAATTGCTTTTTTCGGCAATCGACAACAATTCGCGCTGTCGAAACCGAAAGGCGGCAATTCAGCGGTAAGCACGTACGGTAACGCCTTTGGAACGAGTATTTATTTATTTATTGTAATGGCAACACCTTCTGGGAAGACTTTATTGTGTTTTGTCTCCAAACGTGGAAGTCGGCGCGTCTGATGTTGCGCGGTGTGCGATCGCCTTTACAAATAGTTTGGTAGAGGGTTTGTGGGCAAATAATATGTGAAATTATAGAATTGTCACTGTTTTTTTTTTAGAATTAGCCTCAAAGTCGAAAGCCGATACCAACCGGATAGATAAATAGGTAGATAGACAGATGTATCTATATAGGGTGAAATTTTACAAGTGACAGATTCGAAAACTTAGGACGGGTGATAAGGAACAACTTTCCCTAAGAAATATAGATCGAAATATGAAAAGAAATGACCTCCCATACAAAATGTTCGAAACCATAAATTCTCTAAAATTTCGCAGCTGAACTAAATGCATGTTTGGGTATTTAGTGTGGGTATTTTATAAGTCTAATAGTATGTATTTATAAAAAAGAAAAAAATAATAATAACAGCTATTTAGTTCCCATACACAAGTTATGCTTAGTTTGGGGCTAAATGGCGCTGTAAGAAACATCTAAGATATTTATATATCATAAGTATTGTTTCTATTATTAATCGTAACATAATACTTTGAATAACTTTTATTCCCAAACGAAATTAAATATATGGGCTGACAACCTGTCACTATAGCGATACACAATTTTCTAAATAACCCTCAAATATTTGTCAGACGTGGCGTAAATGTCCGTTTTATGCGGCTGTTTATGCTCTGCCTACCCCGCAAGGGATTTAGGCGTGATATATGTATGAATGTATGTATGAAATTAAATATTTTTCAGTAGAACAATCAATTAAACTACTTAGAATAGAGAAAATCATTAACCGTATCTTATACCTTGTAAACGTGGTATCTTGGTCACGGCTCCAACGATTTTCATGAAATTTTGCATGGATGAGGGTGGGGCGATAAATCGATGTCGCTAGGTCTCATTTTCCAAAATACAAAAAAAATTGAGCATTGTTCAAAAGAACCTGCTTGAGGTTCTTTTAAATGAAATCCAAAAACACTCTCGCTTTTTGTGTTAAAAGATAATGGTAAAATAAAAGATAAAATTTATTCAATGTATTAACAATTTAACACTTAAAGACATGATCTGTCATCGTAAAAAAAGAAATCTGTATGACACAATTTCCTTTTTTGTATAACAAAAATTGTATTGTCGGGCGGGATAAAAAAGTTAAAATAAATATATTGTGTTAACTTGCCCTAGACAATGGGCTTAAAAGGCAATGATATTTAAAAAAAGCCAAAACGGAAGGAATATTTACCAAACCCTTTCGGAAGGATGTGATTGTAGGGCCAAGACAAAACTAAGGGCCATACCATAAAAAGTTAGACAGCTATCGAACGCGTGTTTAAAATAAAACTCCATAGAAGTTAAATATTAAACACGTGTTCAACACTATGTCAAACTTTTAGTGGTAAAGTGTCTGAACTACCGTGTGATGCCGGCTCTACCGTGTGATGCCGGCTTAGAATAGCATCACCCCATTTCTTGCCCGTGGGAGTCGTAAGAGGCGACTTAGGGACTTGAGGGTGTGTATTGCAATTTTAGGCGATGGGCTGACAACCTGTCACTATAGCGATACACAATTTTCCGAATGACCCTCGAATATTTGTCAGACGTGGCGTACATGTCCGTTTTTTGCGGCCGTTTACGCTCTGCCTTCCCCGCAAGGGATAAAAGGCGTGATATGTGGGTATCTAGCAGATATTCGCGAGTGATTGTATTTTTATTCAAACCGCGCAGCTCATACATAGCTGGCCAAATGCGCGCGCGCGGATCCTGCAATGAGTCACTGTTCCGGCCCTCCCAACTAGCACAAGCCATACGCGACTGTCCTTCTCAAGTGTGGGACACCGAGTCGATGAACGACCCGACGAACCCTGGTGTCAGAGGCTTTATTGAAAGCGAGCAGATCATACATAGCTGCCCGTCTGCGAGCGCAGATTCTGTAATGAGTCATGCATTGATCACTCGTAGCGAGTACAATGATTGCATTGCGAGGTCTTCAGCAGCCTATGTGTAGGGCTGCCGGTGCGGGTCTTGAGGATGACCTCGTACCCGGGCTGCTTCTCATCCAGACCGCAGTCCGGATGGTCTAAGTTGGGTCTGGTGGTGGAGCACAATGAGAGGACGTGGCGAGTCGGTGCAGTCACCCACTCGCTACGTGGCAGCACTGTTTCGCTCTTCCTTGCAGTGCACAAGACGCCGGGGTCAGCCGCAACCACGTTTACATCACGGCATGTGACATTGTTTTTTGAAAGTTTAAGTGTTTTTGGAACAATACTCATAAATAAGTATTTTTACTATGTTTATTATAACTTATTTATCGAAGCTGGAATTAAAACCGGTTTTGACAACGTTCCGATTTTATTATCTAACTAGCGGCCCGCCCAGCGGTTTCACCCGCTGCTAACTGATTTCCCACGGGAAACTGACCTTCTCCCGACATAAATCATACATAAAAAACTTCCTCTTGAATCACTCCATCTTTTAAAAAAAACTTCATCCGGATCCATTAAGTGGTTTGAAGATTTAATACATGCATTGCATACAAACAAACAAACAGACAGGGACAGACGTGGTAAGCGACTTTGCTTTATACTATGCAGGTAGTGATAATCGGTCTCGCTTCATTAACGCATTAGGCTAGGATCTAGATAAAATTTTGTATGAAGCCCAGATAAGAGGTAATTTAAAGACTTTATAGTGGCAAGATGCATTGACGGAGGTGGACGCTAGTATTGTATCACTACATAGTATAAAGTCGCTTCCCGTTTGGTGTCTCCTTATATGTTTAGAATTACCCAACGGATTTTAATGCGGTTTTTTTTTATTAGATGGAGTAACTTGAGAGAAAGGTTTATAAGTATAATTTATTCCGAGAAATTGTCACATTCCCATGCGAAAACGGGTAGCCCAACTGGTAGTAAACTTTTGACACATTTAAGGATTAAAATTTAAAAAATGTTGAAACATGTATTTAATTATTTTAAGTTATAAGTTTAATCAGAAATTTTGAACCAGATCACATTTAAGATAAAAAACTTTCATACAAACTTTTAACCCCCTTTTCATCCCTTGGGAGATTAAAAAAAAAACGGAATTTTATCAGTCTATGAACGGGATTTCCATCTTCACCGAATTTCGCATATCTCTGTTTGTATTATGGAACAAAAATATTTTTTTATTATTAAACTCAGTAGTTTAATAATAAAAATAAAGTCCAAGTTTTATCTCTCTAGCTTCAGTAAGCTATAGAGATAAAACTTGGACATGATTTTTTTTTTAATTCTCCAATGATGAAAAGGGGGTTAAATGTTTGTATGAAAGTTCGTTGTCTTAAGTGTGATCCGTTTCAAAATAAATGATTAGACTTATGACTTAAAATAATTTAACACGTGTTTCAGCATATTCGAAATTTTAACCCTTAATAGGGTCAAAAGGGGGTCAAAATTTTGTATGAAAGTTCGTTTTTTTAAATGAATGTGATCCGTTCCAAAATTTGTAATTAGACTAATAACTTAAAATAATTAAATACGTGTTTAAGCATTTTTGAAATTTTAACCCTTAAATGGGTGAAAACGGGGTTAAAAGTTTGTATGAAAGTTTTTTATCCTAAATGTGATCTGTTTCAAAATTTCTGATTAAACTCATAACTTAAAATAATTAAATACGTGTTTCAGCATTTTTGAAATTTTAATCCTTAAAGGTGTCAAAAGAGGGTCAAAAGTTTACTACCAGTTGGGCTACCCGTTTTCCCAGGGGAATATGACAATTTCCCGGAATAAATTACACTTATAAACCTTCCCCTCTAGTTACTCTATCTAATAAAAAAAACCGCATCAAAATCCGTTGGGTCATTCTAAAGATATAAGGAGACACCAAACGGAAGGCGACTTAATTTTATACTATGTAGTGATATCTTATCGTTTCTAACATGAACCACGCGCTAAGAATTTCATTCATACATTCTCTGTATTTGAATAGTATTTATTTAACTTTCTTTCTTTTGTGTTTCTACATCAGTATGGCTACTTTACACATACATTCATACACATATCACGCCTGTTATGCCTTGCGGGGTAGGCAGAGAGTAGACATTTACGCCACGTCTAACAAATATTTGAGGGTCATTCGGAAAATTGTGTATCGCCATGGTGACAGGTTGTCAGCCCATCGCTTAAATTGCAATACACACCCTCGAGTCCTTTAGTCGCCTCTTACAACTCTCACGGGAAAGAAATGGGGTGATGCTATTCTAAGCCAGCATCACACGTTACTTGCTTTTTGTGCAATAAAGAATTTTATTATTACTACTAGATTTCCGCCCAGCGGCTTTACCCGCTGCCATTTTCCGTGGTAATAGATGTTTTCCCGCGGTAAAAAGTGGCCTATGTGTTATTCCGGGTTATACTTTACCTGTGTTCCAAATTTCATCCAAGTCCAGTACAGTCCAAGCAAGAGGTAACAAACATACACAAACTCTCAGATTTATAATATTAAGTACGGATTAGTACGGATATCTCATACCTACAATCTCAAATTTCGATTCTCATTGATCTAACGGATCTTACTATTAACGAATAATAAATAATTTATGTCGCATCCCCCAAACATGAGTAATGTCTACTTTCGCCGTCATTGTGTTACTTGTACGTGACTGACGGACAGACGTACGGACGGATGAGCGGACATCAGCTGGGAGGAAGCGGATGTGACGTCACGGCGTGTTGTCGTAGGCCCTCCTGACCTCACGACAGTTTGAGACTATGCTCGGGAATATACCACAAAAAAACCGGTAATCAATGACAACCAAATAGCCATGATGGGGACTTTTCTATCTGACAGTTCTCGAGCTTTTTTATAATGTCATATCATATCAGATAGCTGGGGTAAGTTGAAATTTTGACAGTTGAGTCATATACATTTCATTTGTTTACATACATTTCTATGGTTATAAACTTTCAGTTAAGCTCAGCACCATAACACTTGAAGATTAGCTAAAAAAACATTAACAAAATTTTTTTAAATTTATTTTGGTTGATTTAGTTTATCCATATATCATTTAATAAATGGCCTTAAATAGTGAGAATCATATAGAAATAAATAAATTAAGGGCAACGCAATCCAAAAATTAAAAATCTTGGCTTTAGAACCCAGTTTAGTCAAGAAATTTTAGACGTAAAGTTGCGACCAAAAACATTGAGGTTTAAGTAAAATAGATAGTATAAAATGAAGTCGTGTCCCGTGTCTCTATGTACTTGCATGCTTACATCTTTAAAAGTACGCAACTGATTTTGATGTGGTTTTCTTTTATAGATAGAGTGATTCAAGAGGAAGGTTGTTATGTATGATTCATGCCAGGAAAAGGTATTTTCCCGCGGGAAAACGGTAAGTATCGAGTTGAACCGCTGGGCGGGCCGCTAGTAACTTATAAGTGTACCAACAATGATTCACTCTAGCAGACACACGTAATAACCCAATTTCTGTACGTCAGACTTAAAAACGTGATGATGTATAGGTATGTCGGACCACACAAAGTCCAAAACATGAAAAATGACCGCATAGGCAACTCAATCCGAAACCCATCACGAAATGAGGCCGCGAACAAATCGGTGCTAATTTGTTAAAAAACACAACTCTCGGACCTTCAAATCAAACAGTGATCACCTCAACTCCGCCTCAAAACAATTCCACAGACTTTGAACTGGTCAGCTAAGCCGCCTTATCATTTAAACATAATAAGCTCCTTGACAAACTCCACACAAACAAACTTAAACCCAAAGACAAAGACAACAAAGAACAAGATAAAAGAACCAGTTGTGCAACTGAAGGTGGCAATATGACAAAAAATTTAGATGATTTGGCTAAGGGCAAACATTTCGGCAACAATAATTACAAGGTAGGTGATCTGAATGATCCATAAAGGAGTGTAGCGCAAATATTTGATGTTCGGACCACCGGGGTGGCTAGTGATGGTGATATAAGTCAAATCACGGCTTGATAGGCGTGGCTGATCGTTTGGGATTAGAAATTAGAAGGCGGCGTCGTTGTATTTGCTTTGATGCCGGTTGTATGAACCATTAAAGATATTATAATGTTGGTAAATGTGTATAGTTTGATTTTGCAACAGATGTTTGGTTTTAAGATAGAGTCATTTGCTAATAAGAATTCTAAAAAATCGGTTCATATTTTAAGGGCAAAAGGAAAATTAGGTCATAATTTTTAGTATGATTTTCTGTTATGGATCGAAACACATATGCGTAGTCTCAAAGTTTCGGATTGTTAAAAAACTACATGCATACAAACATGTATATCACGCCTAAATCTCTTGCAAGGACGACTGAGCGAAAAAGGCCATAAAAAACTAACAATTACGCCACGTCTGACAAACATTTGAGGGTCTTTCTGAAAATTTTATACATCGCTATAGTGGCAGGTTGTTATCCCATCGCCCAAAATTGCAATACACGAGTAACCCTCAAGTCCCTTAGTCACCCACGCTTACGAGGCCCACGGGAAAGAAATGGGGTGATGCTTTTCTAAGCCGACATCACACGGCAAAAAGAATTTAAACGTTATCGCTCAAGTTGTTATATCTCATACCATCTAAATCTCGCAACAAAACTATACGCATGTAAGTGTCAAACCTTCCAATATGATTCCCGTGTTAGTACAGTAAAAGGTGATACACAATCAAATTCGCAATCGCATTTCCTTTATAGAAAACTTTTGCATACCCCATAATTCATATCATCAATCACACCTATATTGCCAGAAACATTCCGTTTCGTCTCCGGCCGCATATTGTTTACAACTCACAATAGTGTACGGTCCCTGGTATTTTTCCCACCAGCTCCGTCGTCACGTCACGCGCGGCACTTGCCAGCACTTGTCTTATTTTTTTAATTTTCTCTTTTTTTTCTCCATTCTGTCCAGATACCTGCCGCGAACCCCCCGGGTCGATTCTTTTATCGCTTTTTAAAACGTCCTCAGCGTTCGCGTCTGTATCGCTCACTTCGTCATCCACTGCTCTGCATTTATCTGTTTCATCGTCTGTATTTTGTTCATTGTCGTCAATGTATTGTGTCTGATCGTTGTTATCTGTAGTTTTGGGTGTGGTTTTTGTGTTGGTAGCGGCGGTATCGATCTTCGGTCACGTATCGGCGTTACGGGAAAGTCGACGCGGGCGCAGCCGGCTGTTTGTCAAACAACGTGAATGTGGACATAGATAAGGGTGTGTAAACGCGTTAGTTGATTTTGCAATAGATTGTGGGTCAGAATTTTTACAGCTAGATATTTTAAAAACAGCGATTTATTTCATACCACGAGTACCAGAGTTTCAGATGCGCTCGCCAACTCACATGTCCAGCGTTTTAAGCATTTTTAAGTATGAAACCAATACGAGGCATATTATGACATGCAGTCGTAATTTTTTGCTGTTGATGTGATGATTGTACACTAAATAAATAAATAAATATCCTGGACAATTCACACAGCGCCATCTAGCCCCAAACTAAGCAAAGCTTGTACTATGAGAACTAGATAGCTGATATTAATACTTATATACTTTTTTTTTGTAAATAAATACATAGAATACATATAAACACCCAGACTAAACACAAATATCCGAAAATTACTTAACAAATATTTGTGTTTTGTGGGGATCGAACCCACGACCTTTGGCGTAGCAGGCAGGGATACTATCCGCTACGCCATCGGCCCAGTCAAACACACTATTTATTCAATTTCACCCCGACTTCATAGTTTCATAAATTCCATATTGAGTATAACATTGTTGTTCAGTGTTTACCCAGACAGTTCGTATCCATATTTATCTGAGGAGGTTAATAAAACTTTCTTCGTAGATATTTTTGTATACCCACTTGTTGTGAAAGCTATAAAAGTCTGAGAAGATTAATTCGTGTTTATATTACTTTATTTCATATATACGAAGGTAACCTAGTTAGACTTGAGGCAAAGACCGCTAGGGGGAGGCCCATGTCCAGCAGTGGACTGTTGTGGCTGTTAATAGTTTATGTAAAGAACAGGAAACCTAGTTTCAAAGGATATAGTTAATAGCAAAATATAGAGCATATTCATGAATATGCTTCAAACTAGGCTGAAATCTTCTTCTTCAAATTTAAGAGTCAAACTCTTGTCGGTGGAGTAACTTCCAATCTTCTCTCCTCTCCGCCAGTGACTTGACCTCTTGATACGACACGACATTGACTTTTTCATTTATCTGGGTAAAGTAAGTAGGCTGAAATAGTACAATATAAAATTGTAAATTCTTTCCAATGAATTAAATCTACACTACAAAGTCTATTGCATTCGGAATGAGACTATCCGCAAAAAGACCAAAGTAACAGACATAGTTAGGAAGTGTAGCAAACTGAAGTGGCAGTGGGCTGGGCACATCTGTCGTAGAACCGACGTACGGTGAAGTAAGCGGGTTCTCGAGTGGAGGCCACGCCTCGGCAAGCCTAGCGTTGGACAACCTCCGGCAAGATGGGATAAAACCTAACGCATTATAAATATCTTAAAATCCTGACCAGTGACCAAAATCACGATATACTTATGTGAAAGATAATGTTCTGTTACAAGAATTTATCTTAAACACAAAAGTCTTATAAGAACATTTAACATGATAAAACAAAAGATTTATTAAGGTAAAACATTTGATAAACAAAGTTGCGAGAATCCAAAAAACAGTTAAAAAATCCAACCTCCATTTCACAAGATATTATCTTCTAAGATAAGAAAATAAAATCAACACTAAACCAATCAATTAGTCAGACCCGTAAAAGCCAATTCGATTAGATGCCAAGTAAAAAAAAGGAACGCAGACAAAAAAAAAACAACCGACTTCGTGGAGAAAAATCTAATAGTCTGTATCTTAACGCCAACAAACTGTTATTACAGTTTGGCGTGTAATTAGATTAAGAAAAACTGTAACTGTTTTTTTTTTAATAAACGTTTCTATCTATCTATCTATCTTAAAATCTACAGTACAGATTTTGATGAAATTGGTTATATTACAACGTCTAAGTTCCTTAGTGCGACTAACTATTTCTATTGTAATAAAAAACGGTCATTTGTCGTGTGGTGCCGGCTTAGAACAGCATCACCCCAATTCTACCCGCGGGTGTCGTAAAAAGTTACTAGGGGATAATCATCTAGGAAATAGGCAGCAGCGTTCCCTGTGAATGAAACATCTTGTACTGCGCTCGCCAATCTGCCTGCCAAGCGTGGTGAGTATGGCAATATCCCCTTATAGGGGGAGGCCCATGTCCAGCAGTAGAATGTTGAGTCGTTAATATTAATAAAAAATGAGTCATGTAGCTTTTGAGATATTCGAGGACAAACACATCTACTCTTTACCAACCAATGCACAAAAATATTTCAAAATCCTGAGAATGTTACATACCAAAATACGGGTCGCAATAATAACAAAAAACAAACCAATTTTTTCGAAATCGGTTAAAACGAAAGAAAAAAAGCTGACAGAGGCGATGGAATCTCCACTTTTAATTATCGTTTACCGACGCATTGTTTTGATGTAAAAAATGTTTTGAATTTTTTTTTTAGGACTACATATAAAGTTGTTTTAGATAGATGCTATCCCATTTCGGCGTCCAGTCGGTCAAGCGGGATGGCTTGAAGGGTTTTTTATAACTCACGATAGCCTTTTATTCGAATCCTATTTTTGGTGTGGTTTCGACTTACAATATCACTTTTCCTACCCTTGGATAGCTACCCTCGTTGCTGACTAAAGAATGAATCCAAATAGGTTCTCTGCCAATGCAACACAAAAATCTCTTCCACGTTCAGCAGTAGTCTGATGTTGTGGCGCAGTGGTAGTGCGACTGCCTGCGGCGCAAAGATTCCAGGTTCGAATCCCAGGTTGCAAGTTGAATAATCACTTTGTGAAATTGTTTTCAGTCTGGTTAGGTTGAACCACCTGATTGTCCGTAAGAAAGATGGTTCCGTGCTTCAGTCCCGGTTGCAGTCTATGATTACTTAGACGGCGGTCGCTACACAACCATGTCAGAGGCCTACTACTAGTAGTAGGCGGTTGAAAAACTCTGACACCAGGGTTCATCGGGTCGTTCGTCGGTTCCGTGTCCCACACGAAAAGAAGAAGAAGCAGTAGCCTGTCAAAGGGCTGTTTATTATGCCGATGATCTTGTTCAGGCGCACAGGAATCGCGTATTCTAAATATCATCCCCAGAATCCTAGTGATGGTTCCCACACAGTCTCGGCCCCCCGGATTGTAGCGGCAATAATAGCCTTTATGACGTTATACACACACACACATATATCACGCCTATTATCCCTTGCGGGGTAGGCAGAGCGTAAACGGCCGCAAAATAAAAACGACCATTTACGCCACGTCTGACAAATATTTGAGGGTCATTCGGAAAATTGTGTATCGCCATAGTGACAGGTTGTCAGCCCATCGCCTAAAATTGCAATACACACCCTCGAGTCCATTAGTCGCCTCTTACGACTCCCACGGGAAAGAAATAGGGTGATGCTATTCTAAGCCGACATCACACGGCAGATATGACGTTATGGATATCTATTAATAATAATAAATAAATATCCTGGACAATTCACACAGCGCCATCTGGTCCGATACTAAGCAAAGCTTCTACTATGGAAACTAGATAGCTGATATAAATACCTATATACTTTTTTTTTGTTCATAAATACATAATATACATAGAAACACCCAGACTAAACACAAATATCTGAAAATGAGCTGACAAATATTTGTGTCTTGTGGGAATCGAACCCACAACCCTTGGCGTAGCAGGCAGGGGTACTATCCGCTACGCCATCGGGCAAGTCTAAGAAGGTTATTTTACTCAAACATTCTCACCCAATAGAAGAAGAAATTTTAATCAAAATTATGGATAACATTGACGATGATTAGACCTAGCCAATCCATGTAATTAAATTAAATAATCTTTGTAGTAAGTTATTACCGCGAATTGATACTTTGGTTTACAGATGACCAGCGTGTCCAGCCAGGGATTTTTCCTGTTAAGGGAACGCCACTAGCTCTCTACAAATACCTTTAATAATAAAGTACGTTCAGAAGAATTCATTAATATCATAACAATCAACACACTGAGTTAAGAGGTAACACATAGCTCATACATTCCTCGTCTTAAAGGGTGGCATTTTAATCAAACCAGTGGGCGGGGACGAACACAAACCATTAAAAATGTATTCAAATGTAGTCCAAAGCCCATATCTGAACTCCTCTGAGGATTTTATTTTGGTTTATGCTTTTACAGAGCTGTATTTAGAAACAAATCTTGAACACCAAATTTTAAAACATTTCCCGTCTTAGGTATAGGTACACTTTTTGAAAACTTGCAAAATTTTCAAGCGCACTTTCGTCATTACTAGTGACGACGCCTCTTCCATCTGGGCTACCGCAGCTCGTTCCTTGCCCGCCAATTTTGCAAGTGTTAAATGCCAGTAACGCGTGGCACGGCTCCATCTACCGGGTTAGTTTTGCAACTAATACCCGGCGACTAATTCTATCTTTACAGATTGATTGAAAATGGCCACTTTTGGTATTATTGTCAAAACTTTAATTGCAGCGAATATTTCATTGAGTTTGCAGGTTCTAATTTTATATAAGGATAATACTAAAATCTTGGGCAAAGGATCTAATAGATTGTTCGTATAAAGCGAAATCTTTTTTTTAAGTGGCGTCACTATCGAGGTCGTTGACGGCTACACTCGCCTTAAGTCTTTCCATTTACGCGGACGTATCGTAGCCTGCTAGATACACTCAAAATTTGGCATCTCAAAATCACTGAATCAGCACCTGTACTTTGCCTTAGGACCCTGTGGTATTTCTGCCGTCCTTGACTCGTAAGGCGGAGGTATTTTGATTGGAAAATACTTTCGTACGCAAATAATTGGCCCAAATCCCAAATAAACCATGAAAGAATGATGTAGGTGAGGGCCGGAATTTTTTACTGGTAATATTTTCATGTTGGAATTTTTGAATACCACGATTTGGTGGAAGTACAGGTACACCACCATATACCGTATGATGCCGGCTTAGAATAGCCTCACCCCGTTTCTTTCCCGTGGGTGTCGTAAGAGGCGACCAAGGGACTCGAGGGTGTGTATGGCAATTTTAGGCGATGGGCTGACAACCTGTCACTATAGCGATACAGAATTTTCCGAATAACCCTCAAATATTTGCCAGACGTGGCGTAAATGTCCGTTTTCGCAGCCGTTTACGCTCTGCCTACCCCGCAAGGGATTATAGGCGTGATATGTGTATGTGTATGTATAGTACACCTGGTGAAGGATTCAGCTTCAGAAAAATTACCACACTAAGTCGGCGAGCACACAGGGAACGAAGTCTTCTAAATAAAAATCGTTTCAGTTGTGTGTCAATGGCCTGTCAGTGAAAATGAAAATGAAATAACTTTATTCAATGTAGGATAGCATTATCACTTATTGACGTCATGATCGGTCATTGTAAAAAAAAGAAATTTGCATAACGCAATTTTCTTCTTTTTATAACAATTTTGTATTGTCCTAATAGAAAACCGGCTCGGGCGTGTGTGACAGTTTTGGTCATTTCGTATTTTGCTGACAGTTTGAAGTATAATCACAGTGGCATTATAATGACAGTGGAGTGTCCTTGGCATTGTAAAGGTAAAAAAAACCGGGCCCTGATGAATCCTGAGTTTTTTAAACCCCCAACATACCTGTACTATGTTTTTTTTGCATTCACAGTGCTACATTATTTTTATAAGTGAAGTGGTACTGTGGAGTACCATCCTATCGTTCTGCCACTATATACCTTACGGGGTAGGCAGAGTGTAAACCACTGTAAAAAACAGACTAGGTATTATACCACGTCTGACAAACTTTTGTGGGTCATTCAGAAAATTGAGTATCACCATACAGGTTGTCATCCTGTCGCCTAAAATTATAATTCACATGTAAGTACCTATCCTTCGAGTCCCTTAGTCGCCTCTTACGACACCCACGTGAAAGAAATGGGATGATGCTATTATAAGCTGGCATCACACACTGCCATCAGAGTTCATCATAAACAGCACATAGGACCATAAAATTGTCTTTCTTACGGACAAAGAAGTGATTCAGCTTACAATGTCTTAAACAAACTGGAAACAATCTCAAATTGATTAATTTACACAAACTATCTTTGCATGTTTTAAATATGTTTGCCGTGTGGTGCTGGCTTCGAATAGCATCGCCCCAATTCTTTCGTGGGTGTCGTAAATCATTCAGGGAATGGGCAGCAGCATTCCCTGTGAACGCACGTAGTGAGTATGACATTAACCCCTAATAGGGAAAGGCCCATGTCCAGCAGTGAACTGTTTTCGCTGTTAATGTCTAATGTTTCGGCTGTGTTTCAAAAACTCTATTTTGAAAAGTGTTTTACATATTATTATGTTTCAGTCATAGAGGTATTATGTACGTTAGTACTAACGTACATAATACCTCTATGGTTTCAGTTCACTATTTGCCTATTGTAGTCATTTGTTTAACTTCTACGAGTAATTCGTGGGAAGAGTAAAGGAATTCATATCTTATCGATAGTCAATAGGTGTAACTGGGCTTGGAAAACTTATTCATTGTTTTACATTTGTGTAGCCCAATGGCGCAGCGGATAGTACCCCTGCCTGCTACGCCGAGGGGCGTGGGTTCGATCCCCACAAGACACAAATATTTGTAAAGACGTTTTCAGATTTCTGTGTTTAATCTGGGTGTTTCTGTGTATGTATTTATAAGTATTAATATTAGCTGTTTAGTTCCCATAGTACAAGCTTTGCTTAGTTTTGGGCTAGAATGCGCTGTGGATTGTCCAGGATATTTATTTATTTGTCCATTCCCAGGTCATAATTTATCAATTTTGTGTTCTTCTTTGTGTATAGAATCTATTGAATTGCCGTGACACGCGTTATTGGCATTAATGCATAATTTCAACAACGGCAGATAAGCCGTGGTAGCCCAGTCGGTAGTAGTGATACCAAAAGTCGGAAATGTGTGAAGCCTGCTTGCGGTATTAAAATATTCTTATGTACTTGTCACGTGCGTCAAATTAAACGAACTTAAAAACTTCGTATAGGTAATAATCAATCACATAATTCAAAATTCTTCAACATCATTCTCAACAATCTCGTAAAACTTGTAACGTTTTATGAATGGAAATATCCCAAATATTTACAACGGTTTCAACAATTGGATTCATGGAAAGAGGCTGCTCAAAGGGCCCTATTGATGCTGGCACAATGGTTGCCATGGAAACGAGGGTGGTTTCCACAGGGCCTGCACTTTGAGACGCCGCGTAATCCGTTGGACATTGCATTCCTCACAGACGCGGCGTGAAAAAACTGTCAAGGGTGGTTTGTTGATTCACTTTGAAGGTTCCTCACACGAATCGTCGCAGATTTTTGACCAAGATATTCGGGATTAAACCCGATTTTTGTTGTTGGTAATTCCTATGGTCAGCTACTTAGACGAGATGTTTTGTAGGAATGAAAATGAAAACTCAGGTTACAAGAATACTATTACTTACAAGCGGGATTCGAGCCCACAACTTACAGTTAATCGTGCTGCCGCTGAACCTGTAGCTACTGAGCTATTGTGTGATCATTCTCAGTGCTTCAAAATTTCACATTTAGAACTTATTTTTGCGTCTTACGTTGTGCGTAACTCGTCGGTTCACATCCCGCTCATATGAAAGGAATTCTAAGATAAAGTATGTACTATTGTTAAGTTTTGGCGAGTCACCCTAAATCGTAACTCTTCGTTGGTATACAAGCAGTAGCAAAAGGGTATACGAGCCGAAAGGAGGTCAAGGTAAGTACTCATTAAACTGAACAACTTTCCCCATGGAACATTAATCGAAATATGAAAAAAATTTACTTCCTATAATAAACAATTTTATGTGGGAGGACCAATTTTTCATGGGATAACCGTTCAGTTTCATGATTAAATCGACCTTTCGGCTCGTTATATCCTTTTTGTTACTCCCTGTATAAAAGGGCAAAGGCCCAAAGAACCCTAATATATTTAAACGCACAGTACCCAAAACTGGTCGCGATACGATAATGCTTACCTATGAATAATAAGATCAAATGGAATAAAAAATCGTCTCGTGTGTTCGGGGCACAATCGCATGTAGACAGACCATTATGTAAACACAATGATATCATCCCTCTCTTTCCTTCTGCAGCTCCGATATAAGAGTTTCTTCATCATCTCTTTCTTTCCAATTGCCTTGGTTTATAATGTTGTTAAGGGCTTTATTTTATTGTGTGTAGATACATTTGAATGCTCGAGTTATGGACCTAATATTCATCCTTGGTGACAACGCTCGTTTTTTTTCTGTATTCCATTGTAGGCTAACAATTTGATTATAAGTTTTATTTTTTTATCTTCTTAGATAATGATTGTTTCACGGTTCCTTATACATGAATAATAAAAATGTTCATGAGGAGTTTTACAATAAAGCTGATTGGTAATGAGTAGGGTTCCATGGCAACCCAGCATGGCGGATGACCTTCACCCTGCTTTATTAAAACCGTCTGCTTGGTAGCGATATAATACTTTTCTTTTCAAAAGCTTGTGATACGATCGCTATCGCAAAAATATCATTACCTATCACCACAAACGTTTAAGCCTAAGATTGAACACTGAAACTAAAATGGTAATGTATAGTAAATACAGCAGTGTAATGAAAAAACTTGGTTTACTCAACGTAGGAAGGGATACCGAGTGAGTTCCGCAGGGTTCGATCTTGGGGCTACTACTCTACCTCGAAGGTGACCCTAGTAAGGACGTCCTTTATTTCTTATGTTATTTACCTGACTTTTGAGCCTGAATGAGGGTAATTGAATAACTATTCAGAACAAATGACGAGGGGGAACCGATTATGTTAATTGTGCGTTCTTATATTATTATTTAAATTTTCTTCTAGCTGCGTAGCAACTTACAAAGTTTTTCTGATACTAAAGTTTTATATTAGGGTAGAAATTTTATTGATTTACCTGTTATAATGATTGATTATTAAACATAGGCTTTGGTATTTGAAAAAAATATGTTCTGACCATCTAACGTGTAATACGTGTGTTGCTTGCATCTGGTAAACTATAATGAACTAAGAAGGCGTAAGTTGTTAGGACGTACTTCGTACATACTACTACCGTTTCATAGTGGATATGTTTCACAAAGCGATGTTTGAGTGTATCTATCGATGAGATTATCGCTTGAAATGCACTTTCTATATGTTCCTTATACAGTGTTCGATGTTGGTAGTGAAAGTAAAAAAAGGAGTTAAATGGGTTGTTTTCAGGCGAAACGAATGGTCGTAAAGTATAGCATGGTACAGGACTATAACGGTTTAAAAATAGTTGTTTAAGACAGATATGGTTTGGTGAAGAAAGCCACGAAGTTATTGATAATGATTATGACACAGCTATAAATTATGAGATGGCACATACAATTAACGCAGTGTGGGAGCACCAAAAGCCAAACAAACACCAAAGTGAGCATAGGCAACAACTTCGCGTGCCTTCCGAAGCCTTGAATTTTAATGCGTACCAGAAGACAGCCAACAACACATCAAACAAAAAAATTCAAAGCAACAAGGGTGTTTTTGTTCAATGAATATTCTATTACATTATTAACATAATCGTATGACAAGACAACTTGCTAAGTAGATGTGGCTTGTAAAAAAACTCATCAAATGCAACGAGATTATTAAAATATAGTAAGGGGGATAAATACGGCAGTAAGGAAGGTGCATTATCTAAATTGAATATTTAATTCGTCCAGTCAACCAACGACTCGATAAACTTTGGTGTCATGAGAGCATGTCCTAAAAGTTCCAAGTTCTTTGGCAATACCTACTACAGTTTCAACTTAGAATAGAATAGAAACTATTTATTTTAGTGCTACAATGATAGGTAATACAATTTTGGACTTACATACTAGGTTAGGTACACTGAAAATGGTAACCACTCAGCATAATGCTTAAGCACTTATTTAAAGCACTTCAGCGCTGGTCTTCCGTGGTTCCCATGTGATTGTTTTTTTTTTTTTTTTGCTGCATCAGTCTTGAGGTTTATGCTGTACTAGCGACCCGTTCAGAAGTTGCACCCGCTGCTAAACTTTTTTTCCGTGGTAATAAGATGTTTTCTCTGCTGTATTATGCAAAATAAGCCTTCCTCTTGAATCAAACTCTACTTATAAACCGCATCAAAATCCGTTGCTTAGTTGAGATGGAGATTGGCGATGTCAATAACAGAGAAACGCGTAAAGCGATTTCATTTTATAGCAGTAAGTGATATTTATGCTGAAGAGCTTTGGTTTGAGTAAGACTTTGAGGAAGAGGCAATACATTGTGGTTGTAATTTACCTTTACGTGCCTTTACTGTAATATTCCTCTTTCTTTATCCTTAGTAAATCTGCAACTGTCACAATAAGTCAATGAAGTGACAATTATGATTATGATCAAGCGAAAGTTGGATGAACTATTTTTTATTGTCTGGGAAAAAACCACAGTAAATGGCAATCTTAATGGCAATTGTCGTATTTGATGTAATTTTATTTTTAACTATTGTTTTCTTTGACCTTGACTCTGGCAGAATCATCGTCTGAAGGCGATGGAAGCCAAATAATAAAAAAAAACAACAAATATTCTAGCAAAACTCAACAGCAAAAACTAAATGTTTTGATCTGTGATGTTTTGGTTGTATAATTTGTAGAAATTATACATACATTTTTGTTCAGCTCTAGTAAGCTGTATTATTTATAAATATTGCATATAAAAATGTAACAGAAAAGTAATGTAGCATCCACAAAATAAGCAAATCATGAAATCCTCTACTTCAACATTCTGCTGTGCACCATCTATTCACCAATAAGTTCCCGTCACTGTTATAGAAATTAGAATCTAGATTTGATTATACTTCAAAACGATCTGGATAAATATAAAGCTTTATGGTAGCAGGAAATAATAATGTATGATATTCGTAGCAGCCGGCTGGAATAGAAGTAAAGTCTGGACTGGAGTTATCTGGAGTAAAGATTATCAGCAATGGACCAGTCTGCCAGCAAAAGAAACTTATATTTTGGTAGAGCATATCGATCTTCAGATCAGCTTTCTAAACACAATCGAAAAATTCCCGAAACGAGACGAAAAGTAAAGAACAGATAAAACGAGAGCATATTTCAAAGATTTTGTTTAAGGTGAATAGATGTCATGCTATTGTTTTAATAGTTTCATAAAAATATTCTAACTAAAATAAAAATTTACTAGTTTGGCCACAATAAGCAAACTCGTTATTTAATATCTTAACATTTTATTGCTTTTCAGTAGACGTGCTTTCACATTTTTGGAATGATAATATGAACACGGATAATCACGATCATGGTGAGAAAATTACCCATTGTCAACCAAACTGGAAAATCTTTAATGGTGAACAGTGTAAAAAAGCTGTGCAAGAAAAATTGAAGTTACGAAGTTTAGTCCATCAATTAGCTCAGGGGAGGGAAAACGAAGAAACAACGACAGCATGGAGAAATTATATACAGAGACTGAAAGTTGAACACGCAATTATCTACAAGAAGTCAAAAAAGTTTGACGAGGCGCGGCACACGCCTACTGTAGCACTTATAGATTATTACACAACTCCATACAACCCGAATTCCGGAAATCGTTCCAACTGGGTTAAAAACGATATTCGTAAAAGCAGTAGTTTAAATAAATCAAGTGGTACACTTTCAGTAGATAACAACCGTTACTTTAATACAGTTCTAAAGACTAACGCAGATCGATACAAACAACCGTTTGGGCCATCACAAGGCATAAAACGCGGCCATATACCAATTTCTACCTTATATCCAGCTTCTACGCAAGATTTCATACTAAAACGAACGGTACCTTCTAGTAACAATTTTATGAAACGACGTTACAACGATACTTGTTTGGATTGTAGAGATGGTTTTTCGTTACCTGAATACGGCAAAGTCAAACATTATTTGAAAAATGCAAAAGGAACTGAAACTGAAACACAGGCAGATACACACACACACGCAACACAGACTGATAAACTGGAGATGCATATGAAGCAATCATATTTCTTGCATGACCTTACAGAAGAATTAAATTCAATAAGGTATGCAATTAATACCACAACAAAAGTGACTAGCTGCAATCAAGATGTATTGGAATTAATTAACGAAAAATTAAATTTTTTAGTACATGTAGCTCATTCTCTCTTAAATGTTGCAACAACAAGTTTGACAAACGTGCAAGATAAAGAAACGCACGAAAGTAACTCAATAGTAAACGCAAGGTTAGATGAACAAAATCGAGATGAAGATGGATCAGACAAATTAGCCTCAAGTTTTAGCGTTTTACGAGATTCAAAAAACTCTGAGACTACAAAGCAGAGACAAAAGTATCCAAAAAATACTTTAATTTATGATTTTAAAGAAAAACATCGCCGACAAAAACTAATTTCCACTAACACAACTAATGAAATGCCGATTGACTATAGTGATAAGAAAAGAAAAGTACGTTTTGACAATGTTCTGAAATTTATCACCAGTAATAAGGGTAAAGAAAAGATCGTTCCTGATATAGATATTTACCTCGACAATTGTAACAAAGATAATGCATATATAAAACAATATGATTTCCCAAATGAAATGCAGGAGAAAATATTAAAAAAAATTAAGAAGGAGATTAATCTTCATTTCATTAAAGAAGATGAACTGAAAATACGAGATAATCGAAAACAACAGCTAAATGAATACATTAAAAAATATTCTGACAATACCAATTTATACAAAAACACTGATGAAAGTAAACCTATTATCAATTCCAAGATAGCGGATGGTACCATAAAAACTTTTGAATCGTCAGAAACTGTTACATCTGACCTCCACAAAACTTTAATAAAAAAATATGATTTAAATACCAAAGAAAAAGGCTCTGCTACAATCATCAAAGACAATAAAGAAAATATGTCAGAATCTGCGCCGATCATAGACAAAAAAATGTCTTATCGAAGCTTAGGTGCTTATAGACTAAGTTATTTAAAGACTTTAAGTTTATATGAAAAAAGATATAGGCATTATCCTGTTGATGATAGTGTTGTAAGGAAATGGCTTGGTAAAATACTGAAAAAATTTAAAATTTCTAAATTCACTGAGAATAAGGATCAGTCAGGAAGAAGCATTAACAGAAATAGAAATAATAAAGTCAACAGTAGTGAAATTAAAGAAAAACCACCACCTTCTGAAGATAAAAATTTAATACCTGATTGTTTGAAAGATATAATAGAAAAAAGTGACGGAATAGAAATTTCTGATAGTCAAAAGGAAGTACTCAAAACATCATTTTTGTTTAAACGATTTCGAACTGTTAAGAAAAATTATAAAACTGGCGAAAAATTTCGCTTTGTCATAATTAATGGTTCATTACGTACGAGTAAGTGGTATATTTTCTAGTTTTCGTATGAATGAAGTCTTATGATGAATGATGATACAAAAACATCTGTCCACATCAAGCTCAGATTAGCCATTACTATATTATTCGAAACATAATTTATAGCGGCGTTATTAAAAGCGGTATGGAAAGTATACTACATCACGCATACCAATATTGGTTGTAGTATTAATAATTTATACATATCTAAGAAAATGTAAGGACACTGGGTGCAATCGGCGGTGCTCGTAGGTAACTGTTAAACATTCGTGACTCAGGGTGTAGTATGGGTGCATTTGGGCAATCCCTGGCGAAGGTTCCCTCGTGTAGTTATGTTTTATGGATGTAAAAAATACCATGTTGGCTATTATTCTCCAAGTAGTAGCTTTAAAAAAGCAGGCAATCAAAGATGGCGCTTGTGGAGTTTTAGTAAATCAATAGTATGCTTTTTATTAATTTGTATTTACCTGAATAAATAATGCTGCTGTCGAAGACTACTTAGCATATTTTATTATAATTTTTTTAATTTATTTTATTCCAACAATAATATTGCCATACAACCGCCATTATTGAATGGATTCCATTTTGTAAAAGCTAGTACTCTGAGATGGCCACCCGAGTTTTTAAAAATCCATGCAAGCATATCTTACTATCGTGTAAAAGAAATTTGCTCGATTTTGATTGCAAAGTCAGTTGGCCCAAGGATGACTGTGATGACGACGTCAGTTTAGTGGCCAGTCTCTGAAATACCTTCTCCGTTTATTTTAGTAAATATTGTTTTGTATTGATTATTTATACTGTATTTTAATTTTATCCTAGCTGCTCTCTGTGACACTGTTCCCAATGGGTGGCCTTGTTGTTATTTTATGTGTTCAGTATCTGAAATACCTCTTTTTCCTACTTGTTTGTGAACTTCGAGCAACACGGTCTTCCGTCTCGTTCCGTTCCGGGACGGAAGGCCATCGTTGCTCGAAGTTTGTGAATATTGTTTTGTTATGATTATTTATACTGCGGTCACAAATAAAGTATTAGCGGGAGCGTCCAAAACAGATGGACGGCTACAAGAAAACGTCAATACGTATTACACGCACACATCTACACGTCGCCGTTTACGGGCAAAACCAGTTCGTCGTATCGCAAGAAGTCTACTGTCCGTTCGGTGCGCAGAGAAAAATAAAGTCATACAAATTCAGTTGCTGTGTATTTGACTGTTTAAATACGACTGAAGAGTGTGACCTACCATTTTTCAAGTTTAAAGGTAAGTTAAACAATGATTGTTCTAGTTATTGTGCATAATAATGATAAGATATTAAGAACTTATAGTTTTGATAAATCATTTCATTTTACTTCTCAACTTAATGCCGCAGTAAAATGCCTTGCTACTCAGAAATAATGCATTTCATTTTACTTCTCAACTTAATGCCGCAGTAAAATGCCTTGCTACTCAGAAATAATGCTTTCAATGGTAAAAGAGTTTTTAAAACTAGGCTAGTAGTTATGAATTTGAGTTCAGTTCATAAAAACAAATAAACAAAAACTTGTTCTTTTCTTTTCACAATAATTGTGTATACTTTAAATTCAATTAATATAATTGACAATTAAAAATTATCATAATAACATATACCTACTTAATTAATAAAAGACCAAAACTAAACAGTGAGCGAGGCTTGGTAAAATAGAAACATTTTAATGATATAAAATAATCAACAAGAAAGAGTAGCAACCCTAACAGAGTAGAGTAGAGTAAATGATCGTTAAAGGGGTGAGACGTCATTTTGTAGATACTCTATTTTGTGCTGCGGTTGTTTAATGACTCAAATAGATCTTGGCCTCCGAAACCAGAAACTTCCAGGAATGGATTGGACCTGCGGATAGGGCAATTTGGCTGGATTGTCCTATGTTGACAGAAGCCATTTAAAAAAAACATGAAATGAATATATGGAAATGAATGGATTGTCAATTGATTGTGGACTTGATGGTGTTTTTATGTTTGTACGGTTTTCGTCACAAAATAAGAAAAGAATTCAAAATGTAGATGTAAATTTGCCGAGTTTAATAGTATACTTCTACACATGTATAACAGGGAACAAAAAGTCAATCCTTTGAAATAGCATTATGGCATAAACTAATCAGTCCACTTTGGTTCAGCTCCAAGACCAACAACATACCAGAGATACCGATAAATAAAAAACGAAAACATAAAAATTCTAAATAACCTACAAGAATTTGGATCAAGAAGAGAAGAAGAACTAAAATGTTTTTCATGCTAAAGTTTTGATATCAGAAGATATTAATATTCGAAATGGACAAACCCGCCAAAAGACGATGCCTGTATTTAAACAGTGATATACAAAATACCGATATCAATGTTTATACCAAAATTGTATGCGCAAAGCTCTTGCACAAGATAAACAAAAGCTATATAATCCCTACTACCAATTCCTTGAAGAGCAGCTTAAGTACAGTATCAGTTTTAGCAGAAAATGAAAAGTTCAAGTTAGGCAGTGATTTAGTGACCGCAAATTACAAAAACATCAAACGTTCACAACTAATGTGGTGTTATACATATTCACACACAGATAAATATGATCGTGCTGACAAAATGACCTACTGCCGACCGAAACGAAGGAAATGTAATGTTGAACAGTGCAAAAAGGCATTGCAGCGGCAGCACAAATTAAGATTGCAAAAATTTGTGCAAAGACTAGCTAAAGCAAGAGAAAAAGAAAAACGTGCAGCAATCTGGAGAAATTATATAAACAGACTAAAATTAGAACACGGATTGATTAAAATATATAGCAAAGAACAACACACGCCCAATATAAAACTAACTCAATCTATAGTTGAGGAAAATTATAGATCTCTATTCGATTCAGGCCAAGCAATTCATTTCGACTGTCTTTTACACGATATTCACAAAATCAATAGTAAACTCAAATCGAGTGGTATTATTTTCGTAGATAACAATCCATACATTGATACAGTTCTGGATAGCGATTCTGACAGACGCATACAACTATTTAGATCTCTAATCTCTATTTGTTGCCCAACTTCTTCTCAAGCTTTACACCTAAAACATACGTCGGATTCTTTTATTCATGATAAATATAAAAAACGACGACTCGACGAATTCAGTTATGATTATATAAATGATAAGAACTCACCAAATTATGGCGATGTCAAACGAATTTTAAAAACTGTTAAAGTTACTGCAAATGAAATACAGCCAAACACACATACAAAGGCAACACAATACAAAGATAAGAAAAAATCTTTGAAAGTGCAAGCTAATAATACAGAAAAAAATTCTAACCAACTATTCAGATTTAACGGTCTTGTCAAAGAAACAACAATTGCTACTCAAAAAGTGAGCTCGTCACATAACAATAATCAACACTTAATAGAAAATATAAATGAAAAACTAAGCTTTTTAGTTAAAGTTGCTTTTTCTCTCACAAAATTGATAAATGATGTAAAAAAGAATGCACATGTTTCTACTGGCGTAGATACAATCACAGTAAATCAATTTTCAAGCATGAGTCCAAACGAACTTAGGACAATAAAAGATGTCGTTTTAGGTGAACAGAATAGTAAGTTAGCAAGTCAAGTTCTAAAAGAAGCAAGAGAAATTTCACAAGAAGAAGTATCACAGATAAACCGAGATGAATTCGTAAAATACAGTATAGATGAAACCAACGTGTATAAAAATACTATCGGTTTATCAAATGAGTTCCCTTCTGTTACAGATTCATCTTATTACTTAGAAGAAAAAGAAAATGATTCCACAGCAGATAGTGTCTTAAAAGTATTAAATTATCCCGAGCGAGTTGTTATGGATAAAACTCAAATTATATTCAAAAGTACTGCTATGATTACCGAAGATGAAAACAATACTAATGTTACTAGAGTAAAAGAAGGTACGACGTTATTCAATAGTGGTTTAAATTACGTCGTCAAAAATTCAGATTCAGATTCTGATAACCAAGACCTAGGTTTGTATGTGAATAATTTTTCAAGCAGTGAAAGTGCCAATAATAAGAAATCAAAGGATTCTCCTACTAAAGATAGCTATTTATGGCAAGGACTTGGTTCTTTGCCAGAATATTATAAAAACAAGTTCGGAAATAATACTATCGAAAGCAGAGTCGTCAATAGTAATATTAAAGAGACACTCGACAATGAATTATCGTCTTCTAAAGATAGCTTATTTGTACCTCAAGGGAACAATGATGTAAAAACTGCAAAACCTAGTCAAAGTAGCGTTCCGGATGGTCAAAAACAATTCAACAAAAAATCTTTTTCGCCAAAGCAGCGTTATCAAGATAAGCCACAACATCGCTGGGTTGTAGTTAATGATTTGAATTCTCCACAAGCCTCAGAGCAAACGGATTATAATATACTATTGCAATCAGAAATTTCAAAGTTTCTTAATGAAAGAAAACGTAAATAGCCAAAGTGATAAAAACCTATTTAGTTAGACCCAGAGTTTAGACAGAAGTCGTGCCTTTTGATTCTTTGGATTCATTTTAGTATTATGACGTTACACACAAAAACACTACAATCTAATTAAATAGAAGTGATGACGTCTTGTCTTCAATGTCTCAATTAGTAATGAATTTATAATAAATTATTTTTTCAAATCAAACTGTTTTTAAACTTTCGCGGTCACTCATAATGACTCAAAAATACTAAAACAGAGTTCTTACCGCGATACCTACTCGATTTGTATAACTGTACAATATTTCGACCCAGTTGCATGTGCAATAATAACGGAACAACTGATGGGTAGCTGGGGTTAAATATTCTTCTTTTCGAGTCGACGAACAACCCGATGAATCCTGGTGTCAGAGTTATTAATATCGGACAAGTCAACAATATTAGGCACTGTTTTAGTGTTTTGAGTCAATCAGGTGGTCTCTGGTAATTGCAAATGTCTGGTATTTGCAACCACATAATTAAATGAAACCCTCTTAGTTTGGTACTTTATTTAAACAACAACAGACTATACTATGTTCTGCTATTAAAAATGTCCATATCCAGGATGTAAGAGAGTGAACCAGCACTTACTTTTCTCAAGGAACAACATAATGTCAAAACTCGAAATGTGAAAAATAATTTTGGTCCTCCCATACAAAATGTTCCAGCATATTTTTTCATAAATTCGACCTATGTTCCTTTGAGAAAATTGATCCGTTCAAGATAATCATCATATCAGCCATAGGACGTCCACTGCTGAACATAGGCCTCCCCTAAATATTTCCACCTCGTCCGATTAGAAGCGGCATGCATCCAGCATTTCCCCGCGGACTTGACCAGATCGTCTGTCCATCTCGCGGGGGGTCGTCCTACGCTGCGTCTGCCGGTACGTGGTCTCCACTCAAGAACTCTTCTGCTCCACCGGTTATCAGTCCTTCGAGCTATGTGACCTGCCCATTGCCACTTCAGCTTACTGACTCTCTTAGCTATGTCGGTGACCTTGGTTCGTCTACGGATCTCTTCGTTTCTGATTCGATCACGTAGAGATACACCGAGCATAGCTCTCTCCATAGCTCGCTGAGTGACTCCGAGTCTATTTAGGAGGCCGACAGTTAGAGACCACGTCTCGGCACCGTAGGTCATCACTGGCATCACACACTGTTCAAATACTTTCGTCTTGAGACACTGAGGGATTTTGGACGTGAAGACGCTGCGCAACTTCCCGAATGCTGCCCAGCCGAGTTGGATTCGCCGAGTGACCTCTTTCTCAAAGTTAGATCTTCCTAGTTGGACTGTTTGTCCTAGGTAGACGTATTTGTCCACCACTTCGAGTATCGAGTTTCCTACTGATATTGGGGTGGGTGCTATATGAGAGTTGGCCACGACTTTCGTCTTGTCACTCACTCCAGGAGCTTAAAGGCATCTTCCATCGCATTGGTGAAGAGCTTTGGAGACAGTACATCTCCTTGTCTTACACCCCTCTGCAATGGAATTGCCGCCGTGGTCTGATCTGAGGAACTGACCGAAAACGAAATTGATCATGTTTTTCGTGCCGGTCCTAAACACAATATAAATGCCGCAAAATCGCAAAACAAGCTAGCACGTCCAATAGTTGTAAAACTACTACGGCGACGCAAACGTGATGCTCTACTCGTTGCTGCAAAATCCAGGCGTAACGCCACCAGCGAAGGCATTGTTGACGGCGAACCAGCTAAGCTGTTTTTCAACGAGAGGCTTACTAAAAACAACCGCCAGTTATTTCGTGCAGCACGTGAACGAGCAGCAAAATCAGGATATCGCTACTGCTGGGTCAAAAATGGTCATATATTTGTACGACGTTCCGATGGAAGACCGGCTATTAGAATCATTTCAACAACCGACCTCGAGGATAAAATTATACCGGCACCCATATTATAATGCCAAACATAGCCATTTTGTCTTTGTAAAACTGTACTGCTGTATAACTTTATGTTTTTCTGCTTTATCAGCTTTTTTGTACGTCCATACACATAAAAAACAGCTATCAAAACCGAATAAAATCACATCACAATCTCAAACTTACACACATCCACCGCACATTACTAAAAACACGAATATATTACTTTTTTTCACCATACACCACTTGAACACAACTGCAGTAGACAGCTCCGTCCTAACTATATACTTAAGGTTGACCCTTATAGCGACGCACTATTTCTGTTATACGCTCTATTACTTTAACTTAATTAAAACATTTAAATGGAAGACCTAACAAAAGATCTTGATGAAACGCTATCGATAGAGTGTTTGTCGCTTGAAACTCTAGAGACCTGTAGCAAATATTTGACTCCTGTACACAACTTTAAATGTGCAACTTTTAATATAAGAAGTCTACAAAAAAACTTTGACGCATTTTTGGTTGCTTTAAAACGCTTAAATGTCGATTTTGACGCTATTATACTTACAGAGTGCTGGCTCACAGAGATCTCGATCTTGCCCCAAATTCCAGGTTATATTGCTTTTCGGACTCATAAATTTATGAATAAATGTGGCGGTGTTGCGGCTTATATTAAAGAAAATAGGAAGGTTTCAGTCATCGAACCAACCTGCGATGATTGTAATTGCCTACAGATAAATATGGACGACAATTTAACTATACTAGGAATATATCGCTCTCCCTCTTTTGATTGCGTAGACCGGTTCTTATCTTCTCTCGACGTTATTTTAAAAAGCCTTAGTAATCATAAAATTATAGTAACTGGAGACTTGAACCTCGATCTGTGCCGGGAGCCTTTGGAAAAGCGGATCTCTAATTACCTCTGCCTGCTGTCTAGTTACAAACTGATACCAGCCATATCGAGTCCGACTAGAGGACAAGCGTGCCTTGATCACTTTTTCGTCAACGACCCATCTTCTGCTATAGGTTTGATATGTCATACTGATATTACTGACCACCAAATTTGTGTATTGGGTATGCCTATAAAGAATAAGAAATCCCGCATCAATAGAACACGTATTAAAATCGATTTCGAAAGTGTTGTTGAAGAACTCAACATGGTTGATTGGTCAACTGTCTACAGTAAAAATAACGTAGAGGAGGCGACTAATGACTTTAACATTATTCTTGACAATACAATAAGTAAACATTCAAAGGAAGTTCAAATTAGTCGTACTCAATTTAACATCCAACTATGGATAACTCCTGGCCTAATGAGGTGCCAAAGGAACCGGGACCTACTTCATTTGCAGGCAAGACAAAATCCCTCAAATGCAATTATTTGCTTAACTTACAAGAGGTATCGCAACTACCTCAACAACCTTCTACGTGAAGTTAAGTCAGCCTACGAAAGTCACGTACTCGGAATTCATAAAGATAACCCCATTATGCGTCGGGATGAAAATTAATTCCATGTAGACAAACCAATTTTTCTAATTCCAATTGAACTACTGGGAATACAAGATTTTGAGGACATTAGGCATTTAGGACGTTGTGTTTAGTTTAGGACATTACGCGTTTAGGGCATTAAGCGTTTAGGACATTAAATGTTTAGGGCATTAAGCGTTTAGGACATTAAATGTTTAGGTCATTAAGCGTTTAGGACATAAAGCGTTTAGGACATTAAGCATTTAGGACATTATGCGTTTAGGTCATAATGAGCTTAGGTCATTGAGAGTTTAGGAATATTTTAGGATTTAGGACATTATGCGTCGGGATGCAAAAAACTATGGCATACTATTAAAGATATATGTCATCTTTCAAAAAACCGTAGCGAACCTTTTGAACTATGCGAAATTGATGTTGATCCCACAAAATCATTAAACAAGTGCAATACTTATTTTACTAGTATTGGCCAAAAGCTAGCTAGTGAAATTTTAAAAAAGACAGCATCTACAGAGTCTTCATTAGCCACTCAATATATACCTTTGCGAAGCATATCAGACTCTATGTTTTTAAAACCTACGGATATAGATGAAATCAAAACCCTTATACGTGATTTAAAACCGGATAGCGCACCAGGCTTTGATGGATTCACTCCTAAACTCATTAAAATAATTGTAGATGCTATCGCTGAACCCTTGACGTATATATGTAATTTAAGCTTGTCATCTGGAACTTTCCCACAGACCTGGAAAACTGCTTTAGTCACACTTATACACAAAGGTGGGGCTAAAGATAATCCATGTAATTACCGTCCAATCTCTCTGCTCAGCATATTTTCAAAACTCTTAGAAAAATTGGTAAATAAACGTTTAATAAGTTTTCTTCAAAAATACAATATTATTTCTGAGAGACAATTTGGTTTTAGGCAGGGAAGATCGGCTGAGGATGCGGTTTTGTTGTTGACTAATAACGTTTCTTCAGCCTTGGATCAAAAAGAACAATGTCTGGGTGTCTTTCTTGACCTCGCCAAGGCGTTTGATACGGTATCGATATCCATTCTTCTCCGAAAAATGAATGGCGTAGGTATAAGAGGAGTGGCGCATGAATGGTTTTGCAGCTATCTCACGAACAGACAGCAGTGCGTAAAAGTTGGTCAAACAATTAGTGATATGCTTCCTGTGAGCTTTGGTGTACCTCAGGGTAGTGTGTTAGGGCCAACATTGTTCTCAATATATATGAATGACCTTCTGGAGCTGTCACTACCAAATGCAGACATTATATGTTATGCCGATGACACAGTCTTACTTTTTAAGGGTAAATCATGGCAGAATGCTTACAAGACTGCTGAACACGGCCTAAGGAAGGTTGCAAACTGGCTCGAGAACAATCTTTTGACTCTGAACGCAGAAAAAACAAAGTACATAGTTTTTCACAAAACTGCCCGATCGCGTCCTCCCGAAACTAAACTGCTTAAATTGCACTCTCCAAACTGCCACTCACAGCAGGCAATAAATTCTACTTTTTCTAATCTCCATGAAACACCACTATCTTGTAACTGCCACTCGATTTTGAAAACTCAAGACATAAAATATTTAGGCATATTCCTGGATCAAAACTTATCTTTCCAACGACATATCACGACGCTGTCATCAAGAACGAGGAAAATCATATTTATCATGAAATCACTTCGATTATCCGCCAAAAAAGATACTTTGCTGCTCGTATACAAAGCTCTCTGTCAATCAATACTAACCTATTGTATTAAAGCTTGGGGAGGAGCGACAAAAACAAGTATAAAAGAGCTAGAGATATCACAGAGGGCGGTGCTCAAAGTGATGCTGAGGAAGCCATTCAGATTTCCAACTGACACGTTATACGTTGAGTGCAAAGTTCTAAGAGTACGCCAACTGTATATCTTGAGGGTGGTGGTTGCAATGCATAAAATGGTGGTCAGCTCTCCGGAGTACGAAAAACTCCTAAAACAAAGAGTTTTCAGAGTTAAGGTTCCAGCTGTACGTACTTCCTTTGCTAAGCGCTTCGCGAGATACTTATCACCTTATATATTTAATGTCATTTGCAAGATACTCCCACAAGTCAAAACAACGACCACCCGCGACTTCAAAAATATTATTGAGAGATGGCTGCTCAGTCTAGATTGTGGCAGAACTGAAGAGATACTACCCATATGGGGGACTTGAAAATTACAACACACACACAAACACACGCGCGCACACACACACACACACACACACACAAACACACACACACACACACACACACACACACACACACACACACACACACACACACACGCGAACTTTAGTAAGTACATTTCAGTTTATACTTTGTACTCGAAAACGTTATTTTCATTTTATTTCTTATTTATTTAGACCGGTAATAATAATAAACTTTGTGTCCGAGTGTACACCCAAAAATGTTAATGCAATACTAGGCCCCTGCGATACAAGCTTTGCTTAGTGCAGGGTCCGCTGTGTCACACAAAAAATTGTTTAAGCTAAGAGAAATGTAATCCTTTTGTATGTTGTTTATTAAGCATGTTTTTGGTAATAAAAAATATTCTATTCTATTCTATTCTATCTTGTATTCGAACTGACATTGTGGCGTTTCTATATAAACACTTCAACACTTCGATATACCTGTAGTCAATGTGGCACCGCTGTAGAGCCTGCAGTCACAAAGTAAGTATTGGCGGCTGCGCGCCCAATACAGAGAGCTCACTACAAGCAAACGTCACGAAACTCTCCACAATTTGACACGCCGCCGTTTACAAGGAAATCCAAACCAATCCAAACACTTGTAGTCGAGTGTCAACCGCGTTTGGTGCGGACGTGCAAAATGGCTTCACACAATTATAAATAGGTAATAAATAGGTTTATTAGAATACGATGTGATTTGTACAATGTTCCTATAATATTTTGTACCAACTTTAATAATAACTTGATTTCATAAAAGAACAAACAAAATTAATAACTTTGATTTGAGTTTCTACTTAAATAAGGGCAACTTTTAATTTTTGATGTACATACATACACATATCACGTCTATTATCCCTTGCGGGGTAGACAGAGCGTAAAAGGCTGCAAAAACGGTCATTTACGCCACGTCTGACAAAAATTTGAGGGTCATTCGGAAAATTGTGTATCGCCATAGCGATAGGGTGCCAGCCCACGCCTAAAATTGTAATACACACCCTCAAGTCCCTTAGTTGCCTTTTACGACACCCACGGGAAAGCAATGGGGTGATGCTCAGTCTAAACAGCCCCAGAGCAGATATCTACCTATTCGTCATTCCCCTTTTCATAATAATTGTGCTATGTAGATAGTATACGTAATGTAAATACAGGGAGTAACAGAAAGGGTATACCAAGCCGAAAGGAGGTCAAAGTGGGGAAATGGGGAAAGTTGTTCAATTTCATGAGCACCTTTCGGCTTGATATAGCCTTTCTGTTACTCCCTGTATGTTTAGGTATCTACTACATTGAATAAAATCGGTAAGAAAACTGTGGCAGCCCTTGCCGAAAGCGGAAATAATCAAAAAAGGGCCGAGTGATCCTTCTGTACATTCTCTATTTTGTGCTGCAGTACTGCCCACGTCTCGAGACGTCACGTTCAAGATAATAAAACAACCAAAGACGAAACAGTATGGTCTTACCTTCGCCAGTCCCTAGTGGACAAATACTCTAAAAAAGATTGAATGCAGCCCGTTTGCCTAGAGTCCTAAACAAAACGCAGCATATCATGACAGATTTTTACGTCTGTCAATCAAATCGTATGATTACTATGATTGTACGATCCGGTACCGGTACTATCATGAATTCATGATCACATAAAATAATCGAAAATCCAAAATTCTAGTTTTGTTTTCATGTAGTATTATTGAGAGTGGGCTAGATAAAAAAATCTCAAATGTTTCATTACACGATTTCGTCTGATTCAGATGACGGTCCTGAAAAAAACACTTTTTATTTAGGTAAAGTATCACATAGAAGTACAACAACATTTGGGGATGACGATAAATACTATACACAACCAGAAGCTACAGAGTCTAGAAGAAATAATTTAAAGAAACATGTCCTTAATTCAGCTTTGCTTACATATGAAGTTGGTATGAGTTGTCCTGATCAAATATGGAAAAAGAAAAACAGTGATAGAAAAGAAGCATACACTGAAGAGATTATTTATTGTCCTTCAGTAGACGATAATGATCTGAAATACCGACACAAAACGCTTGCTCTTAATAGTTATAAGAAAAAATCTCAAGGTTCAATGATAAAAATGTCATCAAAGGAAAGACAAAAACAAAAAGCTGCATGGAATGAATATATACACGAACTAAAGATGAAGCATACTAAAAAAGATGGATCTCGATCGATTCACTTTAAACAAATGCAATTACGACTATCAAATACCGGAAAAATTAAAGATGTTATAGACAAACAATATATAACAGCACCTTCAAATTGCTGTACGAGATCTCAAGCAATTCACTTAAAAATGCAATCACAACAATCAAATACCGAAATCACAAAAGATGTTCTAGACGAACAAAACATAACAGCACCTTCAAATTGCTGTGAGACCCTGTTACGTGATTTGTATAGTTTTCAAAATCAGTATTTTACCTATCCTTGCTCGTCTTTTGGCCGAATGCTAATGACACAGGGAGAACCAAGAAATAGTTTTGCTTTAGCACCATCTTGTGTTTATTCACGTGCTAAAAACTCAAAGGACTTTGAAAATCATAGGAGAATAATTTCAAAAACTGATATCAATCCCACTAGAAGAAAAAAATACAATACAACTTTCAAGTTATTAAAAAATGCAAATCCCGACTCAATTTATAATTATAGCATTAATAACAGAAATAGTGATACTAAAAAGAAACAAAAACAAATTCTTTCTATTGATGCCGACGATTCATCTGATCTCAGAAAGATGATTAAATCTTATGTTAAAAGAGGAAAAGAAACATACCAGAAAGGATATAAAAAACGAAAAAGTAAAGAACAGAAGAGACCATTCTTTCCTAACTATAGCGACGATTCAATAGATGTCTCAAGAGATAGTAATTTTAATGCAAAAATTGATACACACGTCAGTAGAAAAAACAGAGAAAATAAAGCAAGCAAGAGTAGTCATCAGATACCTTCACTTTTTCATATTTGTACCGATGATCCAATTGATACTTCAAGATATAATGAACTTAATGCGAGAAGAGAAAAAAACGTCAATTTGAGAGAAAATATTGTACACAAAAATAAAATACAGAAACGAAAACTTTCTCCTTTTTATGCTGATGATTCATTCGTCGAAAAAGGAATGAATTTAAGAAGATATACAGTCCATAAAAGTATAGAACAAAAACAAGAAAGTTTTCACGATAACAACCCTAACGATTCGTTAAGAGAAAAAACATTATATAAAATTAAAGAAGAATTTGAAGGTTTAAAATCAGCTATCAATGAAAGCCCATTAAAACTTATTGAAGATAAACTTAATACACTTATCGCACAAATAAATTTATTAATAAGTCAAAATGTTTTGACAAATATACACAAATGTCCGTGTAAAAGAAAGAATACAGATCAAAATAAAAGTAATAAGACTATTAGAGAAGGAACTTGCTGCAAAAATGTTCTGTTAAAAAATAAAAAAGATGAGGAGTGCAATACATGCCGTAATAAGGATATTGTCAACAAATTGATTCATGAAACAATGGCTCAAGAATCTGAAAAATGCTGTGCAAGCGTTCAAATTCCTAAAATGAATGAAATTTTATTTAAAGAGATGAAAAAAAGTAACCAAACTGAACTAAACAATAAAGACATGAATGGAGAAGTTTCGAGTGACATTCTGATTATATACGACGATGATTCGACACGTCATGATCGTGGCACGGTAGTAACAAGTTCATTTCTAAAAGCAAATCTTAAAGAAGATCTATCACATGAAAGTCGAGAACTTTATGCAATTTATCCAAATAATATAATACAGCAAGTGGCAAGTTATGATCCGCTAGGTATATTCTCGCTATTCAAAATATCATCAGCGACTATCGGACGGATGTTTAGTTTCATGCAATATGGCTATCAGTCTCTGCTGCCACAGATTCTGCCAAGACAGACTACGGCTAGACCACCCGTTGTTGCCTTTAATTGTAATATTTGTGAATCATCGTTTCAAAAGTCGGTGGAATTCAGCGAGCACATAATACGAGTGCATAAAGCTGAACCCTCAAAGTAAGATACTAATTCATCATCATTATCAACTTCTTGACTAGCATAATCAGCGTTGACTTCTTTCTTCTTTTGCTTGTCATGTGCGACCTGATGAACCCTGGAGTCAAAATTTTCAAACTTCCTACCATTTCAGTTCGTAGGCCTCCGAAATGGTTGTCTGACTTCTTTGATAAGGTGGTATATGTCTTGACAATTTTTACATCTCAAATATTCTAGCAAGTTGTATTCTGTTGCATTTTAATTTTGTATATTTTGATCATCCATTTTTCTTAATTTGCTTTATGGTAGACCACTAAACTGTGAAGCTATTCTAATATAATATCCTGAATTTGTCTTTTAATTTCAGAGATTGCTGCGTGTGCCGTCACAAAAAGATTGAAAAGGCATTCAGTCGAATAGATCCTCCAAGCCTCTTCAGATGCCAGTACTGCGACCAAACCTTCACCAGGTCGTACTGTTGTGAGCTGCACGAACTACACTGCCCTATGAGACGAGGACGTGCACACGAACTTCCTGAGAATCTGGTAATTTTGAGTTAAAGAACTACTTTTATCAAGGTAAGAACTTTAAGAAATCCGGCATGCCATGAATCTAGCTCCGGAGCTCTGGGATACGCTGTTTGACCGTTTCAACTTCCGACATCTAAAGTACATGATTTGTCGAAAATGGAAAATTCTAAGGAATATTTGGAGAAAGTAAAAAAATTGAAAATAAGTAAAAAACTACGGTCGCAAAACGTCAGAAAATTACGTCACGTTTGTTTTTGCAAGTGTATTTTAATAGGAATATTAAATTATGTGAATATAATCACACACTGTTTCAATTTTTTTTACTTTAAATATCTTCCAATCATCCAAGCACAGTGGTTCAAAATCCGTTTCTAGTGGTCATATTTTTTCTACCACATCTTGGATATAATTGGGCGCATTGGGTTGAGGTAGGTGCTGTCAATGGCTCTTTTGTGAAAGCCGCATGCCATCTATCATTGTTGTTGTCAGTGTATGCCCATTAGGATCTAACGGGCATAAAATTCGAAGATACATCTCAATGGCACGACGCATTAAATACAATTATGTCAAGTTTGGGGCGGTCGATAATGGCATTACTGCATGTTGAGGGTAATTTTACGATATTAGTTGTTCAAAAAGTATGTATTTTCTACGTTGGCGACAGAAACAGAAAACTGCCTTTATAACGGTGCTGTTTTATAAGAAAGCTTAAAGCTAATCATTTCAAAAAATATAATATTATTCTTTATTGCATAAAGTACACAGAAAATTGAAAATGTAAATTTTATCTGAAAAAAAGTGATCTCTTCCAGCCTACTAGTGTGTTGTGAGAGAGATTACATTTCTTGGGGTAAATAAGCAATAAGGAATGAAATAACAAATTTAACTAAACAAACAATAAATAACTTTAAAAACTACGTACACATACATACACATATCACGCATAGGGATAATAGTATCCCTCGCGGGGTAGGCAGAGCGTAAACGGCCGTAAAATCGGACATTTACACCAAGTCTGACATAATTATATTTAAGGGGCATTCGTAAAATTTTGTATCGCCATTGTGACAGGTTGTCAGCCCATTGCCTAAAATTGCAAGACACACCCTCAAGATCCTTAGTCGCCTATTACGGCTCCCACGGGAAAGAAATGGGGTGATGCTATTCGAAGCCGGCATCACACGGCAAAACTTTGAAAACTAGTACAACATAATACACTATTTACACATGGTAAGTATCATTCACATTTTAAAAATATTTTATTTCAAAAAGACTTTGCGCCGCATCGACTAAGTCTCAATCCGTTTTGTAAAATATTCAAGCCCTCTAAACCGGACATTCTTGTCCAGTTTCCGATTATCACAATTTTTTGCACACTGGTTCAGTATTGTGCGACAGTGGAGGTGTAAATTCAATAATACGATAGACACAAAGACCACCGGGGGGTTTGGGCCATAATTTAAGACGTCATACCGTTAAATATTTGGAACGCTGTTTCGTCTCAGTCCGTATTTGTTTTGGTAGAATTGCAAGTATTGTAATGGGCGTGGGAAGGGAGATGCAAGGATGCTACAATGTAACGTTATTGATTTTGTGGAGTTTTTTTATGCCGAAGCTTGACTAGGTTGATTATGAGTCAGACAGAATAATGGGTACTTTTCTAGATTTCAATGAGGGCGAGCCCGAAAAACTATTGGTATTCTCAGCGGTAAATGCACGTAATGGACGCATGATGTATGGTTATTGAGTGCGTAAGCAAGTCTGCACATAATTAAACGTTTTCAAAATACCTACGATTGATTAAAATTGAATTGAAATAGGATACAAATGTTTACTGCGCGCCCGTGGTGAATTTTTACCGTAATATCTACCCAATAACTAAACAAATAAAACTCAAACTCATTACTTAAAACCGCATTACAATCGGACCAGT